>JAWWLV010000045.1:68884884-68901945 GCA_035041135.1 Platyrinchus mystaceus | reverse complement strand
CCATTGCGCAGGCTTGAAAGGTGGGAACACCTTTCCCAGATCTTCGTTCGCGAAGACTGGCCATTTACCTTTACAAACAGGGCAAGGTGGTCAAAAGTATTACACTAATGTCTTCACAATGGGACACTGCTAAAAGGTTTCCAATCTGAAACACGAGTTATGAGATAAAAACTATTCCTCCAAAGAATGAGCAAGTCAGCTGTAAATACATCCTGTGCATCTAGGATGCATATTTAGCATGGCAAATCCTACAGACATTGCATAAACCTTAATGATGTCCCCTCCTCTGTGCACTGAGAAAACAAGACCAAAATCCAAACCCATTGTTAGCACAATACTCTGTTCTGATGATTGCATGCAAGCAAAACTACATTTCCAGCTCTTCACCAGTTTTGGAGAATCGCAGGCCTGTTCCAAAAAAATACTTCCTTGAAATTATAACTTCAAGGATATTCTGAAGTCTTTTAGAAAAAAAAATAAAATTCAGACTGAAACACTGTTTATGAATTGTTTCATCAGACCAAACTGAATGAAAACATTCATATTTACTGCCATTTAATCTTGGAAGACATAGCTTAGAAACTTAAAGTTAACTATGACTAAGCCGTTCAAGTAATCATGTAGTCAGGAAGGATTGCTGCTTGAGGCATTTGGAGCCCAGTTTTCAAAATGCCAAAAAAGGGAGAAAAAAAATTGTTCCAGCTAAGCTAGAGGCCTAGAAAATTCCACTCAAGTACAGGATACAGTAAGCTTATCAAAAAAATTCACAAAGTCCATCTCACATTGGGTGCTACAAATACAGTAGACTGCAAAACTTTAAGCACTCTTGAATCAGGTCCAACTCCAGCAAGACTCCAAAGCAACTCACAACCTTTGAGGAGAGAAGGGGAGGGACAGCCAGCAATGCAGACAAGGAACTCTTAGACCCAGCTAAGGAGCTCTTAAATAAAAAATAAAATTATTATTATTATTATTATTATTATTAATAATAATAATAATAATAATAATAATAATATAAGCAGGTTGAAATAACAGGGGTCTCTGTTCATGCTACCCTTCAGGCCAGTTCTTCAGTAATCCAATCTCCACTACATAAACAGCAGGAGAGCCAGCAGGTATCTGGCAATGCTTCTGTGGGGTAGCTGATGGACAGTCCTTAGTCAACAGAAGATCCTCTGCCAAGGATTTCTCACATTTCCCTGTGTAAGCATATGCTGGGAGGGTCAAGCACTGTAAGACAGACAAAACATAGCTTTTTTACTTTGGCTGAGTGTGGCCAGTCCTGGAAAAGGTTAACAATTGTCCCAAAGAAAAGTTCTGCATCATTGTTTCTCTCTATCTTAATGCGGCAAAGAGTCCATACTAACTCCAAAGGAACCTTTACCAGTCCCTGGTGCTGTCAGCTTCAGCCTCAGTGCATGCCTGCACAGAATGGGGCCCAGGGGCTCTGCTGAAGCCATGGTCACCTGTCAGCATTTCGCCCCCAAAGGGCCTGTCCATTATGGTTTCACGGAACTGGTTCAGTTCTTGGGGTGCAGGGGAGACACTGTGGTTGTAGTTCCCTCTCCCCCTTCTTCCTTTGCAATTTTTATCATTTCACACAGTGTGGACAACCACCTCTGAGAACATCAGTGGAAGTGACTGAACCGGCTTTCCTCCTTCATCCTGGACCCCAGGATTCACAGCCTTTCTAGTTCCAGAAGCCACTCATTTCTCAGGTGTCTGATTTCTGCTGAAGCATCAGCTGTCCTCACTGTTCTAACATGGCCAAATGCAAAAGGTACTCAGCAGTCAGAGCCATAGGGGCGCTTAACAAAAGATTTCATAACTAAAAAAATTTGAGTAGACAATCCAGTCTGTGCATACTTGCAACTACAACTCCAGAAGGCTGTACTGACACATATATAATCACTAAACTTAAATTACATAAATTAAATAAATCTATTCTCCCCACAAAGAAATTAATATATTCCATCTTCCAGTTTAGGATGACCTAGAAGCCATGAGATGAAAGAGGAAGGAGGGGGGAAGAATCTAACAATGAAAAGGATGTGATTTATCTTTAAGTCAAGTCCCAAATAAGACGTTTCCAAGCCCAGCTCTGGGATCCTCAGCACAAGAAAGACATGGATCTGTTGGAGCAGGACCAGAGGTGGGCCACAAAAATGATCAGAGGCATGAAGCACATCTCCTATGTGGAAAGGCTGAGAGACTTGGGGTTGTTAAGCTTGGAGAAGAGAAGGCTCCTGAGGGCCTCTAAGAAAGATGAGTACAGACTTTTTATCAGGGCCTGCTGCAATAGGACAAGGGGTAATGATTTTAAAATAAAAGAGGGTAGATTCAGACTAGATATAAGGAAGAAAAGTTTTATGATGAGGCTGGTAAAACACTGGAACATGTTCACCAGAGAGACAGTAGATGCTCCATCCCTGTGGAGACATTTCAAGCCCAGTTTGGACAGGGCTCTGACCAACCTGATCTAGTCGAATATGTCCCTGCTTATTGCAGGGGGGTTGGAGCAGATGGCCTTAATGGTATCTCCCAATGCAAACATAAATAAGCAACCTTATGCTAAGCTACCAACTTGGCTGTTTACTGGTATGTGTTTTCTATATTGGGAAAAAACACAGTATTTGCATAAGCTTTAGCAAGTACCTACTCTCTGCAGAGCTCTCTGGCACACAACTTTTAAGTAAAAAATTATAAGGAATGAAGCCTCAAAAGTGACCCACCACAGTAATACTAAAGAACATCTTCCACAACCCAAGTCAAGCACTTTTACTTTACTGTGTTACAGCAATGCTTGTTTAATGAATAGATGATTTCAAACCTGACAAAACAACTGAATAAATCCAAAAATAATTGAGCCTGGAGAGTTTTTGTCTATCTAGACCAACCACAAAATTAGTCTGAATACAGTAATTTTAAATGAACAATGAAAAACAAGAAGAAAGCATGTGGCCCTTTTCTTAAATACATTAACCTAATTAATTCTCTCTGCTTCCACATACCTCAGTTTGATTCATGACCAACTTTTTATTTTCTCCTTGGAGACTAGAAACATCACATCGTGGCCCAGGTAAGTAACACACATTACAGAACAAGATATAAAACTCCAAGCCATCGAGTAAGGAGGAGACGGGAAGACCAATAAAAAGACCCTTACCTTCAACATGTTTCAGCAATGCCCTGCTGCTGTTACCATGAGCAGAGATAAGAATCATTTTGCCACTTTTTAGTTCTGGCACTATCTTTTCATTCCAATAGGGAAGCAGTCTATCAAGAACATCTTTCAGACTTTCAGCTTTTGGGAGATTATCCTGACAGACATCACTGCATTTATAGCGGCGATCATTGTATATCTCTTCATAGTAAGGGTGAGATTCAGGTATGGGAGGTGGGGTAACATCATAGCTTCTCCTCCATATTTTTACTTGCTCCTCCCCATGATTCAGAGCCATTTCTGCTCTGTTGAGCCCGATCAGTGCACCATAGTGACGCTCATTCAGCCGCCAGGAACTCTGAATGGGGACCCACTCTTGGCCCATCTCTTCCAGGATCAGCCACGCAGTCTGGATGGAGCGGCTCAGTACAGAGGTGAAGACTAGGTCAAACTCAAAGCCCAGCGCTTTAAGGTGTTTGCCACAGTTCTGAGCTTCCTTTATCCCATCACTGCTCAGCTTCTGGTCCACCCAGCTGCAGAAGCGATTCTCCTTGGTCCAGGCTCCTTCCCCATGTCTTAAGAGAACAAGCCTATACTTAGACATTTTGTTTGCAGCTCAGCACAGCTGGCAACTTGGTCTGGCATCTAATAATGATGATCTGGACAAAAACACAAGATAGATACATCAAACATCCCACAGATAATGCATAATATGTCAGCAAAAAGTAAACAACTATCAGAATCAGAACAACCAAAGAAACAAGTGTTTGCTGAGTATGTTTTTACATTTGAGGCCTCCTGGTTTTTGAATTCCTCCCACTCTAGTGCAGGAAGACAAGCACCATCTTCCACTCAGCTTGTTGCAACTAGCCCACTTAGCTAATTAGTTAGGAGCAGATTTGTACAAGCTGTTCCAGGCTACAAGTTTCCCTCAAGTGCTTTAACAGAGCCTGACTCAGTATCACAGGCTCCCAGAGAAGCAGATCTCACTCTCATCGGTGAACTCAGACACATGGAGCTCAAGCACACAAGGGCTTCCGAGATCCACGCTGGCTCTGAGGGAATACAGGCACAAACAGCAGCTGTGGCCCTCAGCCAGAGGAGCTGGAGAGTAGGACCACAGAACTGGAACTGGCAACATACAGAACCTTATCAGCTTTTCTCAAAGGAGATGTCACCATAATTATACTCTGCATAATATGCTGACTCATTAACCCCATCCTGTCCTGCTCCAGTCTCTGGTTGATTTTTCTGCAGGCCACCTCCTCCATCATTCCTCCACACTCAAGTGTGACATGGGGGATGCAATGCACAGCTAGCAAGTCCTCATTTCACTGAATCCAGAAGTGACCTCACAAATTATTCCATCCCCTTCCTGACTTTTTCCTCTTCTGCCTATGAAGTACAATGCCAGTTTCTCAGGGACCAGGATTAATGTTTTTACTTTTGCAGTAGGCACAAAAGGCCTGTCTGTTGTCCTCACTAAATAAGAGGTATGCATTCATAAGGTCTAACAGTACCTTTCTCTGCTCTTGCTGACGGAGCAACACTACCCCTAGATTGTCTTCAATGGGAGATACATTTTGACCACTGGTCAAAAGAGTCTGCAAGGTGGTCAAAGATCTTCTAAGTAGATTATGCGATGCCAGAAAAGTCCATCTAACACAGCACTGCAACTCTGAAAGCCCCACCTGATCACTCTGACCTGAGAAACAGGCCAGATTGCAATGGACAAAGCAGGGGGGGGAAATATAAAAATACAACTCCACACACTGGGGGCACTGCTGTATACTCAGATGAATATTAAGAGCTCTCAAAACCATGGGGACTGGGAGACTGAGGTCCAATTTCTGCACATCCAACCTTGGACTAGATATCCATAAGAGACACATTTAAGGGAGCTCCCAACATCTCAAATTAGCTGCTTCAATTACACTCTAAGAGTCTCAAATCCAGGCCCACTGTGACCCTGAATTAGGCCAGCAGGATGGGATAGGCCCATGCATGCTGGGTTTTGGGAAACACCCAGCACAGTATTAGCACTCATTGTTACCAGACTTTCAAGAAATGTCTAGAAAAGCTGAATTCATTAAGAGACTCAGTAATTTAATCTTGACTGTAACAGCACCTTATAGGGTTGTCCTTTAATCTCACAAAGGACACTATGCAAAATCTCCCCAGCTTTAACTTCTGCCTAATGGTACATCTTCAGGATTAAAAAGCCTTTGAGGACTGAGATTTTTTACAGAATATCAGGACCGTATTGTCTGACACACTACAGACAGTTGATAAATACAAAGAAAAGTCTTATTTCATGCAAGGGAAGGGGGGGGCCAAAATTTGTGTATGGCACGGAACATCTCAGACAAAACCCCCTGCGTGCTCAATTTTTTCCACTCGCAACAATCAGTTGCACATTAAGCAAAGAAATCAACTATTGCTAGGATTCAGGTGTCATGTCACATCACACACAACACTAAACTACACCCTTTAAGATCCCAGGTTTATAACAAGTGTCAAATAAACCACTCTGACTTTAGGATGGAAATGCTTTCTCCAACATCCCATAGATATGACTAAAAAGTTGCAGTTGTCCATAGCATGAACTACTACACCAAAAATAGCCCCAGAGAAAACTATCTCTGCAGATACAATCAATTAGTCTGAACAATGAGGTATTATCTACAGGAACAGACTGCATATTTTACAAAATCAAATTAAGACCCAACCAAAAAAACAAGACCCAACATTAGAGGAGGTGCACAAGTCTGGTTGGTACTTTTGGCCAAAAGCAATAAAAAACTTAATGAATATTAAAAAAAGTTATACAAAGACCTAATATCATCTGGAGATCATGAACTTCAGTTCACTTACATAAAACATATCATCAAACAAATTTAGAAAGGACTGGCAGTCAGAGAGTTGTTTTAAATATCAGTCCGCTTATGGAAGAATTTAAGCTGGAAAGCCTCAGAGCAACACATGGAAATAATCCTACTCACCTTTCCTATGGCAAAGGAATAGCCTACACAAATCCCACCACAGACTCAAGAGCTGCTTTATATAGAGGCCACCACACACTCTTGTCCGATTACCTGCAGAGAAAGAATAAACACTGAGCACTCACAGAAAGGGATCACAACTGCAAATGGCTATGCCAACCATCATTTCCTCTCAGAGCTGTAAGAAAATTGAACACACACCTCTTGTATGCACTAGGAAAGCTACCAAATTTCTTCTCCCAAAAAGATGTGAACACACAGTTCCTGCCTTTCCAACACGGGAAGGTTTCTTGCCTCCCAGATGCCCCGGGATATCATTTCCTCCTCCCCCAGATTTGTTTAGACTACAATTACCATAGCTTTAACGTGCAGAAATCTACTGAAATCCCTGGGATAGCAAGGAGGATACAGCACAGAGGCACTGGGACAGGTTGCCCAGAGAAGCTGTGGGTGCCCCACCGCTGGAGATGTTCAAGACCAGGCAGGCTGGTTAGAGCTCTGAGCAACCTGCTCTAGTTGGAGGTACCCCTGCCCATGGCAGTGGGGTTGGAACAAGATGATCTTTAAGACCCCTTCCAACGCAAACCTACCTATTCTGTGATAGAACAGAAACACGAGCACAGGACAGCAGCGCACGCTGCTCGACGTAACAATCTTACACCGGCAGAGCTTTTGGCCAAGCACAGTTTTAAGGTCTAACTACCAAAAGTTCCAGGGCTCCTGCTCTGGCCCCTTTTATAAGTTCCCTGCACGGTGCACCTGCGTCTCTCCGCTTTCCCTGAGCACGGAGAGGCTACCCTAGAAGTAGGGCAGCACCTCCTGGACGCACGCAAACACCGGCGGCTGCCAGCGCGGGGCAACGACTCGCACAAACGCATCAACACGCACACACGAGGTTCCTCACCGCCTCGACCCCCTCAGGAAGCCACTGCCGGCCCAGGGGTGCGAAATACTATTCTCCCACTCGCCGGAGCGCCGGGACAACCCCTCCGAGGGAGCCACCGCCGAACCGCCCCCGCAGAGAGCCCCCCCGAGCCCAGGGCCCTTGCACCCCCTCCCCCACAGCCTCTCACCCTGCTTGTCCCTGGCTCCAGAGACTGATCGGGCTAAACCCGAGCCGCCTTAAGGGGACCGCTGAAGTCACGGCCGCCCCGCCGACAGGGACGGACGGATCGCGCGTCTCACCGCGGCTGCGGGGTCCTCGCGGGGCAGGGGGAGCGCGATTGGCTGCGCGGGAGGACGGGCAGTGCCCTCAGCCAATGAGAGCGGGCCTGTGGGGGGTGACACGATGGCTCCGGGCGGGCCGGGCCCCGAGCCGAGCCGAGCACTTCCCAGCGATCCCAGCGCACCCGTTCCTGCCCGGGCTCGGGGCTGTTGGGGTTATCCAGCCTCTCCCGTTGCGGAAATTCCGGCCTCCGAGGGCAGGTCGATTTTCCGCGAGGGATCGCAGCAGAGGTGCTGGTTCCCCCCGTGAGCCTGGGCGCGCAGACGGCGCTGGCTGCGCTCAGCACTTTGTGAAACGGAGAACCGGGATCGCAGCGGCGCGGGCACAACGCAGCCGGAGGCAGCCAAGCCTCTGGGTTCCCTCGAAACCACCCCCGGTCCGCCTAACTCAGGTGGGCTCCGCTCCTCCGGAGTCACGGCTGCCCCGGCACTCCGTCCGCCCCTAGAGCACGTCCACCTCCTCGCCCACCGCCCTGGTGGGCACTGCGGCAGCGGCAGCGAGGGCGGCCCTCGGCTCGCTCCTTCGCCGCGTCAGGGAAGAGGCGAAGGAAGGCGCTGGGCTGCCTGCAGCCGCTGGATCCTTCGTGCTCCTCTGCCGGAGCCGCCTCCGTACCGAGGAAGGAGCGTGGCACTAGTGCCGTGGGCTGCCATCACCCCCTCGCTCATTCCCAAGAGTTGAGGAAACGGGGATTTTTCCTAGGCAGGGCTCACTTTTTCTTCCGGCTTAAGGACTTTTTGGTTTTGGTGAGAAGCAAGGCTCCAAAATCCCATTATTTGTAATGAAATCGGCAGAAAATAAAAAATAGACGTGAGTGTTCCTAAGGATCGCGCTAGTGCCCTCATACCCACAGGCTGTAATCCCAATTCAGAGTAATCAAAACCAAGTGGATGGAGCAGCTCTGGCTAGAAACAGAGAGAAGTGCTGTGGGAAGGTGGTTTCTTTTGCTGCTTCTATTGCTATAGGTCTGCTTTTACTTTTAAAAGAAAGCAGAGCACATCTTTTATACCTAATCAGATTCACATTTTCTTCTCTAAATGCTCACCCTTGAACAGCCACTATGGAATGCCTAAAGGGCCACAAACTGAGTGTACACTGAATGTGCTCTATCATCCTCTCCAAGAGGGAGAGATAGAGGTGCTCTTCCCTTTTTAATAAGTTAAAATGAAAATAAAAGATGGGGGATTCAGATTCTGATAGGAAAAAGCAACACAAGGAAATTTAAGAAAGTTTGCAGCAGAGGTATTAAAATAATGTGCTGTGAGCAGAAATGTGTTTAATTTTGCATTTATAGGGATTAGGTCCTAAACTATCAGTGGGAAAGAAGGACCAGCCATATGAAACCATTTCACTAGGCTCACAGTACAGCACTTAAGTATGGTAAGAGCGGCCCATGCTGTTGGTGAGCAGCATCCTCTGTCTCTTCAGTGGTTACTGCACTGACTTTGTTCCTTTTTTATTTGGGAACTCTGGAAAGCATTCTGCATCTCAGGGGAAACATTTTCAATCCTTTCCCTGATAAAAAGAGCTATGCCTGACCTCAACACAGAACTACAATAAAATCTGTTGTGTCTGCAGAATATTTCCACTGGATGTGAATTGTACTTACAGTTACACATAAAATCCTTTTCATCTCACTAACTTTAATGTTAACAATTACTTCATTTCTGTCAACTTTGTCTAAGCCAGACCCTACAGTATAAACCCAGTCCTGCCTATGCAATCAACACAGTACTCAAGTTCACTGTACCCGAAGAGTTTGATTACAGCCACCCACTATCTCAAACTAGTTAAGAGAAATGCTCCCACATCATGCTGCACAATCACACACCTGCAGTCATTCTAACCCCAGGAAAACTGGTTGATTGACTTTGCAAGGAAAAGAAGCAAAGTTTCTAGAAAAAAAAACATCTATTCTTGAGTATCAGCACTATGTATTGGCTGTACATCAATCACTAAGAATACAATTAATAGAAAAACATTTCATGCTGATATGCAGTCATAGTTACAATGGAGTAGACAGTTACGCATGCCACAATCCAGGACCTCCATGGCCATTACATACAGATTTCTTGTCTCCATTAGTCTTTGAGCAAGACCATTTCATTAGCATGGCAAAAATAGCCTAATGAATTTGATTCACATTTCAAACTATACAAGGACAGAAGGGTCAAAGCCAAAACCCTGTGCCTGATTTCTTGCAGACAGCTATACTCATTTGGCTATTATCTCTCAGACCAGCTGGGCTGTGTTTTTCAGGATCTCTGTTTTGGAGCCCTTCCAGGTGGTAGTGTTTAGTTGGAATGTTTATGGCAGATGCAGTTCAGGAAACTCCTTTCCTCACACATAAACTTCTGCTGGGGCACCACTGCAACTGCACCACGCTGAACAAAGGCCTGGAGCTGAGCAAGGCAAAACCAGAAGAAAACACAACTGGAAAGAAGAAAGGCTGACGACTGATGAAAACTATGGCAAACAGGAGCATTCTTCACTGATTATGCCCTTGGTATCTTTTCATAGAATAATTACTTTGTTCAATGCTAGATCAAGTATTTGCATAGAGCACCGCAGACATACCCATTGTAATTTGCAGAAAACCCTGAGCTCTGTCTTCATTAATAATTTCATCTTCAAAAGAAATTTACATAATCAAGTCCTTGCACTCTTTAATAACTCTGAAATCTTCTCTCTAAAACTCCCTCCTGGGTGCTTCTTTAATGAAAGAATTTATGCTTGCCTTCCTAGACTCTCCCTACTCCTTTCCACCTTCAGTTGCCACCAGGAGCATGCTCATTTTCTCTGCCACCCATATGTATGCCTAGGGAATCCTCTCCTTTTTCTTGCATGCAGGCCCTTTCAGGCCATTTTCAGCACTTGACTTTTTTCCTGTACGAAAGATCTAGATCCTGTCTTTTCTCTGTCTGCTATCCATGGTATTGTCTGAGATTCCTCTGTAACTATTCTGATAGTCCACTTTCACTCGAGGCCAAATTTGTATGGAGAAAGGTCTGGGAGTACAACACATTATGCACAGAAACGTCCTTGTTTCCTCCAGAGGATTCAGAACAGGCACTTCATAAAATCACTTCAGCTAAATCCATCTCTACATATGTCTCTACACACCAGACCTTGCTCTGTAATACAAGGAAAACAAACCCTTCTCTGTCAGAGCTCAGAGAGCACATAGCAGGCAAGGACGTGTCAGGAGGCTTCTTTTTGTTAGAGCCCCTCACCGCATCTTGCATTAAACAGACAAGTTGTTCTCAACATTTTCTTGGCTCAAGCACACCTATGTGTAATTTTTCATCACACATCTACCTCTATTTGCCAACATATCACACCACCATGTCTTAAACCAAGCCTACTATTAGCTAAAACTTAGGGGAGCACCTGACAGAGCAGTGAGGCATACCTTGCACACCAGTTAGTCACCCAATTACATTTTAAGCTCTTTAACAAAGAACCTTTTTCACTTTTTGATTTACTATTTTAGGCACTGTTTGACAAGTGCTTAATACAATGCAGCTTTCCTATAAATATATTGGGGCTTTCATCCTGTTTGGGTATGGAGGCAATATATAACTCCAGTATCTCAGTAGATTCTCTTTATGTCATACCCAGAAGTACAAGTCCATGTAAAGAGAAGATACTCTACTTTTTTTTTTCCTCTCTCCAACTGCATCACTCAGAGGGAAGGTCTGTTAAAAAAAAAAAAAAAAGTGTGTAAACACTTAACCCTCCATTTGTCACCAGATTCATAGTAAGTGCAGAAGTTTTTCTGAATCATTAAGTACCAAATAAATGAGTGAGAAAGAGGAAGAAAATTCATAAAAGCCTTCATTATACACAAAACAGATGGAAGGAAGCTACTGTGTGAGGCATTGTAGTCTAAACCTGAAGTGGGAACTTAATTTTTTATGCAATCCCAATGCCTATGTACTGGTAATGTTATTCTGAATTAAAAAAGGTGACTTCTGCCTGTTCAGCTGAAGTCTTAACTCAAAAAAATTATTTTACTTCTGCATACCCTAGGCTGAGAACATACATGTGGGAAAAAACCCTACATTCTCTATGCCCTCAAAACCATTACATGGTCATTTTCAGATAAACACCTTACCTTCTGGTCATAGTGTTGTACAAATTAACTTACTGTAGCAATATCAAAAGCAAAAAAAAATCCTGTGATGAATCTGCCTTTTTTTCCCTCGTGATAAACGAAGTGCTCTAGACATTGAACGTCAGTAAGAAACTGTCTGGGAAGAGATAACTTAAAAAGACCTTTGAAAAAAAAGAAAGCAGCAGGGTGGTGTCCAGTCTAGTCGTGGTAAGTTAGTTAGAAAACAGACTGGATAGTGCAGATACTAGAGCATGGCAACAACACATAAGAATCTGGGGAAATACAACCAAAAGGGTAAAATGGGAATTCCAATGTCATTGCAAAGAATGGTGAGAATAACAAACACACACCACACATACTCAAGTTTGCATGTATTAATGTCTATTAAAAATTAATGTTTCACCTCAAAAAAAGCTGCTCTAAAGTTTTTTACTTTTATGTCATAATGAATCCTGGGTTAACTAAGACCTTGTTGACGTGGGTGTGCACAGTTCTCTCTGTATGATGTTTGTTTTCTCACAAACTCTACAAATCACAAAGAGATGTATCCGGTAGTGCCTACATTTCTGTTCATGGTACGTGGCTCTCTTGCAGCACGCCAGTTTACAAAACAAGACAGGCTGATGTTTAGTTTGGTTTTGAATAGAGCACAAAAATTACTTTCCTATGGAAAAAGTTTGTCCTATGTGTCTGTAACAGGGAGGGTTCAGAGGATGCCGAAATGGAAAACTAAGACACTGTTGAAAGCTCAAAGAAACCAATATTTATTATGAAGAAGTGGCCAACAAAAACTAGAACCGAGAGACAGGAAAGGAGAGGAGGGAAATAAGCCCTCGGTAAACCCCCACTCACGCAGGTGTGTTTTATGAACTTGTCATACCGACCCCAGAATGACTAAAATTCCCCATAGCAGAGGCTGCATCCTCGGAGTGCCGGCAGGCTCACAAGATAGCGGGCGTCCCCGCAAAAGGCAACATTGTCCTTCATGTGAAGCTTGAGAGCCCCGAGCAACAGATATCAGCTCTTTATCCAATTTGCTGGTGATGTTCACCTGGGCAGGTGTGGCCAGCACTGCCCAGCTGGAGGCCTTTGGTCCCTCTCCCCGTTATGTGAGTGTATCCCTTCAGCGCCTGTGTGAGAACTTGGGAATTCCCCCATGGCATGTGCTGTTTAACTCAGGGGGTCTTATCTCTTTGGGTCTGGGGGCTTTACTTCATCTCCTCCTCTTCAGTTTCTCCTTCAAATGTCCTCTACAGACAATGACCCAATCCTAGAATACCAATTAAAAGAGTTTATACAAGAAGTTCTCTCTCCAAGGACAAGGCTCCCATTTTTCAGTGAACTTAGCAGGAAAAGTACAAACTTTCACAGGTCTCTGGGCCAACACAGACCAAACAGCAATGTTTAATTAAGCACAGATACGGTGTCACAATTAGGTAATATAAAGAGAACTGAGTCACACTGTTACACTTCACTGTAGAATTCAGCTGGGTTGCTCCTGACCTTAAAAAGCAACAAAATCAGACAGGATTGTTTCCCAGGAAACTTTAGGAGTTAAATTGCTAAATAAATAGCTGTGTATCACAAATTAATTCCTGCTTCCTTCCCCCCACCCTACTTAATTTCTTTAATGAAAAAGGAGCATGAGTAGAATGACAGACAGGACTAACAAATCATGCAAGGATGGGGAGTCAGAACATCCAACTTCCCAGAGCTTTCAATTTAAATTTTCATCTCACATCTGTTTTGCTTACATGTAAAACCATTCATTAACATAATTTTGTGCCTGATTTCCATTGTTTTTTGATTCAGAAACAGTCTACTCTTCTCTATGGCCATCAGATATAGCAGTCCACAGAAGAACCTGGAAAAATATTTTGTTTGTAATTCAGTATCTCCTTTTTATGTTACAAAGAAAGACCCTTTTCTGTTTCCCAGAGAGAAAAGGCATTTGTGACGGGAGAGTGGAAGGCTTAGACAAAGCTTTAAAAAGCAAAGCCTTGCCAGTGAGTCTCAAGGTGCAGGAAGACTCCCTTGCTTTGTAAACTCCTTCTCAGGGAAGCATTTAGGTGTGGCTGAATTCTATCTTAGCCTTGGCCTGTGTTAACAATTTAAATTTAAAGCAATTATAGAGGTATTAAACCACTTTGTGCTGCAGATTTTAATTATGGCAAAATGAGAATATTTATATAAAACGAATAATTTATTTTATACAAATGATCAGAGAAAAAACCTTAATCAGAACTATTTACTACACAACATAAGCACTAAACCAATATAAACACTAAAAATCTACTAGTAGACTAAAATATACCATAAAGTAGTATAGTGCACTGTAACAAAGCAATTATTGAAGCAGTTATGTTAAAGCTAGCAAAATGAAATAATTATTAAGTAGAGATCTGACGTAACTCACCCATACCAATGCTCATGGGAGATCTCTTTCTCTCAGCCTTGAGGAGTAACCTTGGAGGGTGTCCCCAGCCAAGAGAGGAATCTCTACACACCCCAAGAAGGGTTATGTCAGAAGAACCTGACTGCATGAGAGGGGACTGGACTTTTTATAGTATAAAGTGATTGACTGCTAGTCACACTTTTACAGGCCAGCTATCAGCTTATGTGTCAAATCAGACTTCAAAAAGCAGGGTGAAAAAGTTTGATGAACAGCATACTTAACACCAAGACAACACTCTGGCTCCAGCAGTTATCTTGCATGATAGCTTGATTAATAGCTTGATTGGATCTTGTGTCTGGTCAGGGTGGAACTATCCTGCCAAAGCATTAACCAACATTTAACAGTTTGGATAGGTCAAGTTTAAACATTCTGTACTGCTGTTCTCTGTCAAAGTCTGCATCTGTAGTATAGTGAATAAGGGACTGAGCCAAGATCAATACAACAATCTGTGAGAAAAAAAAAATAGTCCTACTCTTCTTAAGGCAGCATTTCCAGAAGCAGTTACGTCTGGCAACAAACTACCTGTCTTCTTTTTGGGGAAGGGTATAATACCTCTAGAAAGATGTCATAAAATGAGGCCACTACCACTGCCGCATCATGAGCTGCTGGGGGGAACAGAGCTGGTGATGAAGCACTGAAAAACATATAGTGTTGAAAGCCATTCCGAGGACATCAGGGACAATATAAAAAATACGTTAGAGTTTGGTATTAGACTGGCTGAACAAAGAGCCTGCACTGCTGGCAGACATTTTAACAAATGGTTTGTTTCCATGCTATTGAATCAATGGGAAATCTCCCAATGGAAGTAACCTCTGACTGCAAACATGTAGGTAACAACCCAACTCTGTACAGCACATACTGCTTCCTACCAGCTGTAGATGGCCCACAATCCTCATTAATTGCTGCATTTAAAAACAAGCTGGAGGTGCTGAGTTCATGAAAGTACTCCCAGTCATAGTAAATCCAACCATTCTAAATTTTAGACACTCTTTCTGTTTCCCCTGGGATGTACAACATGTTGAAAGTAAGTGCCAGTTGACAGGAGGGAGAAAACAGACTTGATTTCCCCCCCCCCTCACGCATAACAATGCTTAAAAGTGCCAGTTTTGGAACATCTATGATAGAGTGGTGAGCTGAGGCAGGACAAGCAGTCTGAACATTTCAGTATTGCATTTCAGTGCAAAAGGCAGCAGGAAAAAGGAAATTCTTTTTTGTGTCTTTAATTTAAAGATCAGACAATTCAGAAAATTGATACGTTAATGATAACTGCTAATTTCCTCTTCAAAACTCAGATTGTATCTGAGTCCCTACCAGAAAATTTTCATGCCTATTTATTAATTACAAATGTAAACCACCTTCATTTTTTTTTATTCTAATACTTTTTAGGAAAAGAGGTAGAGGAAGAGAGATTTCCACCTTCTTGTTATTACAAAATCTAAGGAATGCAATATGCAATTAAATCTGATGAGATAAAATTGAAGAAAAGTAAAAGCACTTGTGGGGGGCCCCAGCTGGATCTGGGGTCTTTGTGTAAAAGCTAAGAAGAAGAACGGAACATCTATGCATAGCTTGGTGGCATCCCGGAAGATAAGGACTGTAACACAGAGTAGTTTTTCCTGATTCTGTCCTGAGCCTATGTTGACAGACATGCGCAGAAGACATGCTCATGTCTGTCCAATTATAAGATATTTATGGTTACTGAAAACCAATTATACTTTAACGTGTTACCAAAGTGTGTTCCTGGATCAAGACTTCTGGACTCCTTGTCGCTTTTCTCCACTCTCCACCCCGACCGCGACAAGCAGCGGCCACACACAAGTTTAACTCTGCCCCCGTGTGTGCAAACATTAAAGCACAACCCCCATCCATTCCCTGGATCCTGCTTTATTTTTGTGCAAAAGGATGTGTAATTTCTATTTATTATATATATGTAACTATATATGGCATCCATGATGACCATGACCATGTAGCTAACAGGAAACCTTTTCTCTTCTACACTCCCATGTCTCTCTCTGCATTATGAAACTCCTTTATGAATACACTGGCTGCTGAAAACAATGCAGGTATCATCCTGGGAGTCTACTACATACCTCCTAGCCAGGAAAATGACACCAATGAATTATTCTTTAAGGAACTAAGGGACATTTCCAAGTCAACATGCACAACTGTCCTTTTGGGGGACTTCAACTGGCCAGAAATTAACTGAGAGCATCACACAGCTGGTACAACCCAGGCCAGAAGATTCCTAAAAAGCCTAGATGATAACTTTATGAAACAGGACCTAAGGGAGCCAACGCAGAAAGATCCCTCCTTGATCTGCTGCATGTCAACAGAGTGGATCTCATGAGCGAAGTGGAGATTGGTGGTCATCTTGCCCATGGTGACCACAAGGCAATTAAGTTTAAAATCTCTGTTGACAGGAGAAAAAGTGCCAGTGAAACCTCAGCTCTGGACATGAGGAGAGTAGACTTCAGGCTGCTCAGGGAATTACTAAGTAAGGTCCCCTGGCAAAATGTTTTTGCAGGTGCTGGGGTCTATCAGTGCTGGTCACTTTTCAAACATCACCTCCTAAGGGCACAGCAGCAGGCAATTCCCGAATGTCAGAATTGAAGCAGGCGAGGCAGGAGGCCAGACTGGCGATCTTCTCTTGGAAATAAGGCAAAAAAAGAAGATGAATACCCAGTGGAAGCAAGGTCAAGTGACACAAAGAAACAGAGGGTAAGGAGAAAATTTATGCCGTAGGGAGAAAATTTATGTTGCTAAAGCTCAATTGGAGATGAAGTTGCAGAAATGTGGGGGACAATAAAAAGAGTTTTTTTCAAATATATTAATGACTAGGCAATATAGAAATATCCTCGGCCCATTAAAGGATGAGGATGGTCACCTCACAAAGGGGACAGAGACAAGGCAGAGGTGTTTTACACTTACTTTGCCTCTGTCTTCAACACAGACAACAGACCAAGGAAGTCTCAGTGCCCTGAGCTGGAGGACTATGACTGCGAGAATGATCAACTCCCAGTGACCCTGAAATTGTGCTGCTCCAGCTGGATCCCTACAAATCTATGGGGCCTGGTGGGATTCATCCAAGAATCCTCAAAGAAC
>JAWWLV010000045.1:68869113-68884784 GCA_035041135.1 Platyrinchus mystaceus | reverse complement strand
GGAGGGATTGAAAAACACCTGAAAGACAATGCAGTCACTGGTCACAGCCAGCATAGCTTCATGAGAGGAAAGTTCTGCTGATCAAACCTGGTAACTCACCTTGCTGATCAAGGGGAGCCAGTTGATGCAATCTTTTTGGATTTCAGTAAAACTTTCAATACTGTCTCTCACAGTACCCTTCTGGATAAAATGTCCAGCACGCAGGTGGATAAACACATCACGCAATGGGTGAGCAACTGGCTCATGGGTCAAGCACAGAAGGTAACAATGAATGAGGTAACATCAGACTGGCCACCTGTCACTTGTGGGGTTCTGCAGGGCTCTGTCTTAGGCCCAATGCTCTTCAACATCTTCATAAATGACTTGTACTTAGGAAAGGACACTAAGCAAGTTTACAGATGACACAAAACTCAGAGGAGCTGTTTCCTCCCTTGAAGTCAGGGAGGCCCTGCAGAGAGACCTCAACAAATTAGAAGACTAGGCAATCACAAACCATATGAAGTTCAAAAACGGAAAGTGTCAGATTCTGCATGTGGGATGGGGCAACTCTGGCTGTTTGTACAAACTGTTCAATGAGATGCTGGAAAGCAGTGCCAGGAAAGGACCCTGGGGTGGTTGAATATGGGGCAGCAGTGCCCTGGCCACCAGGAGGGCCAACTGTGTTCTGGGGGGCATCAGGCAAAGCATCACCAGCCAGTTAAGGGAGGTGATTGTGTGACCTCACCTTGAATATTGTGTGCAGAAAGATATTAAGCTATTAGGGAGCATCGAAAGGAGGGCAACAAAGATGGTGAAGGACCTTGAGGGGAAGCCATATGAGGAGCAGCTGAGGTCACTTGGTCCGTCAACCTGGAGGAGACCAAGGGGAGACCTCATTGCAGTCTACAACTTCCTCGTGAGAGGAAGAGAAGAGGCAGACACTGATCTCTTCTCTGTGGTGACCAGTGACAGAACCTCAGGGAATGGCCTGAAGTTGTGTTAGGGGAGGTTTAGGTTAGACATTAGAAAAAGGTTCTTCACCCAGAGGGTGAACGGGCACTGGAACAGGCTCCCCAGAGAAGTGGTCACAGCACTAAGCCTGACGGAGTTCAAGAAAAGTTTGGACAATACTCTCAGGCACATGGTGTGACTTGGCATATTCTCTGATCCTGTAATTCCTGTTTATTGATGCATTTCAGGACACCCCTGAGCTTTATCAATGACAAATTGTGGACCAAAGTGCCCCTGAATGAATCCATCTCTCTGTCTCACAGAATCCATGGGGGAACTGCAACAGGGTGTCGCAACACCCCAGTGACTGGCGTAAGTGAGATATGCAGGGACAACCCATAGCAGAAGGACAGGGTGCTGCAGGAGCTGTTCCCTGCACAAACACCAGCCGGATCAGGACACACCTGCCCTCAGCCCTTATCTTTTGATAAGGAACTTCACCAGGAGGAAAGGTCGACAGGTCACTCCACTGCACGCCCCAAGTAACCACCTCCTCAATTTTAAATTGATTTCAGCCTTCACATTAACCTGTGAGTTGCATGTGCAGAGAAAAAGCTGCAGCCTTGTTTTCCGGATATGGGAAGAGCCAGAGCACCATCTTCCCCTGCCCTGGCCAGCGACCAGTCACTGTTAAACAAGACAGGCAAGAGGCAGCTGCAGTGGGACAACCCAAACGGCGAGAAGGATCATGGCAACCTAAGGGCAGCTGAGCACGAGAGCCAAGATGCCCCTCCTGGGGCTGGGCACCTGGAAGGTACCAGCTTCAGAGAAAAGCACCTGTATTTGCAGAGCTCCCTGGCACAAAACTTCACTCTCCCTGGTCCAGCTCTGAGAGTTGTTCTGGTACTTGGGGCTCTGCTCTTCCTGGCTGTTGGGCTGAGTCCAAATTGGAGTGGAACTACAGACATTGGAGTTCAAGCCCTGGAGGCCATGTTTATGACTGCAAGACATAGTGTTCTTATAAAGAAAAAAAGTCCCACCAACCTGGGGGTGGGAGGGAATTGCTTTCAGTAGGATGGCTTGCCTGGTGTTATTTTGCTAGGATACGGGTATTTAACATGTACTGATTTGAGATTCTTAATATCTATGCTTTCTTTTCACTCCCCACTTGGGCAAGTAACAGCTGCAGTGATGGCTGCCATTGATGCTGGGCACCGCCACTTTGACTGTGCCTATGCATACCTGAATAAGAATGAAATTGGGGAAGGGATCCAGCAGAAAATCAAAGAAGATATTGTGAAACGAGAAGATCTCTTTGTTGTCAGTAAGGTAAGGTTCTGATGCTCTTGCATCCTGGAGCAGCAGTAGGGGAATGCTTTGCCTATAGTATTTTATAGTAGAAAGCTTAAGTACGGGAAATGAATTTTATGCTGTAGGATAAAGCAAATCATAACATCATTCAAGTCACTACTGATACAAGCTTACTGCTTCACCCTATTCTGTATGGAGAGTTAGGAAGGATACACTGAGACTGTACCCTGCGGTGGTCTGGCACTCTGTTGATGAGACCCAGAACTTCTGAGGCATGGATGAGGGGAGGCCAACTGCAGACTGCTTAGTGCAAAAGAAAGGAAGCAGGGAAAGGCAGAGTGGGTCAGGTAGCACCAAGCAAGATAGAAGCCTGTGATGCAGAGGTCTGAGACCACTCAGTGTAAAGGACTGATACAGAGGCAGAACCAGTTTGCTAATGGCACCCTGCTGACTGCTAAAGTACAGCAGAGGAGATGGGCCTGGCACTGCCTGGTACTTCTTCCAGCAGCTGGCCTCACAGTCCTGACAAAGGAGTGTCTCTGCTGTTTGAGTAAGACACAATTCTGGGCTCCTTGGAACAGTGTTATCTGCTCAGCACGTCTCAAGGAAGGTATGACTGGCATGTTCTCTTTCTTATTAAGAAAATCAGGCTATGTAGGTGGATTCTGAAGTTACTTTTTACTGAGGCAAAGGTTGGCGCCAACCACTCTGTCGCTTGCCTTATATTTTCTTGGCTTTGCCTGCTACATTCAGTGCAGGAGTTCTGTGCATGCTCAGGAATGACACACACATCTCGTAAAAGCCTCCTATTTGCCAAGCCAGGCCCTGTGTAAAAGGGGGTAGCACAAATCATGTGTGAACTAACGGAACCAGACTGCTCAAACACTTTGCTGCCACTGCACACACACTGCCTTCAGTGTCACGGGCCAGTCCAATCCCAGAGCACTCCAGATCTGAAGAGCACTAACATGACTTCATTCCAGCTGACCTTCCAAAGGATATGGAGCATTTCTGTACTGTACAGGAGAGCACCCAAGAGCTTTAATCCAGGAGGTTACAGTGTGCCTTGCTTTTTGTCTCTAGCTGTGGTGCACGTTTCATGAGAAGCCTCTGGTGAAGGGAGCCTGCCAGAAGACTCTTGCCAACCTGAAACTGGATTACCTGGATCTCTACCTCATCCACTGGCCTTGTGGGTTCAAGGTACAGTAACAGCAATGCCCTTGGCTTTTCCTCCTGGGAGAGCTCCTCAAAACTGCCAGTAGCACTTGCAGCACCAGAAAGAGCATGTGTCTGGTGTGTACCAGCACTGTGCCGGTGCTGCCCATTTAGCTTTACTCTGGCCACGTCAGTTGCACTCCTGATCTCTGCCACGTCAGCCACTCTCCTGATCTCTGCCCCTGAGACTGCAGCTTGCACAGCATCCTCTGCCCTTTCAATAACAGAGAGGCAAACCTAGCACTAAGATCAGGCCTTCCAGCTGCAAGCATAGGTTAAGCCTTTTTGCCTAATCCCCTGGATTTTACAAATCCAAAGCATGCTCATCTGAAAATTACCCCTTGTGGGACAGAGGGCTGTACTTTGCTGTCTGATAGAAATTCTTTCCTGTTCAGGTTACAAAATCACAGAGTGAAAGTAAATGCTTCAAGATTCCCATTTCTCTCTTTAATCACCAAGTGCTTAATACAGTAGAGATTGAGCTGACCTTGCCTGTAGGAGACTTAGTGCTGTTTCACAGACCTTGAGTTTCAAAAGATGAGGCTTTTAGATATCAAGTTTTCACAGACTACATGCACTTCAAAGATTTATGTCATTTTATATATATATACACACACATGCACATACTGTTAGCCTCTCCTTTCTGCTACACCCAGATCAAAATCTCTAGTCTACCTAATGCTTTTGAGCTCAACTTCATTTTATTCTCCCAATATTGTTTTAGTTAGATTTATGTGGACAAAGCTGTCAAGTGAAACTGCATAATATTGTGGCATCTAGAAAATTCCAATCATTCAAAATACTTTGGCCATACTGTCTAGTTACAGGCTGTTCTAATTTTCCTAATACAGCAACTTCAACAGTGAACCTCCCCATAGAACATCTGTCAGCAAATGTACTCCAGCATAAACTGTGTATGTTCACAGGATTGAAGTCAATCCTCCATATACTTTTTAAAAAACAACTAAAGAAGCTATTATTCCTCAATGTGCATGACAGAACAACACTTAGAGTGAACTCATGAAAGGCTCCTGAATATTGTTCTACTGAGTCCCTCCATGCTTCCCTGCATGCATTTTGTGGATGATCACTTCACCGGTCTTTACTGGCATAGTAGGTTACAAAATGCATGAACTAAGAAGCAACATGAAGAATTAAGTTATAATGAGAATTACTTGGGGTTTTTTCATACACTATTAGCTTTAGCTCCTTACATCCCCACTTAGTTGTTTTATACAGCAAGTATACCAGCAGAGATTATTTCAAGCATTTCTCTCACTGACAGGCAGGAAAGGAGCTGCTTCCCAAAGATGTCAAAGGCATGTCTATACCTAGCAACAGTGATATTCTACAGACATGGGAGGTAAGTTCAGCCCACAGCAGAAGAGGCATGTCCTCTGTTCTCATCAGTCTTTTCCATGGTTTCATTACCTTCAGCTGTCACACAACCACTGTTGTCCCATTCAAGCAAAATTAGTTGGAAGGCATACCAAGCAGTACAAAGTACCTTTTCATAATGAGCATGCTTCATCCTTACCTAGTTATTCCTATTCCCTCAGTCTTACTTGACCATCTGACCCACAGTGAGCTGCACAAGCTCTTCCAGTGGAGCTGCAGACCAGACTGAAATTAGAAAAAGTTCATTGCTCGACCATAACAACTGTACAATTATTTTCACCACAGTTTTTGCACTCTTCTTGAATTGCTCAAACGAATTTCACAGAAATAAAGATATTTTAGATGGAGGTCTTGCCTATAGTGTGGGCCACAGCCCTCCAGTGCTTGCACAGAAGTGGATTACTGAGTGTCATCGTTCTTTTCCTCATGCAACTTGGTCTGAATTTCTTCCAACTCTTAAATTTTGAATATGCTTTACAAGGAATTTTGTGTCACAACTACTAGGTAGAATGAAATTCAGTTTATTTAAAAATCACACCAACTCAAATTCCAACTGCTTTTCTCAAAATCACTTTTTCAGGAGAGGGTTTAATATTTTCATTTTAAAAACAAAACAAAACAAAAAACCAAACAAACAAACAAAAAAACCCCACACTATATTCTCATTTTGAATTCAGTTTTCAGGAAGCTCTCTGTAACTTGAATTACCAAAAATGGATTCTGGATATTTCTGAAAGAAATCAAAGAGATGCATCTCTATATAACATTTAAGTTATACATTAAAATAACATTCCCTCTTTGATTTCTTTCAGGTCCAAAAATCTTAAGGAATACCCTTTTCATGCTGAATACTGAAGATGGCCCTGGTCTCTACCAAATCTCTCTCTGTCATCACACACTCTACCCAGCTCCTTGCTGCAGGAATGCAAGGCTTTTGAACCTGTCTCTAGAAAGATGGGCTCAGAAGAATGAGAACACTGCAGGGTTTCTGCTCTCCCTTAGAGGACATCCCATCCCACTGGCCAAAGGCAGGCTTTGCAAGCTTTCACAGGCTTGCAGAGCACAGCTCTCTGAGGGCAACAGTTCACCTTGGTGCTGCTCCAGTACAAAATCTGATGGATTCTGTCAGTTCCTACATCAAGCCTTGAAAGCCACTCACCATTGATGGTTTCTGAATGTGACACTACTAACACTAATAAATTACCAGCACTGCACCACAAACTCGAGTGTCTTGGGAGTACAAAGGAGAGCAGGAGCAAACTGGTACTTCAGCTGCTCTCTGGGCTGTCTTGAAAAAATACATGGCAGACAAGGCAAAATGTGTCATTCTGCATTTTTCAATGACTTCTCTGAACAACGTATCAGACGAAGAAACTAAGTGGACTCGGGGCAGATCTATGGAGAAGGAATCCCAAATAAAGATGAAAGATAAGCCCAAGTTGTATAACTCTTATGTGATTAAACTGAAATACCACATCCTGCTGAGGAAGCTGATAGCCCTGACAGAAAACCAGAGGAAGATTAAAGAGAAAAACTAATTATCTTGTCTGTCTTCAGTTAAATGAAACAAAAAGACCTGGGGCACCCGCTGTGGGAGAAGCACCCAGAGAAAAGTGCACCATTGTACATACTTCAAATTTATGGTTGTACATGAATCAATACTCCAAGTACAAGCAAACAGCAAAGACTTCCAAGCAGCCCTAACATACCTTTATGGAGCACTTGAAGCATCCTTCTGATAATTTTTTTTTTCATTGCACTGTGAGCACCTCATCAGTATTTTGCCTCTCCACAATTTCAAAGTCAATTTCTAATGTGAAATTAAAGTTCACTTACCAATTATTTCTACATTTGTATATTTTATTCTGAAGTATGGTTTGCACCTCCCTAAAGACACAGGCACAATGACACTTGCTGAAAACTCACTGCTCTTCTGTAGCTTTGAAAACTTACTAAGAAATACTTTCCCCCAACATTTAAAATGAAGAGATTTGTGCTGATTATTTCCTAAATTACTCACAAACTCACTTACCACAAACTGAAATTGTACTTGTCCCATCTGGAGAGGAAAACAGGGTGCTCCCCACTCTCACAAGCCATACTGAGGTATCTCTAGCCATCGCCTTTCACTAGCACGCAGCACGGCAGGTTCTTGGCACCAGCTCAGGCCACCGCTGCTGTGCTGCTCCAGGCAGTGGCTCAGCCCTTCCCCGGCCCACGGCTCAGCCTCCAGCCACACGCCCTGGCTCAGCCTCCAGCCACACACCCGGCAGCGAGGGAGCTGCTCCGTGAGCGGGGAGCGTGGGACTTCTGTATCACGTGCTACCCCACGGCTCCTGCTTACTGACCCATTTCGGGACACCCCTGGGCTGTACCGATGACAAACCGTGGGCTAAAGTGTCCCTAGAAGAAACCATCTCTCTCTCTCTATCTCTCTCTCTCTCAGAATCCGTGGGGAGAACTGCGACAGGGTGTCGCAACACCCCGGCACGAGCGAGACACGCACGGACAGCGTGTGGCACAGGGACGGGGCGCTGCAGGATCTGATCCCTTCACAAACACCAGCCGGATCGGGACACTCCTGCCCTCAGCCCTTATCTCTGATAAGCAACTTCCCCCTTCTCCGGCGGGATCGGTCGCGGCCCCGCTGACACCGCCGCGCCAGGAACACCCACCTCGCTGTCCCCGCAGGGCCGCCGGACGGACCCCATTGGCTGCCGGAGCCGCCGCTGATTGGGCAGCGCTGCCGCCGGGGCAGGGCTGGCGCGCTGATTGGTTGCCAGGGAGGGGCGGGCCGAGCGCGGCAATGGCGGGGTACGCGCGGCTCGGCGCTGCCCGGGCGCCGCTGCTGGGGCTCGGCACTTGGAAGGTAACGCGGGCACCGGGGGGGCTTCGGCAGCAAAGTACGTGAAAATCCCAAATTGAGACATGTCCTACCCTTTTTCCCGTTAGTCACCCCCAGGTAAGGTGGAAACTGCAGTGATGGCTGCCATCGATGCCGGGTACCGCCACTTTGACTGTGCCTACGTATACCAGAATGAGAAGGAAGTTGGGCATGGGATCCACCAAAAAATCAAGGAAGGTGTTGTGAAACGGGAGGACCTCTTCATCGTCAGTAAGGTATGGATCAGATGGTCATGGATTATGGACAAACTGGCTTTGTGATATTTTTACAGTGGGAACCTAAAGTACTTTAATGCTGTAGCATTGGAGAAGCTCATAATGTAAACGAGATTGTTCCTGATACTACCGTCTCGTTCCACATCATGACCACAGTGACAGAGTTTGAGCCTTTCCTGTCCACTGACAGTAATTGTTAATGTAGTAGCTATTGGATAGGAAGAGTGAGTTCCTTGAGAAGAATCACTCTTACCCTAACTGGTGGCAGTCTTCCAATAACACTGAAGGGAGCCAAGAGTCTGATTTTTCCCCCCAGAGTGTACAGCAACCTTGAGCACCACAGCCCTGTTTTGTTCTCACAGTCTGCTGAGAAGACAGAGTGCTAGGGGATGGATGAGGAGAGGCTAGCTGCAGACGAATCTGCAGGAAAAGGTAGAGTGGGCAGCACAAATTATATCTGAATTAATGGAACCAGGGAACTTTGTTATGATCATGCTCAAATACTGTGCTGCCACTGCACATACTGCCTTCAGTGTCACGGGCCAGTTCCATCCCAGAGCACACCGCATCTGAAGAGCATATCTGAAGAGCACAATGGCCTCATTGCACATTGCCTTCCAAAGAACATGGAACATTTATGTGCTGTTCAGGAAAGCACTTGAGAGCTTTAACCCAGGAGGTCACAGTGTGCCTTGGTTTTTGTCTCTAGCTGTGGTGCACGTTTCATGAGAAGCCTCTGGTGAAGGGAGCCTGCCAGGAGACTCTTGCAGACTTGAAACTGGATTACCTGGATCTCTACCTCATCCACTGGCCTTTTGGGTTCAAGGTACAGTAGCACCAATGCCCATAGCTTTGTTTTTTGTGACTCTGGCTTTACAGCCTAACAATTGCTGTGACTGACGTGTTTGTCATCTGTGTCAGCACTGCTCTGGTGCTCAGCTTTAGTCTGGCTGTGTGAGGCTCTTGGTCTCTGCTCCTGAAATGGCTATTTCCATACCCTTTCATCCTGGGAATGACTGTCTAAAAACTAGGGGCAGATCTCCCAGCTGCAAGCATAAGACAGGCTTCTTTCCCTTTCTCTTGCAAATCCAGTGTATGTTCTTGCCAGATTTCCCCTTGTAGGAAGGAGGTCTGCACTTTGCTGCCTGTCTGAAATTTTCCTCTGTGTGATATAGAATCAGAGAACAAAAGGAAATATTTCTGGTTTCCATTTCTCCTTTAATCACCAAGTCCTTAATGTGGTACAGATTGAGCTGTCCTTGCTTGTTCCACTGAGACAGGAATTTAAACTGTGAAACTTCAGTGGGAGAGGTTAGGCCCCCAGGATTAGTGAAGGAGTTGATGTCTGTTTGAATATTTCTAGTTTTAGCCTTTCTGTCCTGCTGCAGTCTGATCTGTCTCTGTTCTACCTGTTGCCTTTGAGATGCTCATCTTTTTTTCATGCTCTATTTTATCTTTATATTAACAAAGCCATGAAAATGAAGCTGTCTCGTGATCACAGCAGCAATCAGCTGCTAAATGCAGTTCAGTCTTGGTGTCTTTTCATAACCTGTACACAAAGGCTCCTCTAATTTTCCTAGTGTTGGCAACTTTACACTGAGCTTTGTCATGGAAGAACTGTCTTTTCAGCAAATCTGGTGTTGTGTAGACCAAACTCTTTCCAGTACCAATTATATCCCTTGATGCCCCTCTGGAAAAAGAACAAAACAGTTCTTTCTAAGTGGAAACTAAAGAGCAATATCTGAAGTGAACATGTGTGAGACTGAAGTCTATAGTTCTGAGCGGGTTTTTTTCCCCTGTAGGTGTTTGGGTGAACCATGACTTCCAGGGGTCCAGTAGAAAACCCTGTCCGTATGGGAATGGTCACTAGCAAAAATGCCACAAATTCCTTCTACTTCTCAGGAAGGAATGACTGAATGTAGACAAGAATTAGTGCTCTTGCCTGCACTAGAAGTTTAAACTGTTTTGCTTTTGAACTCTCATGGTATTAAGTGAACTTCTCAGCAGATTTTCAAGCATTTCCTTTTGTCACTGACAGGCAGGAGAGGGTCTGTTTCCCACAGATGACAAAGGCATGGCTATCTCCAGCAACACTGATATTCTACAGACATGGGAGGTAAGTTCATCCGAGTGGAAAAGTCACATCATGTGTCCTCAGCAGTGTTGTTGGTTTCAACGGTTGCAGGAGGGCTCATGCATGTATGCAGAATTAGCTAGAAAGAATTCACAAAAATACATGGGTAGCTTTTAAAACTGTGCTTCCCATAAAGAGAAACAAGAGAAAAAAACATCAGGAAGAATGTACTCAGGTCATGTCTTGAACACTACATGCTGACTTGGCTCCACTTTATGTCAGGCCATGGAAGAGCTGGTGGATGCTGGTTTGGTAAAAGCCATTGGAATATCCAACTTTAACTATGAGCAGATTGAAAGAATCTTGAACAAACCAGGACTGAAGTACAAGCCTGCAAATAACCAGGTAAGCTGCAAAGTGTCTGCAGGTGAATACTTTTCAGGGATTATAAAGATCTGATTACAGTTGAATGAGGAGATGGAAAAATGAAAAGAAAGTAGATACAGCATGTACTTTAAATCCCACTATATGGGTATTTCTTGGTACACACACAGGACATAAACATTTCCTTTTTGTCTCACCTTGCTGAACCACTTTTTACAAATTCCAGATTATTTTCCTAGGAAGCATTCTCTCTGCAGGGATGAAGAATCCAGATACGAGGTATCATTCTGACTATAATCATTGACTTTTATAAAGCCTCTCAGAACAAAATCCAAAAAGCACATAAGTATTCAATGTAAAAGTTGGTGCCCTATAGAATTATAGTCTTGTATTGTCACACAGACCACACACAGGGTAGGATGAAGGCAGCCTGTAATTAGGATATTAGGATTTAGAAAAATCTCTGGAGCATGGGAAAACTACAGTAGTTCCACAACTCTGTCTCTGCTTCTGTATTGGCAGATTGAATGTCATCCATACCTTTCACAGGAGAAGTTGATCGACTATTGCCAATCCAAAGGGATCACTGTGACGGCATACTGTCCCCTTGGCCGTCCTGATGGGTAATTTCCAAGTGGGTTAACAAGATTTAAGTCTGAAACATTCAGACTAATTGAGTAATGGTGCAGGTGTACATATATATATAATTATATTTTTTTAATTGATGAGGCTAGATAGAATATTTCTACAGTGATTCTTTGTTGTTTCTTCCTTTCCACCCCCTCCCTTTGTCTAGTTCTAAGCCAGAGGCACCTTCCCTTCTGGATGACCCCACGATCAAAGAGATTGCAGCCAAGCACAACAAAACCCCAGCACAGGTGAGTAGGTGCCACACAGTGGGTACTTATTCCTGTAACATAGCCATTAGGGAAACTATGTCTGAACAGAGGGAACAGCCTCTAACAGTGTTATCTGTGAACTGTGGTGCTGTTTGGTAGCGTTAACAAGCAATGCAGATTGTCCACACTGTGGCCTACAATATTTGCTACTGTTACCGATTTGACCATCAGACAGGAAAAGATTCTTGACCCATCTTCAGATGTCACTTGCCCTCTCAAGTCCTCTTGCAGAGAATGAAAGCCTTGCATAGACTGTTAAAAGCCTGGCTCGGAAGAAAAGGAATTGTTCCAAAACTGGATGGGAAAGGAGTCCTTCTGGGTGAGGCTCCACCGCTTCCCTTTTGCTCTCCAGGCAGTGCTACATGCATTGCAGGGACAGGAATGATTTGAAATGCAGGTCTGCCAAAGTGCATATAGCTTAGAGAAAACAGCTGTTGGAACAGGCTCTGCCTCCTCCAGAGCAGGAACCATCCTCTTTCTGACTCAGTTGTCTGTTCTTGCAGGTTCTCCTTCGCTTCCAGATCCAGAGAAATGTGATTGTGATTCCCAAGTCTGTCACACCACAGCGCATTGTGGAGAACTTCAAGGTGAGGGATTAGGAGTGAGCTGGCTGCTGCCCTTCAGGGACAGCATGGCTTCTCCCTGCAGAGCAAACAGAGATCCTGTCTCATCCTTGCCATGTCCTCCTTGGGCAGCAGGACTGGGCTTGCTCTTTCTGTCTGGAAGTCAGGGCTACATTGAAACCTAAACTGAAGAAAAGATAGAGCTCTTGGAAACAATGCTGATAACATCTGTTACTTTACATGGTGTCTTCTGTTCTGTGGACTTGTGGATGAAACAATGGGCAGGGCTTGCTTGGAGCCTCAACTAGTAACATTCCTCAAAATATAGAGTAAGCAACATTAAGGGAAGAGTCCTGCTGTCAATAAACCACATAGCTCCTCTGACTGTTACATCAGGGAGTTTTTTTCTGATATTGGACATCAGCATTTCAGATGTAACGTAGTTGGATTTATTGAATATGGAAGTGTTGTAGCTGTTTCTTTGGTACAGGACAGAAAGACGCACCTTTCACAAATGGAGGACGGAGGCATTCTGCAACACTTAAGTGCTCACCAAACACCTTGGAATAGCTGGCACATGTAACTGCAACCATCAGTCTTTTTGTTTGTTTCTTCCCTCTGCCAGTAGAATATCGAAAATCCAAAGATACTTATTTTCCTTTCTCTGTTTCATGAAGCCATCACTTGTAACCACCACTCTCTCTGATATGAACTTGTTCTTTGATCTTGTGAATCGTGCTTCTGATTTGATTTGTTCAAAGAGGTGGTTTCCAGCTGTTTCTCTTTTTAGATATTTGACTTCGAATTGACTAAAGAGGAGATGGCAACCCTTCTCAGCTTAAACAGAAACTGGAGGATCTGTGAAATGATCACGTAAGTGGCCATTTGTCTCCTTCAAAGTCTTACATTTTCAATGATCTTCATTTTGATCTCATAGGAACAGCTGTAGCTGTTTAAATTGGGTATATTTTGAAATCTGAAATCATTTGGGGGATGAAGCACCTGTTATTTAACATCTTAGAGGAGTTATATTTCTTACTTTATTGACTAAAGGATGAGTATAAGTCATGCCGTGTATTCACTGTAAATCTGTTCTCCAGGAAACTTTGTGTGGCAGGAATTCCAGAATGAGAGTTCTGGTTGATAACTTTGGCTATGTCCATATGGGATAAATGAACATTAGGCAGTTTTAAACTTAAGATAACATTTTCTGTGAGGTATTATAAACTGATATCAGCTTTTACTTAGGTGTTGGGGGAGGGAATGATCATCCGCTGTGCAGTACAAAGCACAACTGCTTGCAGATATGCACCTTGGAAGCCTAGAGCAAGACAAGAAGTGTTGGCTGGAACGCCACAGAAACTGCTGTTTTCTCTGTAAGCGCTGTTCAGTGCCTGAATAATAGAAAAAGATGAACTTGTTGGTCCTGTATGCTTTTTCTGTACCAATAAGTTTCTTAAATTCATTCTGCTGCTACTCAATTCAGAGCCTCCCTTGAAGTTCTATATTTCAGCCTTAAGTAATCTTTCCTCTTTAATTTCCTCCAGGTGCAAAAATCACAAGGAATACCCTTTCAATGCAGAATACTGAAGGTGGTTTTATCCTGCCCTCCTGCAGGACTCTGGAGTATAATGAGCTTCTGCCATTGCCTGAAGTTGTCCACTAGCTGCACACTGTCTCTCTCCTGCCAGCAAAGGCACAGTATATGTATTCAGTGACTTTGGGTTTTTCTTCTTTGGTGGAACAAAATAGTAAAACTGTTCTGGAGAACAAAATATGGGCTACAATAATTCTCTGCTCATTAGATGAGTGTCTCTGCATGGCTGAAATAGTAAAGCAGAAAACAGAATAACCTAGCAACTGATTTTATTTTCTGTCTTGCATCAACACCACTTAAGGCTGCAGGGTTAAAGATGCGTGAACACAGAAGAAAGATCCATCCTGAAAGAATAAACTGCCTGAAGACAAAAGACAATGATTAATTTTACTTCTAGAGCACAGTCCAAAGCTTTCCTTGAAAGAAGAATAAATGGGAGAAGTGTCCAGACCTACAGATGCATACCAACTCATACTGGGCCTTAATTCAGTTGTATTTTTTTACAGGCTGAAACTGGACAGAGATTAGTGTTCAATTTCATTCTTAACCAAAATAAAAATATTTGGATTACTGCTGGTTTGGAAGTTCTACTCTAATGTGAAAATTAACAAACCAAGCAACTTGCATGAGCAATGTCATTGGAAATAATCACAGAATCAACTAGGTTGGAAAAGAGCTCTGAGATCATCAAGTCCAACCTTTGACACAACACCACCTTGTCTACTATACCATGGCACTAAGTGCCACATCCAGTCTCAAATACCTCCAAGGATGGCAACTCTACCACCTCCCTGGGCAGTCCATTTCAATGTCTGATCACTCTCTCTGTAAAGAACATCTTCCTAATGTCTAACCTAGACCTCCCCTGGCAGAGCTTAAGATTGTGCCTTTTTCTCCTGCTGGTTGCCTGGGAAAGGATACCAACCCCTACCTGGCTACAGCTTCCTTTCAGGTATTTGTAGAGAGTGATAAGATCTCCCTTGAGCCTCCTTTCTACAGGCTGGACAACCCCAACTCCCTCAGCTGCTCATCACAGGACTTGTGCTCCATACCCTTCACCAGCTTCATTGCCCTTCTTTGGACACGCTCCAGCACCTCAATATCTTTCTTCAATTGAGGGGCCCAGAATTAGACACAGTACTCAAGGTGCGGCCTAACCAGGGTCGAGTACAGGGGCAGAATCACTTTCCTGGTCCTGCTGGCCACGCTATTCCTGGTACAGGCCAGGATGCCATTGACCTTCTTGGCCACCTGGGCACACTGCTGGCTCATGTTCAGCTTCCTGTTAATCAACTCCCAGGTCCCTTTCTGCCTGGCCATTCCAAGCGGTCTGGAGACACTTGGCCCTGTTGAGCCCCATACAGTTGGATTCAGCCCATCTATCCAGCCTGTCCAGGTCTTTCTGCAGAGCCCTCCTGCTTTCTAGCACATCGATACTACCCCCCAACTTGGTGTCATCTGCAAATTTGCTAATGGTACACTCAATCCCCTCATCCAGATCATCAGTAAAGATATTAAACAGGACTGGGCCCAACACTGATCCCTGGCGGACACCACTAATGACCAGCTGCCAACTGGATGCAGCACTGTTCCCCACCACTCTGTAGGCCCCGCCATCACACAGTTCTTAACCCAGCAGTCATTCCTATTCCATTTTAAATGATACCACAAGAGCACGAAGATCTTGTCCTGATCAAAAGTTGAATAACTTGGTATAATAAGCTGTGATTGACAGCAGTGCTGACAAGAACAGTTGAGAATGACAATTTACTTACAAAAAAGCCTTAGTGGATGGAAGATCAACAAGCAATAGGAGACCAACACCTGAAACTGCTGGAAAACTGTACAGTGGTATCACTGTGGACTGATTTGGTTGGTATCTGTGCTGATATCTGGCTATTAGCAGATAGACTGGGGAGAGAGGGGAGACTGTTAAGCAGGTGTCAGATGCTGCATAAAAGTAGGGGGTGCATGGTGGAACTGAAATGTGTTAATACAGAGTCTGACAGTGGAGTAAGTGTTGGGTTCTCTCCAGGCTATTCTGTGCTGACTGACTGGCATAGTAACTGGGACAGGTCTGTGTTAACTGTAACTATTGGAATTAATAAAGCTTTCCCGTGACAAAGCCTATCCCTTCCAGTGGAGGATGCAGGTGAGCCTTGCTGGGGAGTGCTAGGATA
>JAWWLV010000045.1:68844278-68868639 GCA_035041135.1 Platyrinchus mystaceus | reverse complement strand
AGTGAGGACTGCTAGGTGAAAGGCACTGCAGAGCTCCCTGGCACGAACCTTGTTCCCCTGGTCCTACTCTGGCAAGCTGCCCTGGTGCTGGGGGCTCTGCTCTACCTGGCTGTTGGGCTGAGCCTGCACGGGACTGGGGCTATATTTAAATGGCTGGAGGCTGGCTTCAAACCCATCAGCTTGCATTTGTAAGATGAATCTGCCTTTAAGAACGTGGCATGGAAGAACTCTACTTAAAACCCCACTGTATGTGTTTCCTTAGCTTCTAAATAACTAGGAAATGGCCTGTATGCTTTGATTTGGGATCTTAACCTTTTGGTTTCAGTCTGCAGCTGGGCAAGTAAAAGCTGCAGTGATGGCTGCCATCGATGCCGGGTACCGCCACTTTGACTGTGCCTATGTGTACCAAAATGAGAGTGAAATTGGAGAAGGGATACAGCAGAAAATCAAGGAAGGTGCTGTGAAACGAGAAGATCTCTTCATCGTCAGTAAGGTAAAGATATAGTGACCTAGGATCCAGGGGAAGGTCTTCTTTGTGTAGAGGGAAATTCAGAGCAGGGGGAAAGGCTGTTTGCTATAGTATGGAGTAATTCAGAGCATAGTTCAGGCCAATACTGATGAAAGCTGCTTTTTTTCACTGTATTTTGTATAGAGTTATCTAAGATATGCTTCACATTCTCCATTTTCATGGGATTGTTCAAAGTATGTGTTAAGATTAAATGGTCTCAGAAAGTGTCCTGGTTTTTCCTTGCTTCTGATGGAAATTCTGTATTTGGCTCACCACTGAAACTATAAATTTAAAAAGAGCTCTTTAACCTATATATGCCTGTAATGAGCGGCTTTTGCATATCTTGACTAATGGAACAGGATCAGTTTTTAGTTTACAACCCATTTTGATCATGTATGCCATCACAGCACATACTGTCCTTGGTATTAGTGGCCATTGCCCAGTCCTGCTTACAGAGCAAGCCCCATCTGAAAAGCAATAGGGTGGCTTAATTCCACACCACCTTCCAAAGGAAACAGATTCTTGCTGGAACAGTACAAAAGGGTCCCAAGATATTTAACGCAGGAAGTCAGTGTGCCTTGTTTTTTGTCTCTAGCTGTGGTGCACGTTTCATGAGAAGCCTCTGGTGAAGGGAGCCTGCCAGAAGACTCTTGCCAACCTGAAACTGGATTACCTGGATCTCTACCTCATCCACTGGCCTTGTGGGTTCAAGGTACAGTAACAGCAATGCCCTTGGCTTTTCCTCCTGGGAGAGCTCCTCAAAACTGCCAGTAGCACTTGCAGCACCAGAAAGAGCATGTGTCTGGTGTGTACCAGCACTGTGCCAGTGCTGCCCATTTAGCTTTACTCTGGCCACGTCAGTCACACTCCTGATCTCTGCCCCTGAGACTGTGGCTTGTACCACATCCTCTGCCCTTTTGATAAAGGAGAGGCAATTCTAGCACTAAGATCAGACGTTACAGCTGCAAGCCTGAGTTGTGCTGCTTTACTTTTGGCTAAATCATCTTTCCCTGCTTTGTGGGAAGGAAGGCTGTACTTTACTACCTGATAGAAATTCTTTCTTCTGCATGTTACAGAATCACAGAACAACAGACTGTTTCTGTCTTCCATTTCTTTCTTTAATCACTGAGTCCTTAATATAGTACAGGTTGAGCTGACCTTTGCTGTAGGAGTCTTAAAGTTGTTCCACAGACCTTGAGCTTCAAAAGGTGAGATTTTTTTGACATCCGTGTCATAAGTACATAAAGTACATCTTATATTTCATGTACTTTAAAGGAGCTGATGTCTCAGTCTATGTCTAGTCTTGGCTTTTGCTTTCTGCTACAAAAAGACAGATTAAGGCATCCATCTTATCTGTTGCTTTAGACTGTGTCAACTGTCTGTCATACTTTCCAAGCTGTCATGGTAGGTTTTATTTGAACAAAGACCTTATGTAAAAGTCTCATGGCATAATACTCTGACATTTGCATAACACTGGATGTGGAGCAATATGGAGACATGGGAATTTATTTCTGAGTTTGTACACCTGGGATTTTCTGATTTTCCAAGTGCCACTAATTTAAACTGAGGCTCCCCTCATGAGAGACCTGTGTGTTTACATAATACGTTTTTCAGCAGAAGTGGCTCACCCTAAACCTGACTTAAATGTTTCTGGGACCTTAACAGGTCCTTCAAAAAAACAGTTCTCTCTTAAAGGCATGATAGAGGAGTACAGGAAGCTTGTTTGTTCCACTTTGTTCCACAAGTGGTGTGATTTGTTTATCTGTATGTGTTTTAGTGAGTCACCACTTTACTTCGTCCAGAAGGTACCTGTCCCTCCTACTCGGAATGGTTGCTGGCAAAAGACCATAAACCTGCATGAATGATGTAGACAAATATTAGTATTTTCTGTACTAGTAGTTAAAGCTAATGTTGTCTTCAGTTGTCTTGCTATTAACTTCCCAATAATGAGTGTTTCAAGCATTTTCTCTCTCACTGAAAGGCAGGAGAGGAGCTGTTCCCCAAAGATGACAAAGGCATGTCTATACCCAGCAACACAGATTTTCTAGATACATGGGAGGTAAGTTCAAGTCACAGTGAGAGAAGCAGTCTTTTCCATGCTTTCATTATCTTCAGCAGTCACAAAGTTCTTATGTATTATCAGACTATATACAGTGTTATTTTTTAAAACATATATGCTTAGTGGAGCTGATAATCTTCAGCAGAGCTGCAGACCAGATTGCTTAACCATAACAGAAACAGAACTGTCTTCACCACCGTCCTTAAACTGTTCAAATAAACTTTGCTGAAATAAATTAGTGATTTTGTCCACAGCTGCAGTACAGCTTCCTGGTGCTCACACAACACATTATTGTTTATCACTATTTTCCTCATGTAAGTGACTTAGTGTGAATTTCTGTCATCTCAAGAAGGAGCCTTTGAGTTTGGGTGAGACATGGCACAAATACACCAGTGCGCACTTTCCCCCAAGAGACAAACTTTGCAACTCCAAGTAGTTGTCTTTCCCTTCCCATGAAGGGAACCAAAGACATACCAGGAATAATGTCTTCAGGCCTTGTCTTGCATACTGCATGTTGACTTTGCTCCTCTTTGTATCAGGCCATGGAAGAGCTGGTGGACTGTGGTCTGGTAAAAGCCATTGGATTCTCCAACTTTAACCACGAGCAGATTGAAAGAATCCTGAACAAGCCAGGACTGAAGCACAAGCCTGCAAATGTCCAGGTAAGCTGCAAAGTGACTTCAGGTGACTAGTTTATTCAGAGATTATGAAGATCTGATTACAGTTGCATGAGGAGATGCATGAGGGAGGAGAAAATAGACACAGCACAATAACACCCTCTGATTACTTCTGGGTATACATAAAGATATTGTAGATCTACTGTGTCCAGATAGGGAATGAAGTTGTGGTACACAAATTACAACAAGAACTTCTTAAAATACAATACTTGTTCTGTTATTAATGATGGCACCCCTCTCTTACTAATAACAGATTCACACAACACACGTTTCTTCTCATGCAGGCATGCACAATTCACTCAATTACCCAGTTGGAAAAGAGTGGTCAGTTTTAACTGTTGTGCAGAAGCAGTGGCTTCCTGGTACCTGCCCTGAAGATGTTTTTATTTATTTATATAAAGTGTGTGTATATATATACACATGTCAAAAAAATTACCTAGTCTTTGTCTGCACACAAAGCTACTGCCTTCTTCTATGCTACAGAACCTGCTGTAGATATTTATCTCTCCCAGGAATATTGCACAGACTTGGATACCTCTTACAGTTCTGAATTCCTTAGTTCTTGCAAGTTCACATAGAGTACTAAATTCACTCAGTCTCCAGAGCCTTTCTCTGCATGTAGTTACAAAAAAAGAGCATTCTAAAAGGGAAAAATGCATCTCTGTCCCAAACTACAGATATCTATGTAACCTATTCACACAAACTCACAAGAAAGGGATTTTTATGACTAGAACACATAAGGAGTGGTTACAGAGCAGATGCTTCATGTCCTTCTAATTCCACTCCACATTACAGCTGAACATACAAGGCATCAGGGTTTTCAATATTTTCCTAACTACTACTTGGATATCCAAGAAGCATCTCAAAATGTGCCTTCTTGGAGCCAAAGAACTCGGGGATAAGCCTTATGAAATGCTTTTTCCCCTGAGCAATAACCCAGAGATACAAGAAATCTCAGTGTAAAGATAGATGCTGTAGAAAACTATAACTGAATAATACCTTGCAAAGAGGAGCACATGAGGACAAATACCAACCTTTAAGTGCATTAGGAGATAATCCCTGGAGTGAGTTACAGCAGCTGTACTGCTATCAATCTCTATACTCTTCTGTTGGTAGATCGAATGTAATCCATACCTTACCCAGGAGAAGCTGGTAAACTACTGTCAATCCAAAGGGATTGCTGTGACAGCATACAGTCCCCTTGGCTCTCCCGACAGACCATGGTAAGAGTGTTTTGGAAGGGAACTGGTGTGGGTTATGTTTGAAGCACTGAGACAGTAAGTATCTTTCCCCTGTGTAGGGCTAAGCCAGAGGATCCTTCCCTTCTGGATGACCCCAAGATCAAAGAAATTGCAGCCAAGCACCAGAAATCCACAGCACAGGTACACAGATTCCAGACAGTGGGTATCCGTTCCTGTAACACAGGACAGCTAATGACAATGTAGAGGACAAGGTGGCGCTTCCTTCCCTTTCACTTGTGGTGTTAGGTAGCAGTGCAGGTCTGTTTACTGTGTGACCTGCAGTGCAAGTGTCCTCTGACTGTCCACAAGAAACAGTTTCTTGACCCAGATGCTGTAATGTTTCAGTCTTCATCTCAGGTCCTCTTACAGAGAATGAAATCCTGATAGAAGTTTGGATGGGTAAGAAAAGACTTGTTTGTCCCTAAACTGAATAGGAAAGGTGGTCTTCCATGGAGGCCTCCACCACTTCCCTCTTTGCTCTCCAGGCAGTGCTATATGGATTGCAGGGACAGGAATGATTTGAAATGCAGCTCTGCAGAAAAGGGTGTACCTTAGGGAATATGACTATTGGAACAGGCTCTGCTTCCTCCAGAGAAAGAACCATCCTCTTTCTGATTCTGTCCTTGCAGGTTCTCCTTCGCTTCCAGATCCAGAGAAATGTGATTGTGATTCCCAAGTCTGTCACACCACAGCGCATTGTGGAGAACTTCAAGGTAAGGGATTAGGAGTGAGCTGGGTGCTGCCCTTCAGGGACAGCATGGCTTCTCCCTGCAGAGCAGAGATCCTCTCTCACCTGTAGGAATAGTTGTGCTTTTGGAATAATTTGTAACAGGAAAGCTTGAAACTCATTTTCACTTAGGAAGCCTGCAAAGTGCCTTCAAGAGAGTTAGATTTTTTTATTCCCTTCTGTAGTCCAGAGGGGGTTGCAGAGAGAGCTGTGTTATCTCTCTCTCTTCTATGCTGGAGAGAGATAACCCTAACAGACATGTACAGAGGCCTTAGGAAGGCAGGGGAGAAACAGAAACTATACTAAAGGCCCTGAAGAGGGTGGGAACTTGCCTTTTTTTCCCTGGGGCCAGGCACTTAAATAGCACTGCCAGGAATTTGTAAGTTTCTTCTGTTCTGGCCTTCTAAATAAACTTTTGAATTCTTTTCATTGCCTTGGCATTTCTTGGGATACCTGCATATCTAACTTCCCAGTTTCTACTCTGGCAAGAGAATAAGTTTTTGCCTGTCTGTCTACACACTCTACTGAGGGCTATATTTAAGGCTACAATTGAAAAATAGGAATGAACTAAGTTTGGGTAACAGTATGCTGATAATTTCAGCAGTCACTTTACATGGTATCTCCTGTTCTGCAGATGAATTGGCACATGGTGCTGGATTGGCATTTGAGTGCAGTAGCATACTACAAAAGGGTTTGCATTAAGAAAACAGTCCTGGTGCCCATGAACTGTGTTGCTCCATTGTTAATTGACTGAAACTGATCATTAGGGTTTCAAAATAGATAGACAGATAGATAGTTTTGTAGATCCTAATCCTTTGGATTAGGACACAAAGATGCACAAATGGCAGATGCAAGTGCTTTCCAAGTGTCCTGCAACAGCTGGCATGTGTAATTGCAACTTCGGATATTTTTTTTAAGTTTCTCTGCTAATGCACTCTTACTAATATAGAGAGATGCCTCTTTCTCTTCCATGAAACAGTAATTTCTTCTAAACCAGCTCCTCTCCCTTTAAGACTTGTTCTTTAATTTTGTAGATTTTGCTTAGAGTCTCTGATTTGTTCAGAGAAATGATTTCCAGCTGTTTCTCTTGTTAGGTGTTTGACTTTAAATTGACTAAAGAGGAGATGGCGACTATTTTCAGCTTTAATAGAAACTGGAGAGTCTATACAATGAGCACGTAAGTGGTAGCATTTAGTATTCACTTTTTTCCAAACCTTAAATAATGAATACTATATACACAGAGGTTTTATATCTAAATACTGCCTAGAATGTCAAGAGCCTGAATGATGAAGTGATTTGGATGTTCCAAATGTACAAAAACTACACACTATACAGGAAAACGAATCTGGAAAAAAAATCATTCTACAGTTATAAAGTTCAGATCCTGCCTTGGTGGCTTCTCTAAGCACTACTAGAGCTTGATACCTGGAAAAAAATTATGGCTAAAATGAAGTCTTTTATTCCTTTCAGGGCCAAAACTCACAAGGACTACCCATTCAATGCAGAATACTGAAGATGATTATATCCTCCCTCCTTCAGAGCTTGGTTAGATATTCTTCCTATCAGTTTACCTAGCTTTCTTATTGCATCTCTCCTCCTGCAGAAATGAATTCACAGCATATGTGTTCAGTGATTATATTTTGCTTGTTCTCTTTGAAAGAAAGATACAGTAAAATTGTTCTAAAATAATAAAACGTGGGCTGTAACAATTTTCTTTCAAAATGAGGAATTATTAAGGAATAAAAAAGGAGAGACTTTGAACTACACCGTCACATTTATACTTTATCTTGCTTTATCTGGCTAAGGAGATAGTCAGCAGTTGTGAGCATTGGAATAAAATCTGAGAAATGTGAACTAAAGATTCACTTCCTTAGGATGAGCGAGATAACCAGCAGTTTTATCACTCCAGAACTAACTGAGAAAAGGGTTTTTACTACCTTAAAAAAAAAAAATCCATAAGCAGAAAACAGACAGGTGTGCAGTATTTTTCCACAGGTTTTCTCCTGAATGTGTGGATTTTCCCTGGGACAGCACAGCCCCTCAGCACATTCTCTAGCAGGCACCAGAGGGCAACCAGCCCTCAGTGACCCGCCTTGTCCCCTTCCCCGCCGGCGCTGGAGACATTTCAGCTGTCACACACAATCCCGGTATCTGCTGGCAAGGGAGGCTCAGCCTCTCGATGCAGAGCCCAAATGACTCGCCTTCCCACTGGCCCTGCCAGCCTCAGAGGCCAATTTCCCTGGCAGCATGTACTGCCGTGAGCCCAGGGTACCTAGCTCAGGGATGATGGCCCATCCAGCTCCATCCATCTCCTCTGGCAGCTCTCTTCAGCCCAGTCCCCCCATCCCACTGCTGCCCTGGCCCCACAGCCCTAGGGCTGCAGCTGGGGGCCCCAAGCCCTCCCACGGCACCGCAGCATCGGGGGCTTGCTCCCCCCTATAGTCCTATGCCCACCAACCCCTCTACCTCTCTCCCCCTGGCAGATCCCAGCCTGGTGCAGAGACATGAATCCCAGCAACCCAGTGACAGCAGAGCCAAGCACCTGAGCTGCCCACACCATTCTACATGCATGGATACCCACTGTGGAGCCTGTCTGGCACAGGGGACACACGTAGAGTAGGTCTCAAGGAACTGATCCCCAAATCTTCTTTCTACATGACACTCAAACTCAAGACATTAAAACAATCAAAGCTCCTTTAACAACACCAGGTGAGATGAGGAGGTATTTGATTTTGTGGCTGTGTCACCTTTCTGTATCCTACTAATGGGCAAGTAAACAAATGCATAATCTTAGAAGTTGCACTTGGGTTTCAAGGGAAAACAAGCACCTTAGGACCTTCTTTCCAAAAGTTCCACTTTCAATTCATGAAAATATAATCCAAAAACATTTGTTTTGCAGCTTCCTAAATGAAGCAACCCATAAACCCCTCAGCAATCCCCAGGCTGAGGTAAGAGAGCTCTACTGAGATCAAATACACATTTTTTTGAACAATAAGGGTACAACGCTTACTATGATGCAGGGAGAGCCAAAGGTTTAGACCACTGTCTTTTCAGTGCATTACTTCTCCTGCATGAGTTATCCAGTGGCCATAGTTTCCTTTTTCAAGCATGAATCATCCACCAGCTGCCATCCTCTCAGAAGTAAGCCCTTTCAGCATGGACCTCCTTCAGAGAGTGCACCTATGTCTCCAGCAGTGTTCCTGAGTCACAGCACTGTGGGCTTAAATTCTGGCATGAGACAGAGTGTTTATATCAGGTTCAGTGGTAGCTGGAATTGCTTCTGGCTGGCACTGAGTAGTTTGTGGTCTCCACTCAGGTCACCACTGCCAGCCCCTGATACCCTCTGCAATTTATGTTCTTTACATTCTACCCTTCACTTAATTGAACTGTACATTAAAAATTGCTTGCACCCCTATACAAATTCCACCTTTAACATCATCACAATCTTAGATTCATTATAAACTCCATCCCTTGTCCCTGCAGACCAGCGTAGTTAACACCTCACCCACGTGAATGTAATATACATCACAAAGCCACCACTTCCCCAGCAGTCCTGGTCTCTCTGAAGTCTCATTTGCAGCACATGGCAAGCCCCAGCACAGTCCCAACACAGCAGCACACTTTTCTACCCCATGTTTCATAGCCAAATCCTCTGCAGATCCCCAACTAGTGCTTCTGGATCCTATTTGCACTACACCAGGCCACTGGGGCCTAGGTGTGGAGGAAGCATCTGTCTATCTCTTCCCAGTCAGCTTTCCACTCAGCAGTGGTCCCCCCAGGGTCCCTCCTTTCTTCAGGTGTTTGCATACTGTCTGCATTCACTCCAGGACATGCGCTGGCTGTGCCACTTCTACCAGTGTATATTGCCAGGACCAGGATCATGACTCCTTCCATAGTCCTTATTACTCCAGTTCTGGGCCATGTCAGGGTATCACACACAGTCTCCAACAGCTACTGTCCCAGGCAAAACAGCCTCATCTCAGGGCAATCTAAGATAATTTATTGCCAATTAACAAAAACTTTATTTCACTGATTCAGGCACGGGGGGGAGGGCGTGGGGGGGGCAGGAGGAAGAACACAGAAGAACAAATCAGTAAATGCCTTTCTCCCCCTTCTCCAGCCTCTGTTTAAGCCAAACACCAAACCCTGTCCTCCTCTCTGCTTCCCCTGTTTTCACCATAGATTACATCCAGGCCATTCCAATCCCTCCCTGAAAGCAAGGGTGGATCAGAGGGTGATGCCGGGTGCTTGATGCTTCCCTTCATCACTCAGTCCTGCGTACTGTGTCCTAGAGCTCCTGGGTGGGTGGGCTGCTGGTTCCAGGGCTGCTGCTACCCTGCCTGGCAGGGGTGGCCAAGCCCACAGGCGCCTCAGCAACTTGCCCCCTTCTCACCTGCCAAGGGGCCTGGGGACACACACAGGTTCTTCCCATCTGCTGGAGCTCAGTCACACCAGATGGCAGCACTGGTTTCATAGACATCCAGAATTGGTTCTCACCAGCCTGGTTTCCTCCTGCCCAGGTTTCCCCTGATGGGATAAACCCACCCTTCCCACACAGTAACCACCACAGGTGGATGATAGGAGCACTTGCTCATCCTTGCCTATGGTCGGGGGTATTATTTAAGTAGGTGGGATTAAAGAACAAATACTAGTGTGAAGACAAAAAGCCTCATCAGCTCTGAGAAGATGGGAGATCCACCAAGAGATGCTCCTAGATTGATTTGAGTTCAGAGTAAAAAAGAGGCTGAGATCTTCTACGGTCAGGGCCAGCCAAGCCCCTCAGATCTGCCTCCTGGCACCCAGAGATTGAACTGGAGCCCCCCACAAAGGAATATAAATCTCCCGTTTAAAGATGCCACTTCACTTCCCAAGGATTCAACTTGAAATCCACATGCTCTCACCTCCAAACCCTGGTTTAAGCTATGCCTGTATATGTTGGTACCTCTGAAGCTGCAGACCCTCACAGCTCTCTTTCTCCCTCAGGAGTAGAGATTCATTGCACCTTGCAACTCTGTCACCTCCCTACTTTGTGCTTTTTCTGCAGGCCACTGCATCTCTGGTAAAGACTACTTCTGCAAGAACATACCCACTTCCATTATTTTGGGTCCTGTTCTCAGACTCCAAATACTGCTGGTCTCCAATGTCACAAATTGTGGTGAAATTACAGTAACTAAACACAAAGTCAGAAAAACAAGCTGAAAACTTATGATACTACACATCCTGTTTCAGTGCAAAACCTCACACATGCATAAACCAAAAAAAACCACCAAAAACCAAACAAACAAATAGGCAACAAAATTCCTCCTCCCCTGCACAGTTCCTCATTACCAGCTCAGTGTAAAGAAATAGTTGGCCTTGTAATCAAGGACACAGTGCATAAGATTTAGCAGGCTGGCTATCACACAGTGACATGTGCAGTACTTCTTCCTCCCACAAGGCCCTGCCTCCATGTGATGACCCCCACCAGACCCTTGGGAGAGGTAAACAGTGGAAAGCTGATTTCTTGCAGCTGTGAGAGGAAAGGCTCCCACTCACAAGAGCTAACAGCAAAAACGAAAGACTGAACTTCCACCTGAAGCCTCTTGTGACAAGATGGAAGCATCTCCCTGACAAGAAATCATCAAGGAAAAACAAACCCAAATATTAAGAGATAAGCACCAAGTTGTGTACCAGGTAAAAACACATCCCATTCTGCCAGGGATGGCTGATGTGCTGACACTAAACAGGAAGAACAGTGAAGAGGAAAACCAATTACCTTGCCCATCCTTAGTTAAATGGAGCAAAAAATATAAAGCTGCAGGGAGAGGTACCCAGAGCAAACACACCTGAAGAAACTCTCTACATGTGAATAAGCCACAAAGCCTCCCAGGCAAGTCTGGTTTTTTCCATTGCACTGTGACCTCTTCAGCAGAACAGCATATGCTTGTCTGCAAAAAAGTCAAAGCCAGTTTCTATGTGAGATCACTGGCCACTATTGTGGAAGATGGGCAAAAGGAAGAAGAGCAATATAGAAGATAGATTGAAGCCCTGAAAAAGTCAACTGAAGATTAAGATGCTGTTTTTAGCCACAGAACGCTTTTGGAGACACAGAACACCTTTAGAGACAATGGACTTTACTGTTAGAGTTCTGGATTACTGTTATAACAGAGTTTACTTATTATACCCCATGATTTTTGTAAAAATTCCCTTAAACTGTTTACTCCTTTTTATCCCTGATTGCTCATTGGTTGATTCCCTATGTGGTTGTAACCCTTCTCTTTATCCTTGTAAAGTTGTAACCCCTCCCATATTTTCTTAGTTTGGCAAACTCCCTCCTTCCCTTTCCATATTTGTTATATCCACACCCATTGTTCTAGCAAATTCACTGCTTCCCATAGATAAAGGGAAGCCATCTTAAGAAAGTGTTCACTCTTGCTTGACCTACAACCTGTCTCAAACCTTTGAGTGGATCTTTCCAGTATTCCTAGCCGGGCTGTAATACACTACCACATATGATTACAAGCATACGTTTTATTCTGAAATGTTCTCAGCACATCCCTAAAGACAGAGGGACAATATGATCATTATGCCACTCATGAAAAAGTCACTGCACTGAAAGTCTGCAACTTTCAAAGCACTTAAAAGTCTTCCAAAATTAAAATTCTTTTTTATTAAGCTTGTATTGTAAATTACTCCTAAGCCACAGTTTGCACTGGAAGCTGCATTTGTCCCACATAGAGCAAAGAACAAGCTCTCCTGGCTCTGACAAGCCAGACACACAGAGTTTTCTCCTGTCATTTCACTGTATTGGCACACAGAGCCATAAGACATCCATAAGGGGGATCGGCCTAGGCCACCATCCCTGTGGCAGGGACACGCTGCTCCAGCAAAGGGCTCAGCCCTTCCTTATCCTGAGGCGCACAACCCGCCAGCAGCTCTCAGGGCGACAGCCCTATGTCACGTCTCCTCTATCATCCCCATCCCGGGGATATGACTCCAGAGGACCAAGGTGCTGCGGGAGAGCTTCCAGTCGGTGAGCCGGCACGACTGCGAGACGCTCGCTCCAACCTAGGGCTGGCAGACACAGCCACCCTCACCCCACCACCACCGCCCGGGCCCTGCGCTCCGGGGTTAAATCCCGGCCCCTGCGCTCCGGGGTTAATGCCCGGCCCCGCCCCAACACCGCCGCCCGGGGCGGGGCGGGCCCGGCCGGCCGCTATTAACAGCGCGGTGGCGGCGGCTGCGGAGGTGTTGGCGCGGCCATGGCCACCTGCGTGCAGCTCAATACCGGGGCTAAGATGCCTATTCTGGGGCTGGGCACATGGAAGGTATCGGGGCTTGCCTTCCCCGGCGGCGGGAGGACGATGGGGAGGAAAGGAGCGCGGCTGGGGCGACTCGGGCCTTGCGGACGCTGTCGTGATCGCGCAGCGCTGCCGGTGCCACTGACACGCCGGCCAGGCAGCCGCCAGTCTTCCCTACTTTGCTTTATTTTAATGGGACATTGCTTTGGATGGGGTGGCTTTCTTAATTTTATCTTGCTATGAGAAAGGTCTTCAGTAATATGTTGATCAGAGGTTTTTTGCCATCACATTTTTCCAGTCCCAGCCAGGGAAGGTAGCATCTGCAGTGATGGCTGCTATCGATGCTGGATACCGTCACTTTGACTGCGCCTATGTGTACCAAAATGAAAATGAAGTTGGGGAAGGGATCCAGCAAAAAATCAAAGAAGGTGTTGTGAAACGAGAGGACCTCTTTGTCGTCAGTAAGGTATGGATCTGGTAATATACCAGGAGACACCTTTTTTTTCCTAAATAACCTCTGAGTTCTTTATTTTCTTGCTCTGGGATGCAGTATTCAGAACATCACTTAGGCCATTCCTGAGACAAGCTTCTTTTTTTACCTCATCTTGTATAGAGAATTATGCGTCCCAAATCTAGGTGATGCCTTCAACTTTCCCTGGCATGAAGTTATGCTGTCCTCTTTCATCCAGTATCTGACCTTCTAATAGGTGTTTTTTAATTTAAGTCTTAATTAACAAAACAGGACTACTTCTGCTGCATGCCAGGACATTATGCAGTGTGCTGCCACAGCACATATTGTCCAGTATCACAGGCCAGTCCTGCTCACTCAGCAACCCCCATTTGAAAAGCTGTAAGATCACCTTCTGAACAGGACAGGCACTCTCCTGAACAGTACAGAAGGGTTCTGAGAGATTTAACCCAGGAGGTTATAGCATTCCTTGGCATTTTGTCTCTAGCTGTGGTGCACATTTCATGAGAAGCCTCTGGTGAAGGGAGCCTGCCAGAAGACTCTTGCTGCCCTAAAACTGGATTATCTGGATCTCTACCTCATCCATTGGCCCCTTGGTTTTAAGGTACAGTAACAGCAGTGCTCTTTGCTTTGTCTGTTGTGATTGGCAGTTTAGAAGAGCTCTATAGCTTTATAGCCTAGTGATTGCTCCAACTGATACAGATCATCATATGTCTGTGTGCCAGCACTGCTCTGCTGCTCAGCTTTACTGTGGCCATGTGAGCCAGGCTGTTGATCCTTACCTTATCAAGGTTTTTGCTTCCCTGGCACCTGCTGCCCTTTTGACCATGGAAGAGGTAGACCTTGAACTAGGGGTGTGTTTCCCTGCTGCAAGCAGAACTTATATCTTTGTCCTTCTGATTATTGCCTGTGTTGCCTTCTATAAATCTAAAGTGTGCTCAACTGACAATGGTGTGGTTCCTTCTTTGTGCTATACTTTGCTGTCTGACAGGAGTTGTTTCCTCTGCATGTTACAGAGTCGCATAAGAGATTGTTTCTGTCTTTAATTGTTAAGTCTTTCAAGACAGTACAGATTGAACTAACCTTTGCTATAGAAGCCTTAGTGTTTCGCAGACCTTGGATTTCAAAAGTTTGAATGTTTTAGTTCCTAACTCTTTTACTGACTGCATGCGAAGGAACTTGTGTTGCAGTTTGAATATATCCAAGGTTAGTCTTTCAGTTAGAACTTGATCAAAGTCTTCTTTATGCTCCTTACTTCTGACATAACTGTTCTCCATAGCATCTGTATTTTTAAAATGAGTTTCACATGGACAGAACTATCACAGTGAAAATATGTTGTGGCATAATAATGTATCAGTGGAAAATAATTGGTTTTGAATGAAGTTGATACTTGGCATGTAGTCCTAACTGGGACACAGGCTGCTCTAACATTCTCTATGCCAGCAACTTACAGTGAGTCTCTCCCCATGAAAGAGACCTGTCAGCAGATCTAGTCCAGATCTGAACAAGCTGAACATGTTCCAGGTTTTAAGTGGGTCCTGATTTTGCATTCCAATAAAACACTTAATTATGCCCAGATACAAATTGTGTGTTTTTGTAAACTGGCTATAGTACTACTTTCTGTATTACAAGTGACGACTTAAGTTTCATTATTTTGATTTTGATGAGCCGTGGGACACAGTGTCCACCAGAAGTATGTGTCCTTACTGGGTTGACTGCTAGCAAAAAAAAACCCCAACGTAATACCTTGCAAAAACAAACAAAAAAACTGGAGACTGTAGATAATGACTATTAGTATCGAATAAATTAGTATAATAATAAGTATTACTTGTCCTGCAGTACAAATTTGTAGTATGTGCTTCAGCTTGTGTTAACCCATCCTCCCAATAGGAGTGTTTCAAGCATTTTCTCCCTCACTGACAGGCAGGAGAGGAGCTGTTCCCCACAGATGACAAAGGCATGGCTATCCCCAGCAATACAGATATTCTACAGACATGGGAGGTAAGTTTAGCTGCAGCATGAGAATGTCTTCTGGTCTTAGCAGTCTCTACCATGTTTTCGTTACCTTCAGCAGTCTAAACTGTCTTTTGTATTTAGATCTGTTTGTAAGGGCTCACTGGTACAATAGTGGTTTGTTGAGTATTATTTCATTACTTTCAACTTGCTGTGAATATCTCCAATCTCAAAGAATGAATCTTTTGAGCATTGGTGACAGGGGAGACAAGGCACAAGTACAAAAGTGCTCCAGGTGATTTTTCCTCAAACTTGAACTCTGAAAATCTAAACACTTATTTCAGGCTTCTCATGAAGGAAACAAAACCATATCAGGAAGAATGTGTTCTTCAGGCCCTGTCTTGTATGCTAGATGCTGATTTTGTTTCTTTTTGTTAGGCAATGGAAGAGCTGGTGGATGCTGGTCTGGTAAAAGCCATTGGAATCTCCAACTTCAACCATGAGCAGATTGAAAGAATCTTGAACAAGCCAGGGCTGAAATACAAACCTGCAAATAACCAGGTAAGCTGCAAAGTGACAGCAAGCAAATGTTAGGGTGCTCATGTTTTTTGTTGTATGGTGGTTTCTTGTTTTTTGTTTTGTTTTTTTTTACAGAATAACTAACATATCGTTTTGAAATAAAGTTACAGTATGAGAGAATGGAGTATACAAAGGATATTCTTTCAATCCCACCCTCCAACTGCTTCTGAATGTACAAGGTGCTGGCTTTTTGTGGGTTTTCTGTACTGCTGCCTGGAAATCTGACAATGAGCAGCTCCAGAATTGTTTTCTGTAGATGTTGAAGCAGGGAGAACTCAGATGAGGTCTAAAAAGTTTCTTGACACAGAGTAAAACTTGGGGTATATTTAGAGAATTGGATGACCTCTTCATAACTCGTCTGTGGAGAGGCCAGTTCCTGTTGCTGATGACTGAGAGAATTGATCAAGAACATGCTTTATAGACTGCTCACAGACTTAATGAGAAAGGAGAAAATGGAGTTGCAAGGTAGGCCACAGAGTAGAAGTGTCCAGATACATAAGCAACACTTGAATAAAATCTTAGGAAAATTCAGATGGCAGGAGACCTTGGGAGATAATCTGCTCTAATTCACAGCTTAATAGTGTTCTCTGGAAGTCTATTCAACATAAAACTGAAATGTTGTGAGGAGTAAAAGGAATAATTCTCTAATGTGTCTTTGCATTATTAGTCCCAATGTACTTTTGGGAAACTTACTGTAAGTTTTATGATACCTTTCAACATTTGCCACACTTCATTGCCCCTATCACTGTAATAATAATTACCCTTGTCTCTCTCAAGTCATTGACCTTGGACCTCTCCCACTTGTAAATGTTCTCAAGCTCTGATTACTATAAGTTTAGCCCAGAGCAAGAGGTCTTTGGTCTGTATCCTTCGTGATTTCTTGCTTCTGAAAAAAATGCTTGCAAAGCCTGAAAGCTTTTCTGTTATTAACACTTAACAGTTAGCCTAATAGTGATAGTGCTTCCTGAAAACACTTTCTCTGTGCAGATACTTCACGTGTAATCTACTGTCTTCATGTCATTCCCATTCTTAATTTCAATGCAATCAGGATGTGCGTTGGTTTCATTTGCAGTGAGAAATTAATTTGACAAGGTAGTAATTATGTTACAATGATCCTAGTACTTAATTCAGAAAGGAAAGCTGACTCTTAAGTACTTACTGTCACACAGTATGGATTGCAATATCTTAAGATGCTTCTTTAAATGGACATCATAGGCTTTTCATTCTGATTCAAATGTAGTACTAGCTCAGAAGTTTTTCAGTGTGAATGCCAGTAAGGATGACTTTGCCTTACTTATGTCATATAAATTCTGCCTGTTGAATACTCTTGAGTAGCTGTCTTTCTGGAGCTGCTGAAGCTAAATAAACCTGTCCCAAAAACTGAGCTACATGTTCTGTTTAATATTCTAATGTGTCTCAGAAGGGAAACAGGCATGCAGGCTTCTGATAACAGCAAGCAGCTAGAACCACAAATAAAATGCTTGAGGCTGTAAACTGATCCTGTGTTTTGCACTCTCTTGTGTCATCTGCCAGCAGCACAAGTTTCTAGAGACTTCCCTCAGAGTGCAGCTGCAGGAGTCTCGAATGGCAGTGTCATCAAAATGGTTCTTGATGTTTTCTGCTGAAAGAAAAGTAGTACTCCCTGGTGTGAAACTATCCTGAAAGTCCCTCTGTGTTCATTCACTGCCTTCTGACACATGAATAACTTCTGTTCCATACTGCATATCTGTGCATTTGCTTGTCAGAATACAGATTCGCTGTTAAGGAGTCTGTATTCTGTTATGTAGTTATTTTTATGTAAATTCATGTGAAGTACCCATACATTTATAAGAAGTCTGTAATGGACAGTGGGCTGAAGGTCTAAAATCTGTAGCAGGTCTAAAATCTGTAGCTGTTCCCACCATTTGCAGATTGGAGGTGTTCAGTGGTGAGTATTGACACAAAGCAAAAAACCCCAAATTAAATAATACTAGTATTATTTACTAGTTGAAGTTAATATGGTAGCTGTAAAAAAATATTATGTCATGTGTAATTAAGGATGGAAAGAGAACTTTATGCTTCCTGGTCTGCAGTCCTTTTGCTATGATTTTATGGTTCTCCTGTGTGTGCATTTTACTGAATTGTCTCATTGAAGCAATTATGTAGCTGGTCATCCCATATATTTGAGATGATCTGCATCAGCAAAGTTATAAGGAGTTTTTCTACAGTCCTTGAACCCTTCATTGTAAGGAAAACTACAAGTAGTAGAAAAGGGATGGTGGCATACAGAAAACAAAGGCTGCATAATACTGTTTAAAGACTCTAAGGCAAAACAAATATTAGCCTTTGATTAAAAACTAATCCCTGGAACATGTTAAAGCAGTTAAGTCACTGTCAATCTCTATACTTCTATGTTTCCAGGTTGAATGTCATCCATATCTTACCCAGGAGAAGCTGATTAAGTACTGCCAATCCAAAGGGATTGCTGTGACAGCATACAGTCCCCTTGGCTCTCCTGACAGACCATGGTAAGACTGCTTTGGAAGGAAGCTAGTGTGGATTATGCTTGAAGCACCGAGACTACATGTGCAGCATTAATTGTTCATTCAGATACAGATCTCTGCTAGGTTGTATCTATGGAGATTTCTTGCCATTCATCTTCTTTCCTTTGTGTAGGGCTAAGCCAGAGGATCCTTCCCTTCTGGATGACCCCAAGATCAAAGAGATTGCAGCCAAGCACAACAAAACCCCAGCACAGGTGGGTAGGTGCCAGATGTATGGCACCTTTATGCTGTAGCACAGCATAAAGGACGGTTAATGACAATGTAAAGGACAGGGCAGTTCTTCCTTCCCTGTCCACCTATGGTGTTAAGTAGCAATGCAGGTATGTTTACTATGAGGCCTTCAATGTATGCTTGTAAGGGCACTGTGACCATCACAAGGAAGATGTTGTTGACCCATCTTCAATTGTTGCTATGCTTCAGCCTTCCCATCTCAAGTCCTGTTGCAGAGAAGTGAACACTTGAATAGGCTACTAAAAGTCTTGGTGGGAAGGAAAGGAACTGAATATTGCTAAACTGCGTAGCAGAGGAGAAAGGAGACCTATGTGGGGCTCCACCACTTCTCTATTTGCACTTCAGAAGGTGGTGCTTAGAATTCAGGTATAATTTGAAATGCAGCTCCAAGAAATGGGTTAATTCTGCTGAATTGTACTGTTTACACCAACTAACTGCTGAAACAGGTTCTGTTTGCTTAGAACAAGAACCATCCTCTCTCTGACACTATGATATGCCTGTTGCAGGTTCTCATTCGGTTCCACATCCAGAGAAATGTGATTGTGATTCCCAAGTCTGTCACACCACAGCGCATTGTGGAGAACTTCAAGGTGAGGGATTAGGAGTGAGCTGGGTGCTGCCCTTCAGGGACAGCATGGCTTCTCCCTGCAGAGCAGAGATCCTTTCTCACCCTTCCAAACTGATATTTTAACAAGAGGACTGGACTTTTTCTCTCCATATGTTTACTTACTGTCTACTGAGGGCTGAATTTAAGATTACAGTTGGAGAGCAGGGGTGAACAAAGCCTTTGGAAACACTATCCTGGTGATCCAAGCAGTCACGTTACATGATGCTTCTTGTTCTATGTCATGTGAATGAATCATCTGACAGCTTGTTTGGGGACTCAATATAGTAGCACACCACAAAAGACTTCTGTAAAGCAAGCTTTGTTAAGAAAATGGTTTATGGATACCAGGACTATGTTGCTGCTTTTGATTCAGTGATCTTGGACTGAAACCAGTATTAGGATTTTGCTTCCAAACACTTAGTTGCATACAGTGGAATATTGAAGTCTTGTAGCTGTTTCTTTGGAATAGGACAGATGGAAGATGGAGGCATTGTGCAACACTTCAGTGCTCTCCAAACTTCTTAAAATTACTGGTGCATGTAACTGCAACTTGAGGGTTTGGTTTTTTTTAACTCCTGCCTCTCCCTGCCCACCTCCCTCCAGAGGGATTTCAGAAATCCAGAGAGCTGTCTCTTTCCTTTCTGTTCATGAAACAGTCACTTCTTCTAAGAAGCACTCTACACTGTGGACTTGTTCTTTAATTTTATGATTTTTTTTTCTTTGTTTGTTCTGTTTTGGTTTTTTTTGCTTACAAACACTGATTTGTCAAAGAGGTAATTTTCAGCTTTTTCCATTATTAGGTGCTTGACTTTGAATTGACGAAAGAGGAGATGGCAACTATTCTCAGCTTTAATAGAAACTGGAGAGCCTGTGAAATGACCATGTAAGTAACAGCTTAAAGAAAAGAAACTGTCAAGTTATCACATAGTTCAGTATATGAAGTTATAGATACTCAGCTTAATTGAAATTCACAATATGTAAACTCAGTTTCCAAAGGGGTCATCCTCAAAATAACTTTCCAGAGTAAGATTTTTCAATGTTCATTTTATGAACCAAAACGTGGTGAGCAGAGACCAAAGCTCATTTTCGGTTCAGTCTCCAAGAAACTTTTAGTAGCCAGAATTGCAACAGGAAGCTTCTTATTCATATTGGGGAAATGAGAATGATGCAAGCTTAAATTCTTGATTAACTTTGCTTGTGGTATTTTGTCTTTCTGCCATGACCCCTAAGTATATTATAAAACCTGTATGTTCTTCAGGAGTTGCGAGAAAGTGGACGAACACTCAAAAAGCAACAGGAGAATTTACAACTTGAAAGCCTAGAGCCAGATAGGTGATCTTTGTTGGAAGGCTGCAAAAAAGGTCCTCTGTCAGTAAACAGCGAAATCTCAAATTAGTTGTCTACAAAGCACCTAGGTCACATCACCTGAGGTGCTTGGAGCCCAGACTACAGAAGGCACTCAATCCTTTTGTTTGCCAACACAGCGTCACTAAGGAAAACAGAGAAACTGACTCTGCTTTTATAGAGTTCATCTCCCCCCTTGATGGCTTTTTGAAGTGGTTACAGCTGCATATAATGTCTTTCAGACATGAGATAATCTTTACTTTTTGATTTCCTCCAGGTGCAAAAATCACAAGGGCTACCCTTTCAATGCAGAATACTGAAGATGGTTTCCTGCCTTTCTCCAAGTTCTCAGATATGCTTCTACTGTTGCCTATGAGTTGTCTATGTAGCTTTTTCACTGCATCAGACACCCCTCCACACCCCCACTTTTTTTTCTTTTTTTTTTCCCCCAAAGATGCAGTATATGTACTCAGTGACTTTGTGCCATTTTCTTTTTGGAAGAAGGAAATGCTAAAATGGTTCTTAAGAGCACACTGTGTGGACTAGTAGATTGTCTTTGCCAAACAGCGTGTCTGGAATTGGTAAGCAGAGAATATTGAGCAAGCTTGAAAAAGCAGTCACTTTTTATTTTGGAGTACTGTGAATCAGAGCTAGTGTGTATTGTTTTCTGGAAGGACCAGGATATTGGCAGATGTTACATAATGAGGTCTGCTTTTTTCTGATTTTGGGTTTGGTTTTGTTTCTTTGTAACACTCCATACTTTTTTTCTCTAGTTGGAAGTACAAATTGATTTCTAAGTACAGCAGTTTCTACATGGGTAGCTCTTTGAAAAGTGTATAGGTCCTGGTTTCTTGGTGATATAAATGCTGGTTTTGCTTATAATAAAATAGTTTCATTACTGTGTGTAATGAGATGGTTATTTCAGCAATGCTCAAATGATAGTAATGCTGGAGTAGCTGGATTATATCAGCTGTCCCTAGAGATTACGTGAAAGCAAGGAAAGTTATCCCTCAGGAAATCATCTGGTGTCAATGTTAACTTCTTGTGTATGACAGCTGTCTGCTGTTACATGTAGAACACCTGAGTGTGATGAACGTGTGACCAATGAGTCTGTTTGAGCATCTCTTTAAATAGAGCTGGTTTGGTGTGTCTGACAACTAATACACTAATGTTTAATTCAGTTTTTATTTTACTGAAGTGATAGTATACTTTGGCTAGTAGAAAACTTAGTCCATTGAAGACTTGAAGCCTATACAGAAACCTATGGGATTGTTTTAATAAGCAGTAGAAACCTTGCCCTCTCTGGTAGGCAGCACATAATACAGGAAGGAATTCTGTGCTTGCACAAGGTACCATTGGCAAATACAGTAAAAATGAGTTTCTAAGAAAATCCTATGTCATGATCTTGCAGACTGGAAAATTAATGCTTTGTTCTGGGAGCACAGAAAATATAGGCTTATACTTTTGGTATGTGAGGTGTGTTTGTCCCTTAGGGCTCTTTATGGTTTTCATAATACTTGCAGGTAGTGACTTTAAAGTTGTTTCTGTCTGAGAGCTGCTTCAGACTATTCACAAAATGTATTTGGACCCTGGTAAAAGCAGTGACTAGTGTTGGATGATATTCTTCCATATTCCTGTAGATATTTTTTTTTCTGATGTCTGAGTAGATCTGGACTATGAATAGTCCTCTGAAAGAAATTGTGTAGGCCTGGCAGAAAGAGGGTTCTTTCTGAACACCCTGGATGAAGGGAGACACCAGAACTGTTAGTGCATAACAAATCTAAATGGTAAATGTAAGGTAGAATTCTGATTCCATAACTGCATAGTATATCTTAAAGTGAACTCAGACAAGTTAAAATGTAACATGAAGGGAGTTGTTCTTTATTTGTGAAATAGGTGGTTTGCTTCCTGATATCGATTAAATAGGTATTAAGGAATCATTTAAAATTTTTTCTGATAAATACTAACCATTACATTGAGAACTGATTTTGTAATCTCAAAATGCTTCTTTTAAATCTTTTGCCTATCACTGAGACCACATTTAACATTTTTGATCACAGTACTTCACAATAGACCAAACAGAAAAGATAAAACATGAGGAGGAGAGAATTGGTGTCTGACTCCAAGCAATATTCTCTTCTAATGCTGATTCTCCTGACATAAATTGATTACAATCAGTTCTGGACTTTAAAGCAAATACAAAAAGCATCAGCTCTGCAAGTGTTTTTGTGTATCTCTAATGTGGTAAGCAAAGCTCAAGGGCCTCTAAAAAAAACAGAACAGCTGATGTTCTTTGCTTAGTCCAGGTTGTGAGAGAAAACTATTTGGGGCGATGTTGAATTGCTGGGAAATAACACTTTTGTGATAAGTGTGTTCTGGCAAGAAGTTAATGTTGAAGGTCAGGGTTTCTAAACCAGTACATCAGGTTCTGTTAGTTTCCTCTGTTTTCATTTCACTGTAACTTTATGAAAGTTGTGCCTGAAATTTTCCATTCTCAAAGTAGGAATTTTACTGGAAATGACTTTCAAACAGACTGCTCTGCAACAGAAGGGAGACTATCTAGCGTTCAGAGTGGAGTGGTATTGTAAAAGGCTCTCTTTGTATTTCGCTGGATGACTTAGCAGGGGAGAATTTGGAAGGGGTCATTCTGGGACACAGTGCAGCACATAACGGGCAGAGGGCTTGGATCTTGGTGAAAGGTGAGAGTGGGAATAGAGGGAAAATAGAGAAGCATCTGAGTGAAGCAATGCACAAGCTTGAACAGAAAGCAGGCTGTTGTCAGAAAGCATGGGAAGGGAGTGATAGAAAACCCTGTCACACATAATGTTTTTGGATTGCTTCTTCAAGGGCAGATATAATTAAACAGGGCTGAGATAGAAGAGGCAGTCTAGACTGTGGCCAAGTCTTCATTTATTCTAGGTTGATCTGGGAATTGCTACAGTAAATGTCTGTTGTACCCCCATATTGTACCACACTCTCTACCTACAAGAGCAGAGATTTCCTTTCATCTCCTAAAAGGTGAAGTGGAAAGATCAAAGAGTTAGATATCCGGAGCCTAGCATTCCTGCTAACTGAGCTCTTCCTGCCTAGAACTGTTCACAGCATTTGTTTTTGTATTGTGATTTGACAGATCTCTGGGTATCTGATCAAAGAAATTAAGGACAAATACAGTCTTGTAGCTCTTCCAATGAAAAGTGGCTATGTTTTGTTTTATGTCTTTAATTTAAGAACTTGTAGTTCAGCCCCACCTTGACAGCCTTTTCCTAGACATTCTCAGGACTCTGCTGCAGCAGCTGAGCTACTGTGATACTGTAGCACACCCTGTAAAGAGGATTTCCAGTGTACAGGAAAGATTTAAGAGCCTGAAACAGAAAAATCACGTTCCTGGGACTGGTAGAATCAGTACTAGAACAAAAAAATGTTTCAATTCCACCTGCACTCACTGCTCCAAATGATATCAGATTAGCAAGCCTTTATTTTGTGTTAAAAGAAAATGGCTTTGACAGAACAACTCCATTTCCATGGTAGCAAAGAATGATGGTGAACTGATTTATCAGTGAAAATAGGTAGAGAAATTTGGCAATTATCTCATTGGAGAAGGCAAGACAAACTTTTTGCAAAATTTTGGGAGTAGTAGGAGAAGCATCTGTAATTGGCATCTTGCTGGTTGAAGGTAGGATAGCACAAATAATCTGACAGTATGTTTCAGGTTGCAGTTGATGCTCCTTTGAGAGAAAGTGGCCTGACTTTTTGTATTGGAACACAAATACACAAGCCTGCCTGGCTGGAATCACTTTCTATATGACACTCTATAACAGGGGTCCCCAAACTATGGCCCATGGGCCAGGTCTGGCCCCCTAGAGCCCCTTATCCAGCCTGCCCCACCCCCGCCAGGGGTTGGGGGTGGAAACCAAGCAGCCCCATCCTCCTCCTCCTCCTCCTCCTCTACGATGCACGGCGGGCGAGAGGTGGGGTGTCTCCTCTGCCAGGCAGGCAGTGTTGGCAGCCACTGGACTGTGAGCTCCAGCCACCTCGGGCAAATCGCCAGAGCCCCGGTGGCAAAGTTCCTTCAGTCCCTTCTGGCCCCCCCTCCAGACTGCGCGGCCGGGCTGAGGAGGGGGGCGGCGGCATCAGCGAGGTGGG
>JAWWLV010000045.1:68814114-68831181 GCA_035041135.1 Platyrinchus mystaceus | reverse complement strand
ACAGTGTCTGAGGGACAGGGAACCGGCCCCCTGTTTAAAAAGTTTGAGGACCCCTGACTTAAATGAACAACAAAAAAACCCCACATAGAAAATGCAGCAATTTTTTCCCCCCAAGGCTACACACAACCTAATAGCCATTTTTAAAGTTTTACAAGTCTTCCTTTTTGCAGCCCCTTTCCCCATCCCATCCCTTCCTGCGTGTGAATGCTGCAGCTCCCAGGGTGGCATGGGGAAGCAGGCTAATGGTGGCCAAATGCCAGGCATTATGTAGCCTGGGAAAACTGCCATGCAGGAGTGATCAGCATCACTTTTGAATGGAAGAGTTGGTGGAGAGCAAAGGAAACAACATACTCTGTGATTACATAAAACTCTGTAACATGAGATTTTTTCAGAAAAAATAATCCTTTTTTTTCATTTTACATGGTATTCACTGAACAGGGCTTCAAGTCAGAGTGATGGAGTAAAGGAGAGGCTTAGTTACAGCATGAAAATGCTGAAGTTGCTGTGGGAACCTTGAAATTAAATAGCTTTGAAGAAGTAATCACTGTGGGTTTGGGCCATGTTTTCACTGTATTAACACAAGAGATTGATTGTGGTGGCAGGGATCATGTGTCCAAAGTTTTCCTTCTATTTAGTCCTAACCAATTGCTATTAGTAGCTTAACGTGTTCCTTCAGAGAGTTCATCCATCACAGCATTGGTGCCCTAAGAGGCCCCCCACAAGGTATACTTTGGTTTTTAAAGCCTACTTTAGTTACTAGTGGCCTTTGTCTTCAGAAAAATCAAGACTGAAAGGATTAAACTCAATCACATTTGTTTATATAAGTTATGTGCTGATTAGCAGCAGCTGACCCAAAATACAGCAAGAATAAGGTACTTTTTTGCTGACTGGGGACCTGGTAGGTACCTGCTGGAGCTGGGGACCTCTCCTCATCCACGCAAAGGATTTGCTGCATTTTCCTGACCCGAAGAGGAGGTTGCTGAAAAAGTCTACTGTGATTCTCAGGAATTTCCTGGTACCACCTGCCTGACCAGAGGCACAAGGATGAGGAGAGGTCCCCAGCTCCAGCAGGTACCTACCAGGTCCCCAGTCCCAGGATGGGCATCGTTGTGGGCAGCTAAATGGCCATATACAATCTCCCACCACCGCAGGCAAGGAGAGGCTCCTTGCGAAACCTTTTAAATTGACCTTGCCCCTCCCTCCTACCTGCAGACTGGCTCCAGACAAGGAAAATTTAGGCAGAAGTGCTATAATAGCCCCAAGAACATTTCTTATCTCACCTGTCATGAACACATCACCAGATGAAGCCCCAAAGCTGTTTGCCTCAGGACAGACCTGAGGGAGGGATCATTGTTAAAAACATTCCCAATATCACTTCATCCCCTAGACACCAGGCACCCATATTTTATTATATGTATGTATGTATGTATATATGTATGAGTGGTCTCTCAATTCATGTACTATTGTACACACATTTTTTTTCTCAGTTTTCCATCACACCCATCTTTGTCATTCTGCAACTCCCCAGTCCTTAATTTCCATACAAAATTAATTTCTAATATCAGAAAACACATTTTTACAAGTTTTCATCCTTAGATTAGGGATGTAGCAGTCCATTGAGGATGTGAATTAACATCTTTATTGAAGACACATTTAAGTTTTCACTAGGGTTTCTTCATCTGTTCAAAGAACTTCATAGTTATGGAGAATATTTCACTCCAACATTCAGCTTCCAAGATTGAATGATGGCTTATCTAAGAATGATTCACCATATTATACAGTATTTTAGGTGGATTAGTAACTTGAAGTGAATGTCCCATCTGATTTCCATTAATTTATAATCTCCCTGTGTTTCTCAGGGTTAATGCTAGCATTCCTAAGATATGATAATGATATATTGTCAAAGGTCAAACTATTGATTGTACAACACATTTAAAATATTTTGATCCAATTTTCTTGGTATATTTAAAATAATCAAGTAGACAGGGGATTATATGCCCATTTGATTACTAAGGACAAACCTTTAGAAGCACTTTGACATTTCCAGAGTAAGATTTGTCAAGAACACCACACGGACAACACATTTCTTATAAGCAATGGTTCTCCCTACTGAGAGAGGAGTAAGAAACAAATAAAGCTTTGTCTTTTGAATAGCCATCGTGTAAGCTCTGTGGAACTCTTCAAAATTAAAATTACAAAATCTGCAAGACTGATGATCATTAATATGGCACACTATGTTACACTTGTGTATCCTGGAGCAGTCACTGTGGCATTTTCTGTATTTTCCCTCTTTTTGGAAGCCAAACAGCTTACAGTTTCTTGTCCCTTGACACCATGCTACTGTTACTTTATGGCCCTTTCTGAATGCATGCTGCCCTACATTAGATTTTTTTACAGTTCACAACTAAAAAACCTCTTCTGCTTAAACTGAAAAACCCTGTTTTACAAGGCTTAGTAGGAATAGCAGCCTATTCTGGGAAATCCAAATTCTTTATGCAGAGTGGGTTTGACCCCAGCTTGGATGCTTCTGGGTCCTGCAGAAGTAGCTGGCATGGTACCTCATTTCAGAGCCCTGTCCAAAATTTTTCAGGAGTTCATTTTAAAGATATGGATGATAGGATATAATATGATATTGTTTATCCAGCCATTAATGGACTTTTCCTTCCCTGTCCTGTCTTTGCCTGTTTACAGACAAAACCAGCCCCAGGATAAGAACATGTTTCAATCAGCAGCACCCCAAATGCCTAGTGACTGAGGGCAGGTCACTTAGTTTAGACACTTTTTATTGTGTGCAGACCCTGTATGCAGAATACGCTCAATCTGAAAGCAGAAACCTGTTGTTTTGAAGTTAACACGGACAAAAGTCAACAAAACCTAAGAGGCCATGAGCACATTCAGCACCCCCATGGCAGAGACCCAAAGAGCCCCAGCGTACATCAGTCAGGTGGCCAAGGGTCCACCCTGCTGCTCCCTACAACAGGTCCCCAGAGGTACCAAACTTTTGTCCTCCAGCACCAAATTTCCTCTAGGGTTTTGTACCTTTGCACGTTGAGCAGTTTTTCACTTGTTTCCTCAAGTCATTGCTTGTGTCTGCCTCAACCAGTAGCCCAGCCTCCCTATACCTCAGACCTTCTCATTTCCCCATCCTACAGCTTAGCAGTTGGAGCCAGAGCTGGCCAAGGATTTGGACTGAGGTAGGCAGATCACTGCAGCTTTAGGACAAGCCAAAGGAGAACCCTTTTAATTTTATTTCTGAGGTCAAAAATGTTAGGCCTGTCTGCCTAAATTCTGCAACAAAAGCAAGGTTTAACCAGCAGTTTTACCGCCCAGGGCTGCTGTGTGGAGATTTCATTCACTTATGTGGGTTTTCTCCTTATCTGTGAAAAAAATGGATTATGTAGAGGAGAGGTATGATGACTATGACTCTATGAATCATCCATTTGATGTCCTGGTCACAGAGACTACTGACATACCTGTACAGGTGGTCTGCAACCAAGGACAGGAAGAAATTCCCTTTAGCTCAGTGCAGAAACTGATGTAGATTAACAAGAGGCTGCCCTTCCAGTCGTCATGTCCCTGTCCTTTAGTGGTGTGTAGCCACCGCCCTAATGGGAGGGACTTTCTCAGTTTCTCGACCTCAGCTATGCCCATCACAAAGGCACACATGGAGAGCATTATCCCAGTCTCTGCTCTGGCAGTCCCTCACACAGCAAAGCATTTTCATACGTAATCAAACTGCATCCCATGGGCTGCCAAATATTTAGTCATGACTCTATTTAGGAAAACAGTCAATGGCACACAGTACTTCTTAAGCCTTCATGAAGGTCTTCATTCACACTGCCTTTAATCAAGTCTTCATTCAGTTTTTCACTGCACTTACAACTTTTTTGTTTAAATCAGGTAGATTTAGCTCAGAAGCATTTCTCTTCCAGTGTTTTTAGTTCATATAGATCGGAAATTTTGTTACCTATGAAGCTCTCTAAAGGGTTGGTGATTCTTGGGCACCTTTCCACAGACAGGTGCAAACAGCATTGAGCCTCCCAACTTGAAGCTGGTACAATATGAGCCAGCCACATGGCAAATAGCAGAGTCAAAGCTAAACAGCTCTCTTGTAAAAACAAATTGCTTCATAAAATACTTTTGAAAGGTTGTTTGAGGTTTCTGTTTACACTCGTTAGGCAAGTGCTTCTTTCTGCTCACAGCTTCAAGCCTAACCTGTGTTAGAGAAGAAATACCATATGGATGTTACTGGTAAAGATGATTTGGGCTTGTCATCACCAAAATGTCCCTGGGAAAGCTATGGCCTCTGTCAAGGCAGGACCAGAAACTTTGCTCTAAGGAGAGGAGACCAGTAAGACAAAGGTGCCCAAAAGGCAGTGATATAGAAAATGCCAGGGCCAGAAAAGGGCCAGCACTCTCTGGATGCCAGAAGGGCAAAAACTAAGGCTGTTCTCCAGGTGAAAAACAGGCAGTAACTGCCACTGAGAGAATCTGCTTATCAGATCTGTTATCTGTTCTCTGTTGGAAGAAGTTGCCTTTAACAGCTGTTCAGTGCAGGAATATCATCACAAGATTTGCTATTGGGATCTATCAGACACAACAGATTATTGTGATATACAAAATTATCTGTAAAGTCATTATCAATTAAAATTACTAGTAATGCCAAGTCGTAATAAGTTTTACATTTTCCACTGTAGTTTAGAGTAACTACAGTTTTATCAACCCATGTTTTTTAATCTGTATTATAATGTGCTTTTTTGGAGGTATTTTATAAATGTAGATCTCATGTGCAGCTTTTTTGTGTAAATACCAGTGAAAACTAACTGATAAATGACCCTTGTAAACTAAAATGATACTGGAAGTATCAAAATTATTTTTTTACTTTTACTTTCATGTATAATTTTAGTACTTACAAGATATTGACATTTTAGAAATTAGACATATGAGATGTATATTTATTATATATATTTACATTTTTCTGGTTTTCTCTGTGTTTCTTGAAGGTGGGGAATATCTGAATCTGAGGAAAAGTCTGTCAGAGATGAAGCAGAGAATGTGTAATTTACTACTGCTCCTTCTCTTAAGACATGGTAATTAAACCAAAGAAAAAATGGAAACAAGGAGTTACCAGGACCTATACAATAATCTCTCCACACAGATACTCTTGGCTTTATCTGGGTTTTCAAAGCCCTTGCTATTTGTGCCGGGCTTCATTTGCACAGTGACTCAAACACAGGACTAATAATACTGGTAATACTACTACTAATAATAATAATCTTGACTCCTTTGTGGTGGCTCTATGGTGGAGATTTTTTTCTGGCAGAAATGCAGGAGCTGTTTTCTGTAGCCACCCGGAGGCAAGGACTCCACATCACCACTGGTCTCCATGTTGTGCCTGTACAGTACTGAATCCCAGGCACTTAGCGGAAAGTGGGTTTCTTTAGATGTAAGTAAACTCCTAGGGCAGTTTATCCAGTATATGGCTGAGCTTTGCTGTGGACACAGAGGCAGCCAAGGTGACTTTTTGCAAAAGCAGCTCAAATCAGGCAGAGTTTTTGAAATTGAGTTTTTAAACTGCCATGCAGTTTGCACACCCTCCTGCTCCTCCCATGGCCCATCTGCATCTGGAAGCAATATAAGCTTGACAGCAAATCTGAAAACATGACAGCAAATCTGAAAACAAACCCATTGTGTCTCCAGCATGAGGGTGAAGTGTCCAGGTTTAGCTGCTTTTCCTTGGTTCTTGGAGCTAAACATTAGCAGCAGCTCTACCTCAAATACTTAATCTGAGCATTCACCTCTGTGCATGTGGCCTGTGGCCTCCCACCTGCATTTACAGTGTTTAGGAGCAATAGACCAAGAATAACCCACAAGACTCATTTTCTAGGGAATTTATCCCATAGTGCTTTTCCTTGAGATTAATAGTTTTTCACTGACTGAAAAGATTCTTAATGTATCTCAGCAATTGCTTCCTTGATGGGTAACATCCCTGGAAGGTTATGACACATTTAAGGCATTTTTCATAAGCATAAGTTTTAAAATTTCAAGTTATATCTAATTAGAAATATCTTGTCAGTCTCTTAACCCATTAACTTCCTAGTTTCTGGAAGCGCATTGTTTTTCAGCTACTTCACTTTGGCAAAATGCTGGATAAAGCAAACAGGAACTTGGTTTTCTTACTCACCCATTGCAAGATGCTTTAGAAAGATTGCAATGCATTCTTGAATGTGAATAGGCTGAAAATTCCTCATCCTGGTGACAAACAATACACCGGGATATTTTAACACAGAAGGAGCAGTATAAATACAAGGGAGTTGAGCAGAATAATGGACCTTGCTATACAGCAAAATAAATACCTACTACACTATGAAAATGTAATTTCATAGCTGTGCTCCAAAATGTCTCAATTTACCTTCCACATACCAACACAAAACAGACACGATTTGTTAACTTCATCATCATTATTAAAATATAATTAGGTTATACACAGCTGCTATTAAATCTACATTAGTAGTTTTAAGATGTGCTCAGTCCCGCAAAAATAGCACCTTTGTAAACATACAGTCTACAATAACAGAATACATTAGGCTTCAGTGTACTTCCAGATGTCAAACTGCTGGAATCCTCTATCCCTGCACAGAATGTGGTACAAGACTTAATGCCATGAGCGCATTAAGAGCATCACAATCAAAGTTTTTAACTTTCCTCACAATAGAGCCTTATGATAAGCCTTTAGAACACTCTTCTTCACACTGTCACATGTGACCAACCTTCCTTTCTAGCTCTCTTTACATTTTCCCTCTGTGTGGTCTTGCCATGGGAGCACAGGTCAAACCAAGAGCACAGAGCAAAAGGACTCAACAGGAGATTTAAAAATTACCCACTTTCTTTATACAATTGTTCTCTTCAGAACATTTTCTGCTTGAGGGACATTCCCACTTCAAGGGCAGAAAAGGAAAGGCAAGAGCAAGACAATTCCAGCTGGCAACCAGATGAAGAATACTTAAGGAAAATCCCAAAAGTTCAAGCACAGCAAGGCATCTTACTTCCCTTATCACAGTGTGTGGCCTGCATCATGCAAAATCACTAATTAGCTTCAGAATCTCTGTTACTCTGAACATTTTCCTCTCTACAGGAAAGAAAATGCATATAAACACCTGATAAGCATGTTAAAGGGGTAAGAGTCACTGGCATGTGGCATAAAGGTTCTGATCCTTCCTCCAGCTGTTTCTGGTGACTTTTGGGGTCTCCTGCCCAGCTTGCTGGCATCTCACATGGTGCTAAAAGGGCAAAGTCTCAAGCTCTTACTGGTCATACTGGCTAGGTATGGCTATCAGTGCTTTCCAGTCATAACAAACACCTCTCTGGAACATGACACAGGTTTTCAGGCCAAACACTTCCCCTGTCAGCATTAAGGAAACTGGTAAGTCAGCAGAGACAAGGACTAATTCACTATCTTTTAAAGAGGAAATGAATATGTAGAATCACATAAATACAAAAATATATGAAAGAAAAAGTTTCTAGTTGCAACAGTTCTTAGATCCTTTTTCTAGTTGAGTGTTTTTCATAAATAAATGTGAACACAGAGGTTGCTGAGTGCAAAATGTCTTTCTTATGGAACATTTGTACATGTCCACTCTTGCACAGAGGTGCTGAGCTCCATGGACAATGGACAGCTTTCTGAGACACTCTGATAGTCCTGGATAGGGCTACTGAGGATGTTTTCTCACATAAATCAAGAGATAGGCCGTTTCTCCCCTGTAGAGGCAAAGAAAAAGCAAAATGCGATGTGTATGTTTGAAGATCTAGGTTTTAAGTAACCTCCCAGGTTTGCTCCTGCTCAGCTTTGTGAGGTCTGGATCAACTAAGCTGACCCTTTCCAGTGTTCCTGAGCGAGCATATAAAGCTGACTCCTTGTCAGCACTTCAGCTTATAGGAGGGATTATCTCCCCCTTATAATTATCCCCCTCTTGTAAGCTCATTTTCTTATGACGTATCAAAACAAAAAGCATGGAAAAATCCCGACTGACATATCTAACTGCAGTCAGCCCCATTTGTGACTACTCAGTAACCCTACAGGCTCCCAGTATAGTCATATGCAGTCCCATCAGAGTAACAGAATACAAGGATGCCTCTTCTACTCTCCTGCATCCCCACCACATCCCAGGTAATATGCAATTCAAACCATTTATCTTCCCTCTCTTTTCTACCCTCATTCCAAAGTCCAGAGCAGCATTAGGTAAAAACAGAGACATGTTTGCATACCAGTGGAGGTTGGAATGTCCATAGGTGCATTTAACATCATCCCATGATACCTAGAGAAGGAAAACACACAAGTGGAGGCTAGTAAAAACTCTCAGGAGAGGGACACATTGTGATACCAGTGCACCAGTTCTCATAGGAGTGGTGTAAGTGGCACTTCCAGGAACTAAACACCTTTTAATAAATTGGTTTATCGCTTTACCCTGCGAGGAAAAACAGTTCCTCTTCTAACACTTAGAGATGTAGAGTATATAAAGTAGGGTATACATCAAATGGCTGCTTTTGCAAGTCACAAAGCAGAACCTGAGGTCTTGTTTGGTACAGAAGCAAGAGCCTGTAGCAGAGGTGCACAGAGCTCTGCACAGGCTTTAGTTTCTTTTCCTGGTTCTCTTTAATTAGAAGTCAGTCAGACTGAGCAAGATCTGGAGGAGTGGCCAGGAAAGTACAAAAAGAAATGTGGATTGATCTCCTCACCTGGCAAACTTCAGAATCATTAAAGCAATACCATTTACACTCTGTGAGGCTTTGAATATAGGCACAGTAATGTCCACAACTAGTTGATCCTGAATGAGCAACAACAGCAAAGAGGCCATACTGCCAGGTAGCCTGCAAAGAGACAGAAAGAGTAACTTTTAGTGCAATAATTCTCATTTGCCATTGACTGAAGAGAAGCAGCATCCAGGACACCAAGGATGTGGATTTTGTAAGGAAAAAGGAAGAAGAGCAGATTAGCCTTGAGGACCCTGCCTTTATTGCTCTTACCCTCATAGTTTTGCCTGCCAGCTATGGGCTGGCAGCCTCCAGGGAGACCACAGGAATGTGAACAAAGCAGCAAAGAAGTTACACTACAGACAACACCACACCAGTAACTTTTGCTATTGCCACACTTCCCCTTGTTATTCCACAGTAAGGGGGACAGATCCACAGTGGGGCAGATCACTCTCAAGAGTTGTTTCCTTGCTGAACTCAACTCTGTGGCCAACAACGCTGCATGGGAAATACCAGGAATAGAGTTCCCCTGCCTTGGACTGGTGAGATATGTAAAGCCTGGCTTTTGTCCTTATGGCAGGAAGCTCCAGTTATTGTGCCTTTGGCGATTTACTCTGAGCACAGAATGCTGAATAATGACTGAACCAGTTAAAATCATGGGATGTGAGACAACATCAGACACAGGTGAAAGATGTCTGAGACAGATTTTTAAGACAGGCACTTTCAAATCAGGCAAGTACTGGTGTGATCTCTCAAAATTTTATGAGACTTGAGCAGAGAGGAAAAGAAAATCTGTCCTTTTTAGATGGCCTTAGGAGTATCTCACCTTTTCATTGTCATCTGCTTGGCACTGATTTTCTGTCAAGACTCCACTGAAATCAAGGTCCTGTGGGAATGGCAGATAGTGACTAAGCTTGTGCACGTAGGATGATTTTTCAAAGCAGAAGCGCTTTAGGTGTATGGTCAGAGTCTGTGGCAGATGGATGAGCTTCATACTCTGTAAGGCAATAAATAATGTGATTGAAAACTAAGGAATAAACACTGGGGAGGTAGGTTGGAAACAGCCATTGCCACCCAGTGCATATAGCATGGAGAACAGTCAGTGCTACAAGTGAATGACCACCAGACAGCAGATGCCAAACCTTTGTAGCCCATTTGCATGCAAGACACATAATGGAGCTGTGATAACCAAGTTTCTCAGCTTTGGTGTGACTGGCACCCAGCCTCAGGTGTCTCAAGGGCTGCTTCATTTCTCATCTGCGTTCCTAACCCTAGATTGGTAGCACTAGGTAGGTGAGGAGAGGCAAGCCAACTTCCTTGTGACATGAGACCACTGGAGGTCCATGAAGGATGTCAAGCTGACAGCTCATTTCTTCCAGGATTGCCTTTGTTGACATTGCTGTTACTGCCGTGGCTGCCACTAATCCATCCACAATGGATTCATTGTGGTCTCAGAGGCAGCCCAACAGTGAAAATGTTGTGGGAAGTCCCCTCCAAGCCTGAAACTAAGGCATTCTCCCTCACACGCTGCTCTCTTTAATGCACTTACCTCTTCATGAAACAGTTAATTCATCATCTGGCACAGACTGGTACTCTGAAAAATGGGGAGCCCAGTGGAGAGCAAGGAAGAAAGGAAGTCATCCTACAGTATCCTACTTTTAAGTGTATGCACAGTTTAAGTAACATATTTTTGCCCACCTCTGCAGTTATGCAGCAGTGTAAAGGCCCACAATGAACACACAGAATAAACCAACAGAAGCTCTTCTTCTTGGTGACTTAAACTCGTGAAATCTTTTGTAGCAAGAGCTACATCTACAGTAGGGAACTTCCTAACAGGAGGAAAGATGCATGTGGTTTATACCTTGCTGATACTGCTGTGCTGACAAATCTGAGTTGTTGATCTCCTCTTAAACTGATATGGTTGAGTCCTTTCTCCACCCTTCCCAGTCCTAAAGGAATTTCTGCGTGTGAGAGACTTACGGGAAAATAATTCTCTGATTACCTGCAGAAAAGGTGTTTTCCTTCCACACTGTTGACAGAAACACATGTTTTGACCCGTCAGCTCTTCTGGATGGAAAAAGTATTGTACACAGTCCTCCTATGAAGACAGAGGAGATTCCTTTCAACTGAATTCCTTCAAGGTGGATTTCTATTTCTGCTTTATTTCACAGAGTACAAATAAACAACAAAACTACAGAAGGTGTATTTTATTCAAAGTACAAAAGACTGCCCAGCAGCCTAAAAAAAGGTACCCCATTTTTCCTAGCTGCTGATGCGATTGCATTAACTGGGGAAAAAATGGGGTACCACATTTTTCACAAAGAAGATGAGTCTGTTACAGAGTGTTTAGTCAACACTCTTTAAAAATGTGATTCACGGACTTTATTTTCCAGCCCCTAAATCAGATGTATTTTTGAGACCTCTAAAACTCTTCCAAACAAATAGGAAATGTGAAGGAGAAAAGACCACCCTCTGGTGATCCCAAACACTCTACAGAGATCTTGCAGAGATTCTAGATATGACACAGGAGACACCTGGCTCCCACAGTAAACAGAGGGGAATCTTTCTCTTAAGGAAACAGTGTTGCCACTAAACTTACCAGAGTCTTCAGCCTGTGAGAATTGGCATCCAACACCGGCAGTGGAAGGGTTAGCATGCTGCTGTTGTTCTTTATTTCAAAAGAGCAATTCTGACAGGCCAGATGCTCCTGTATGCAGATAGTGTACAAATCACTCAGCTGTTCAACCTGGAAGGACAAAAGAAGGCCAAAACAAGGTTTATGAAGATGACAGCTAAGGTATTTCCTTGTGGGTGGAAAAGTCCACGTGCACCTTATTTCAAGCCAGGTTACTGCTTTAACATTTGAACCAAGATCTAACACTGACTTAGGTGGACAGGCCACTTCCCACAATTTAAAGGCAGACAATTCCTTTCCCTCATCCCCTATCAGAGGGGAAAGACACAGCCTATAGCAAGATCAGACAGTTAAGTGTCTGCTTTGATGCAGAATTGTACTGTTTTGTTTGAAACTGCAAAAGAAGCCTGTCTTCTGTATGAATAAAACAAGTCAAGGAAGAATCACTTTCCCCAGTCTGCTAGAAGAAACTGTCATATACATAATGTACTAACAGTGACTAATTAGAATGAAATGCACATGGCTGACTTCAAAGAATGGAAAAACTGTGTTAAGGCATGCCAATAAATGCTTACAGAAATTTGGGGGGGGAAAATGAAAGAAAACTAAATTTGGTGTTGCAAAAAGATCAATTTTTTACTTATTAATCAACTCTCCCATTAGAACAGAGACTCTGGCATGCTCTAGAAGTAGGAAGAAAAAAAATTAACTGTAATTGAAAATGTTGAAGCTTATGAGATCAAGATTTCCTCTCCCATTTGAAAGATGTGAGGAAAGACCCAAACAGGGGATGGATAATTTTAAGAATTTAACTTAGGACAATTGTCAGTGAATGGGATCCTTCTTCAAGAAGCAGAGGAAACAAGACATGATAAGGGCCAAAGGACCTGGTGTTCATTTCAGTGACCATCCTTACCAGCTCTAGCTTTTTCATCTGCTTCTTTATCAAGTTCCAGAGACGCAGAAACAGCTGAGCAGCATCATGCTGAACAAACACTGGACAAACAGAAAACACAACCTCAATAACTATGAACAGCATCAAGCACAGACTTCCCACAGAAGGCAAAGGGAGAATTACTGTCCTCCATTAGATGCAGTTTCTTGTCCCTTGCCACTCCCTGCCAGGGACAGAACTTAGAGTGGACAAGAGCTGCGATCTCTCTGTGTGACCTGAGCAGGCAGTGGGAAAAGATAGGAGGGCTTGCACTACCCAGTGCTAAAGCTGTGTACTTGACACCAGGGTCAAATATCTACTGGAAAATAGGGCTCAGATGTCTCACTGAATTGCAAGTTGTATTTCATAGGATCATAGAATAGTTTGGGTTGGAAGAGACTTACATAACATCTTTTTCCAACTCCCCTGCCATGGACAGGGACATCTTCCACTAGAACAGGTTGCTCAAAGCATTGTCCAACCTGGCCTTGAACAATTCCAGGCATGGGGTATCCAAAACTTCTCTGGGCAAACTATTCCAGTGCCTCACTACCCTCAGAGTGAAGAGGTTCTTCCTAATATCAAATCTAACCCCACTTCCTTTCAGTTTAAAGCAATCACCCCTTGTCCTATCACTACATGTCCTTGTAAAAAGTTCCTTTTGAATCCTGCTTAGAAACAATACAGGGAAGATTCTGTTCTCTTTTTCACCTTTATTACACCACAGACCTTTTTCCCCTGTCCCCTTGTGAAGGCTGTAATTCTCCTGAGTGCTGAGATAAAAATATGTCTCATGCACCAAATAGTATAAAAGCCTTGACTCCTATGCAAGCAAAGAGCACATGGTTTCAGCACAGGAAGCCAAGTATGATGATGTGACATTACACTTTGGCTTTCCACTCTGGCTAAACTGGCATATTAAGAAATCTAAGGTGGTGGGATACAGCTCAATACACAGCTTACTTAGAATGGCTTAGCAGGGAAATGCCTCAAGATTAAACTCAGGGGAAAAGAAAAGAAACTACATCCTTGAATGTGAAGAACTGATTTTGTCAGCCTGTGATGAAATCAAGATTTAGGAAGTGGGGAAAAATTACATGTGGTATAGCAAAATCATAGTGTTTCTGGACTATCTTTATGCTTAATCATAGGTGGAACAAATTTTGTACAATAATCCATCAACTGATATGGAAGTGCTTTCAACTTCCCGGCAATTCAAATCTGCAGTTACTGACTTCAGCTGTGTTCTGGTAAGAATACAGACATCTCTGATTAAACAAAGTTCAGAACATGCACCTTTCCTCATGTCTAATAGCACATCCATGATCCAGGCAAAGCACCACTTTCTGAGATGTAGGAGTTTAGGAACCACACCTGAATTTTAAAAAAGGACAAAGTGGGAAACAGTCAAGTTTTACCAACTCCCTTTAGCATGAAGAGAGAAGGCAGACTGCAAATCAATTCAGAGTAAGGGGGGAAATGATGCAAACAGAAATACTGAGTTTATATTGCATTCCTCCTTAAGAAAGATGGCTGGCTATCCCCTCCCCTTTCAGTGCTGTCCTGTTTGGGCTTTTATACAATAAAGATCAGGATATTCGGATACACCCTGTGTATCTGTACACATAGACAGACTCCCAGCATCCTTTTGTCACCAGTCACTCATGCATTCAACAATCTCTCTCCTTTGGGACTTTGACCAGTTGGGAGATTAAGCCAGCAAATTCTTCCCTCTGCCCTTATAAAAAGGAACAGGAAGAATATAGTTTCTATCCTTGGGGATCTGTGTGAATTTATCTTTTCCACACTATCCCTTTCTTCTAATAAGTAACAGCAGCTATTTCACTATTATGATGTCAGCACATCAAGACAAATCAAGCTATAAGCTATCTTCTCAGCCCTGCACAGCCCTTTCTCCTTGGTCAGCATCTGTAGCTGAGTCTTCCAGCAGTCTGATAGACTGTTCTCCCTTTGGACATCAGCAAGGATATACAGCAGGGGCTTTTTATCCCTCTTCACAAGTAATACACAGCATCACAAGTGGAAAGCAGCTATAAAGAGCACTACATCATCATGTACCTAACTCCTGACATTTCTGAATGGAGATGCTGGAGTCTGCACTACTTGTCAGTGCTGGATAATCAACACCCTGGTTTGCAGACAGAGGTGGGCACGAGGCAGTGCTGCTTACATTCCACTCTGTGTGCTGAAAGGCAGCAAGCGAGTTCTATGGGACGAACAGCTTTGCACTCGCCACGCTGCATCTTCTCCAGCAGTAGAAGCATTTGGTACGGGACATTTTTCCTCCTCTGCACAGCATACGGTGGCACTGTGATCCTTTAAAGGGAAGAACACAAATGGTAATCAAGCGGTACAATGGAGAACTAGACATCACACCTGAAGGAGCACAGGTAAGTAGCCCAGCTAGCAATTCAAGAGGAACCAGAATGGGTATATTTTCAGCAAAAGAAGGAAAAAGGGGAAGCAGTCACCTGCACTAGCTCACCCCACAGTGCAGGCTGAAAGTTGTAAAGTGAAAGGCCACAATGTTAAGTTGGCCTGTTCCTGAATAAGGGAACAAGCCAAGCAGGACCTCAAGTGCTTTCTGGGCTCTAGAAATAACATTAGTTACAGCCATTTTCAGAGCTGTTCTTCCCTCCCACTGATTCATGTCGTCAATCTCAACACACCCTCAAAATTTCATGGGCACATAAATCAGAATGCTTGTATTTCAACTATATGCCAACTGAAAAGCATTTTATCCTCCCTAAATTTATTGCAGTCCACAGGTTTTTCTTTCTTCAAATAACCGTGGTAACCTACTATCTACATTATTTAGCTTTGCCCATTCATGACACTTCTCATCTCTGCACATCTGTAACATGCCTTCTTTCTTCTCTACATGGTAGTGAGCATCTAAGAAATGTAGAAAAAGAACTGAATAAGAATGATCCACTTAGATTATTAAAGTTGCAGTGAACTGAGTAAACTGAAAACAAATCAAACCAGTTATTATTGTAGTTGGTAGGGAGATAGAAGCTCAAATCCTCCTCACAAACAACCAGGGAGAACAGTCAAGCAAGACAAAGTAAACCTAGGTATTTGTGATCTCCAACAACACTCTTAGTCTTCTCTATGAGGTGCTAACCAGGGCAATCAGGGGCCAGAGCCTGGAGATTACAATATGTTTATGTTTACATGCTTAAAGTTACAAAATTAATAGTGGATATGGTTAGTCACAATACATCCTTTCTTAAAATGGCCTATGAGTAAACCTGGAATAAAATCATATCCTCTTTCGGAAAAGAGAGATACAAGTCATAAAGACTCAGTTCAGGACTGCAGCTTACTGGTGTGCAAAGGGCACATGAATCAGAGATGACTAACAAGTCAGAATACTGCAACTTCTACTTTTGCAGGCCCTGGACTCTGTATGACAGATATGACAAGGCAGAGACCTTGCTGAGGGAGCTGAAAGCACCTTCGATAGCACCTTGATGATCTAAGCCTTCAAATGTACATCGCATATAAAAAAGAGGGGGAGGCAACAAAGCAGCAATGGAAGTATCTCTGGTAGTTCAAACAAGTGGTACCTTCGAAGTATCCCTGTGAAGTGTATATTCATGAGGAACACTTGGAGCAGAGAGTTCAGACAGCAGCTCTGTCCAAGGTTATACAGTCCAACAGCTCCTGTAGGAATAGAAAAAGAGGAAGTGAGGCCTGAAGACAGGTACAAGAAAAGAAAGTGAAAATTATTTGAAAGTGGCAAACTCCTCTTGCCATTCAATGGTATAGGCCGAGCATCTTGGTCAGACCTGAAAAAGTGGTCAGTCTATTCTTCTGTTGCTCAAGTAGGTAACATTTGGGGGTTTTTTGGCAATTGACAGGAAAAATCCAAGTAAGCCTGGATAATGATGCTCAGATTTCTCCCAGTTCCTCTATTTTCAGTCGTCTGAAACACCTAAACAGAAAATAGAACAACAGGAGCCAAAGGCTGCCTGTACGAGGACTTTTATTCAGCCTTTTACACAGCCAAGCCTAACAAAAAAATGAAGAGCTCCATGTGGGACCAGATCCCAGCTGTCCATCACATAGGATTTGAGTTTCCCTTTCAGCCTGTCTCTGGTATTTTTTTTTTTCAGTTTCAAAGGAAACTAGCCTGAGAGAAGAAGCAAGTCACAGCTGTTCCTGCATCTAAAAAAGTGCCCCACTGCAGTATAAGTAACCCTGGTCAGAAATTAGAAATTTTGCTTCTGAAGTCATCACCAAAGAGAGAGAGAGGACATGGAATAGAAACCCAGAACACCTCTAAAATACATACAGTGGGTGGTAAGGGTAGGCCTAGTTCATGGTTCAGCAAATCCTCTGTTTGGAAAGAGACAGAGCCAGCATCTAGACCTTTGGGGCTGCAACGGCCAATATGAGGACTTAAAATGGGAAAAAGCTATGAGATTCTCATGCAATCCATTCCCCCAAAACCCAAAGTGGTTATTTGGCAGGACAAAATAAGAATCATCTGCATATTCCTCAGTGAAGAAGTAAGGAATAGGAGAAAATGAAGCCTGAGGACAGAATATAGAATAGCAGCCATTAGAAAGAGAAAATATTAGAGCTAAAAACAGACAAAATATTATTACCATTTTTTAAGTCTGCCACACCAAAGACTGATGTCAGCCTCTGTTCTTTGGCCTTCAGATCTTTGCCTTCATCTTTATTACTTTGTACTTCAGCTTCTGTCTCCATGCTC
>JAWWLV010000045.1:68790598-68814014 GCA_035041135.1 Platyrinchus mystaceus | reverse complement strand
CAGATGACCCACTGTGGTCCCTTCCAGCCCGATCCATTCCGTGATTGTGTCACTCCGCGGGGATTAGCGATGGAAAGTGGCTGTGCCAGGACCGGGGTTGGTGCCTGTCCCTGCCAAAAAGCGCCTCTCCCTCAGTTCCTCCCTCGTGTGGCTGCCGAGGGAAAAGGCCGAGCCGGCGGTTCCCGACGCCGCTGTTCTTCCTGCGGCCGCCGGGCGTCAGCCCAGCCCCGAGTGTGTCCCAGCCGGGCTGGCTGCAGCTTTCCTCCTCCTGGCCAGGCACCGGGAGAAGGGGTTTGGCGCGGTGGTATAGGGAAAATGCTCCCCACAGCTCTAGCAGCACTGCCGGGGAGGGTGATGGATGCCCTCCGCTCCTGGCCGCCTCTTCCTCCGGGGACTTCTCAGGCATCTCGTGTCCGCAGTTTTAAGCATATTACGCTGTTGATGGAGCTCGGGCATAATAACAGTGTCTCCATCAGTGCCCGGCAGGCAGCGATTCACATTCTTCTTCAGTTGTTATTAAAAAACAACAGGGTGTCTTGGTTACAAGGTAATTATGGCAGTCAGTGCAAAACGCTCTTCAAAAATTAATCTCTGCAGGAGAGGCAGGATTGATTTATCTTGTAATCCTGTCCCTCTACTATCATTATTTAATTAAAACAAAACAAAACAAATAAGATAATGCAAAACATATTAAAGAATGAAACACATTCTTGAAAGGAGTTTCTATGCCATTTCAGTGTTGGCAGCAGGGAAGAAAGTGTGGAGAGTATGATTAAAAACTCAATCTTTACTCTTTTTCTGAGTAGCTATTTCTCTGAGGCAGAGCCATGTACCTGCCCCTCACGGCAGCAGCAGGAGCGCTCTGCAGTAGCAGCTTTTACACAGTGGTGGATCCAAAGGGTTTGCACACTGCCATTAACTGTGGAAGAGGCTCCTGAAGGATTCAGGCTGGTTAAGGTGAAACCACAGCACAGAAACTGAAAAAGGAAGGGCCCAGCAGCTAAGAAACAATGGAGGTAAAGGCATTTCAGACTTCTGTTTCTATTGCTTGGCGTTTGCAATTTGGAAAACAACATTCCTTTTTGGAACTACAAGTCCCAAAGTGCACTGTGGCTCGTACCAGCCAGTGCCCAGCACAAATTCCCAAATATGGATAAGGAATCAATTTTGAAAAAGACTCACACTGGCTGGATGCTCCTCACTGAGACTCAGAAAAGGAGTGAGACAGCACAAAACCAAGGTAAGCTTGAGATATGCAAAGCTACTGTTCAAGAGTTTCTTTCATGGGGAGCAGCCAAGAATGTTCTGTCCCTTAGAAGGGCAGCACTGCATTGCTCTGGTGATGTTGGATTTAGGTGCTGTAGTCATGAAGGCAACTTTTGGAATGGGACTGTTGTTTCAGATGGGAGAGTGAGCAGCAAGAGCAGCTGTGCTGCCGAGTGAGTCAGATCCTGTTTCCCTGCAGATTCTCCTTATTAATAAAGACTTATGGAAAGATAGTGAGTTGCAACACTGATACAGTTGTTTTAGAGGCCAGGAAGGGTCAGGGAGTTGCTCTGAACAGCAGCTCTCTGTGCTTTGCAGTGTGTGGTTGTTTAGGAAGCCAAGGTGGACAAGCAGCCCTATAATAATAATTGTAGGTTAAATTAATTTCTCTGTAAGGTATGGTAGAATGTTTTTGTACTTCACCCCTTTTCCTAGAGGGGACAGTGTGGTGCCTTGAAGGCCAAACCTCTTGCAGCTCTCTGACCTGCAAATAACAGTAACTCAGTAACAGGATTGTTTAACTTCAGGCCAGGAACAATTACCTATTTTACTGGCAATTTGTTAACAAGCAAAATGAAATAATTCCGAAATATAATCATCTTAGTGGAGATGAGTGATGCTCGAGCTCCATTCTCAGGCACACGTGAAGCCTTGGAGGTTGACCTGGTCACAGGCAGCGTCAGCTCCTGCCTCTCTTTCTCTCCCTGGCAGTCAGGCTTATTCCTTGTGCAGCTCAGATGCAGCGTGTGGACACTCTTGTGCTGGGTGACGTCAAGCGCAGCTGGTCAGCCTGATCCATCATCCCAGCACCCTCCTCCTACTATGTAGGGTCATGGAGCAGCAGAGTCGGCACAGCACAGTGCTGCAGATGTAGGAGGTGCAGTCCAGCCCTGGAGAGGAGCCTGAGACTGTTTGGGCTGGTGAACCAAGCTGTCACATGGATACTCATCACCAAATAAGAATGATGCTGTTTTTCCATCTTTCCTTAAATGTGAGCAGCTTGAACTGTTTTTAAAGCTGAAAGAGTCCCTCTTGTACTTGAATCAGCCTACACAGCAGGGCAATCTATACTACCACACGAAAACTGGAGGAAAGCAGCGTGTTTGCCTGTGCTCCTGGATAACAAGTTCTAGTAACCAGTAGAGCTAAAGTCAAGCAAACTTGCTGTCAGTGACAGGTAGTGGGGGAGTATCACAGTGGGTTTTGTGTCCTGGGTGGGATGTCGATGCCCAGCTCATCTCCTTTCATTGGAAATCAAGGAGGGTTTTTCCTGCGGTCGTCCTGATTTTGTACAGAAAAAGAAAAGTGAGTTTCAGAGGGGCCTTGTTTGTGTCTGCATCATCTGTGGATTTATTGGTTCCCCTCCTCCCTCTCCTGCTAGCCAGTTCGAGAAGAGTTTAGAGTTACAAGCACCTGTAACAAGGCCTCTTGAGGTAAATCGCCTCAACTATTAATCCAGATCTGACTGGCACACGGTCACAGGGCCAGAGGGCTGGCAATCAGTCTTTTTCTGTGGTCTCTTCTGTGTCAGTAGGCTGTTAATAGGAGATTAGCAGCATTAGGGAGACTTTGAGCTAGAAATGGTGAGGCCCAAAGATTTGATTTGAAGAGAAAGAAACACCCTCCTACACCCATATAAAAACAAACAGAAGAGCTGGAAATTTTAAAAGGCATTATAAACACAACTGAGGAAAGGATAGTTTCTAGGAAAGATGTGGAGCTCTGTAGTACACTGGAGCTTATCAGCAACACTTTAATAAAGCAATGAGGTCCATGGAGACCTCAGGTCCCAGCATGCAGCACTCTGGCCTTACCACCACGTGCTTTTGTTTGGGTCTGGCGAGACCATGACGTGCTGGAATTTGTAATTTGTTTGTAATTTCCATCAGCAGTAAATCCCTATTAAATATAAAGCTAGCTGGCTGCAGATCCCTTCAATTAGCCCAGATTCAGGGCTTCCCTAGCTCCTGGCAGGCGGTCCTCCGAGCCCTGGGTTGGGTGAAGGTGAAGGCTTTGAGGCTGTGCCTTGAACAGATGGTGATGCTCCGCTTTCTTATCTTGCCGAGCACGGTGGCACAGCATCAAACCTATTTTTTGTTTCAAAAATAGAACTAGTAAGAGGCAATGCACCGGATTTTGAGCCCACCTGCTGATGTTCCTATTTGCTGTATTTAAAAGCAGTGGTCTCTCATTTTGGCCATATGCAAACCCATATAAACAACAGGTGACAACAATACCAGGAAGAAAAGACAACTACAGGGGTAGTCACAGCCATAGTCCAACTGGGAGGGTATCACATACCATAAAAGTATGAGCAAATCTCAGTTTTAACCTTCATCCCGGAAGCACAAACACTGCATAAGGTGTAAATACTGGAAACTGGGAAACTGGAATCACAGAGTTGTGTTCATGACTTGTAGGAACTTGAGTTTTACTCAGATAATGAGAAAATCTTTCCGAAACAAAGGCAATTTAAAGTTGATTAAGTCTCTTTCTTTGCTCCATAATCAAATAAAATACCAGCCTTGGCAAGGCAGCTGTCAAAGAATAGCAGCAGTTACTTTTGATTTCATTGTTACTGTTATAATAGTCATAATTAGTGCTGGGTGGGGCATTTCATAGCTGTAAGGTGACCAATTTGGTTACAGGCCTAAGGCATCTTCTTTTCTGCAGCTAGCTATTATCTATGAGAAAATACTAAAGCCTGTCATCACTGTAGGTCAATTATATCCTGTTTGCCTAGCACAGCATCTCTTTGCTCACTACTTTAGAGTCACAACCCCTCTAATAGTTAATACCTCTTCTCAGGGCCCAACTTGCCAAAATCAACTGTCACCCATTAGTCTCCACCTTTCCTTGTTTTAAAAAGCAAACCTTGTGCTCTCACGGTTGGGAGAAAGGCTTGATAGTGTGAATCTTGGAACTGTTTGTACCACAGGGGAAACGAGGCAGTTGGAGAAAATGTTTTTTCTTGTTTTGCACTTCCTAACATCTCAGTATGTCTTTTCCCAGTGTCTGTCCATCATCTGTCCCTCATTTTGAATGCACATTTACTGTGGTCTGTGTTAATTCTCTCTGCAAACAGGGGCTGCTTCTTCTGTCTTCCGCATCTTGAATTGGAAGTCTCAGAATGGTGAGCATCCCCCATATGCCCCTCTGGCAGGTGGAGTGTGGTGGGGCAGGACTCGCCCACTTGCTGTTTTGCTCATGAACTTGACACAGTAATTAACAGGCTATTGTGCTTTTTTATTATTATTAATTTGCATGTGAACTTTTTTATGTAGTCAAAGAATGTGCAACACCTTTCTTTTGGGAGAATTTCTCCTCTCCTGTTGAAGATCTGTGTGCTATTTTAGGGTCTTATTGGTTTGAGAGGTTTGCTTACAGTATGTGTAAGATTAATGTGTCAAGCAGTGTATTGGCCCTCATTTCTCTGACGAGCTGATGTTCTTTTTCCCTCTGTACCTCCCATACTTACTGCTCCTTCTCATCTTTCTTGGCAATACCAGATGCAGACAAAGGTAGGATTAGGTGTCTAATTAGTTTATATAGCCTTAGACACACATGTTTACTTCTTGGCACTGGGGGAAGGGCAGCCTGGGAAGAATCTAACCCTTGTCTCTCAGTGAGGTTTTCAGCTTTGAGAGCAGCCTGAGCCCGGGCAGACTCAACGGGCAGGCCAAAATTTTCTAGACACATTTTTGTTCCAGATTCCTGTTCACGGAGGGAGTTGAAAACCCAGTCTGTATTACCAAATGTGAAATAATTTCTCATGTAGAGTTAGATCCAAAAAATGACTCAGTGTAGACAGCCTGAAAGAACTTGCTTGCAACATCACAGAAAAGCTAATAAACTGTAATTAATATATTTTGGAACTCTACCATAGATGGCCAAGTTGTATTTGAAATATTTTTCGTTTATCAGAGTGAACTTTAGGCTGTAACTCTCCTGTCTCCCACTGCCGTCATCCTTCAGTAGAGGTAGCCAGGGGAATTCAGCACTGTGCACTCAGTAACTTATTCTCACCCTGGATCAACACTGGCTCCTCTGGAGAGCGGTAACACCACTGCTGGTGTTTGTTGGTGCTTGGCAGCGGCTGCTTTTAAACCCCCACTGGGAAGGGTTCGCACAGGGGTGGCTTCCTGGCTTTGCCCTGCAACGTTCGTGAGACCTTTTCCAGCACTGCCAGTGTGAGTGACCTGACGGTGGGGATGAGGGTGCTGGGGAGAAGAGAGAGCAGGGGACACGTCGTAGGCCAAGGGTGAGTGAGCCCAGGACAAGCTGTGCCCTCCCTGGCTGGGGCACAGTCACACCCAGGGGACCCGAGCAGCGTGGGCAGTGCCAGGTGCTGCTAACAGGTTTCATCAGCCGTGCCAGCCAAGGTGAGGTGAGGAATTAGGTTCAGGGTCCATCCCCACAGTCCAGTCAGGAGCAGCAGGTCCCAGGATTCAAACGTGCACCCCGGAGATGGAGACAAGGAACGCAGGTTTGCACAGCTGTGATGCAGCTCAGGCCTGGGTGCTCAGGATGGGGCTTAAATGGAGCCTCCCTCCCCAGGATCACTGGGCAGGAGGTGCAGGATGAGAGTTCCCAGTGAGCCTGGTCAGGGCTATTTAAGGTCTCGGGCCACTGGTGAGGGGAGCCTGACAAGGGCTTCTTAAGCTGCTCCAGGTGTTTCTAAGATGATTAAGAACTATATAATGTAGTCATTATACTAATTAATAGACTTGCACAAGTGTCTTGATTTAGCTGAAAATTAAGTTTCCTGGATAGGGATATTTCAAGAATTAAAATTATCCTAAGTAATCTTGGATATAAAGTTTATTGAGTTTTTTTCTATATATATTTTTTTTTTGTCTCTGAACACCAGCCTCTCTTTTCACAAAACAGAGAAGATAATTGTCATTATCTTTCCTACCTGACACTAGGCTTATTAGTTTTGTAATTTCAGTTGTATTTATGAAATGTTCTGATATAACTGAATGAAAAGAAATGGACAAGTGTAAAGCAAAAGGATCAAGAATGCACTGCACTACACACTAGCAAATAAAATTACTCAAGAGCAAAAGTAATGGAAATGAGATTCATGTATGAACTCTGACCAGACCTTCAAGAATGGAAAATGGGGTGGGTTCTGCCAGAGAGTGGGAACTTAATCTTTGCATTCAGGGGTAGACAGCAGCTGCCCTTATGTCTCTCATGAAATGTATTAGTGAGCAAGCACTAGAAGGGTGGTAGACAGGGGAGGATGAGAGGTTGGCTGGAATACAACCAAGTCATGAGGGTGGAGGTCACTGTAAACACAGCAAGGTTCAGTGAAATAAGGGCACGAGGAGGTCATGGTGAATTTGAAAGGGAGTGTGGATGCACAGAGTGATGATAGCTCTGGAGACTGGAAACAAAACCTTAAATAGCTCAGATTTGTATTCAAGAGCACTTGTCCATGCCAGGCCTCTGCATCCCTCTTTCTGTGTCAAATTAAGCAGCAGTTAACATTCCCAATGCATTGTGAGCTGCATGGAACAATATGTCTATTCTGAGCTCTCCTTGCAAGACTGTCTCATTCCAAAAGGTGTGTTCACAAGAAGAAATTAAATACTAGAAAGATAGTAGGATAATTTTAGGAGATAGAATCACTGCATGCTAAATCCCCAAAGGAGCTGACTCTCTAAATAGTCTTAGCAGGGAAGCATACTCTGTAAATCATTACCAAAAGTTAGGCTGAAAGCATTAAAACACTTTGTATAATAAGCATGTAGTTTCTGCCTTGATCTTCCAAGCCACTGTGGTTTATTTTCCTAAGCTTGCAGTGATCAAAGCTGGTTCTCTGGTCTTGCTATTCGTGTGACAGCCGAAGATTCAGACTGGTCAGAAATAGGACAATCACGGGACTAAATCTCCAGAGCTGCTTGAATCATAGGGTTAAAAGAGGACTACGAAGTACTTAATAGGCTGCCTACACATTGCTCAGCAAGTCAGAGGTTAACAAAGGACCTTATTATTTGAAAAGATAATTGAGGCTGAAAACAAGTCAACCATCTCACAGCTAAGCCGTGGAGATCATCAGTTCTTATGAACAATAGCTGATGATGTTCGGGATTCAGTGAGTTAAGTGGTTAATCCTATACAGAAAGCTGCATCCATAATGGACTTTAAATAGGGGGAATCCACCCAATTTGACCCCTAGAGAATTGCTTCCTGCTGTTATGCTGATGGATATGTCTATAAATATCATGGTAGCCATCAGCAGATAAAATCTCTCAGAGCTGAAAAGCCTCTCCCTATTAAATGATACATTGATCTCCCTGAAACAGCAGGAGTGTGGGGTAATAAGCCACTGAAACCGATCCCCCTGCTCTTGCAGAGTGACTATAGTCAAAGAGAAGCAAGACCCATATATTGTTTTTCTTCTTGATTTGGTGGAAAAAACCTCAATATATATTGTCAAAATATAGTCAAAGTATAAACTATGTACTTCTTCCTTTTGCCCAGTCTTCTCCACCAGGCTGTTCCTTACATTCTGTATTGGTCACTCAGGCAGCAGCTCACCAGCCTTTTGCTGCAGTTTGTTCCAAGTTTGTTGTTTTCTGTTTGCATCTATCAGAGAGAGCAGCAGCAGACATCACACCGGCAGGTTTGTGTACTTTCTCCAGCACAGGTACCAATGGGTGGCAGACAAACTTCAGCAACCACTTCTGTTCATCCTCACCTATTTCTGTCATTTTTGCGAATTTAGTAAAAAAGGGCTCACCATCCTGTTTTTTGGTGGGTTTTTTTTTCGATTTTGTTTGTTTGTGTTTAAATAATTTATTTATTTATTTAAAGCTCAAAATCTTAAGGTTTTTAAGTCTATTGTGTTATAATGCAAGGCCTGACTTGTGATTTTCTACTCTCAGAGCTGTTGGTACTGCATACCATAGGACATGCACATACACCCAGTAGCACATAGACATCAACCCTTTCATTCTCACTCTGTGTGACATCTCCATGTCTGTATGTGCATGCAGATTCAGGGCAAGCTTGCTGCCTTTTTGGTGTTGGAATTAACTCTTCTGGGATTTAGAGATGCCAGCCACAAAGGAGTTACGCCATATCAAGTGGCTCTGATTTGTTTTCCCTGTGTTTCTTTTCTGTGCTGTCCATTTCTTTCCTTTTGCTTTTATTCTTCCATTTTGTTCCCTGGCTCTTTTCTCCTCCAGTGCTGACTTACTGCAAATTCCATCATTAGTCAGAACTGGGAACTGTGACTGGTAGTTGTGCTGGGCAAACTCCTGGACGTCACTGTGGGACTTACCTGGAGAACTTGGAACAGGTGCTTTGCATGGCCTGTCTGGCAACTGCTGCTGTTAGCAGTTAATAAGGATCAAGACAAGAAAGGTTAGAAGAAAGCAGGGATTCACAGTCTCCCTAGACTCATGCCCATAGCTGTGTACAGTGTTGGGATACAGATGGAAAGGAGATTATGATGACAGAATGATCAGGGTGGTTTCCCCTTCTTTCCCTTCTCTGCATGGACCTTTCTGCTTAGGCAAGAAAAAAAAAGGAACAGTGCAGGGACTTTATTTCTGGACTTGTCCTTTCCTGCTTCATTGTCTTTGAGCGTGAGAGAGTCTTTTGTTTCAGAGACTCCAGAAGGAGTTAAAGTAAACTGGAACATGAGAGAAGGATCATGAGATTCACCAGCTCAGCCTGTCCCATTGGCACCCACAGTTGGGGCTGATGAGTTCAGTGACTCAAAGACATGGGTTGTCATTACCTCCAAAGAGCCAGTGCACCAAGAGAAAATGATTCTGCTCTGTTTTTCAGCAGTATCAACAAAATTGTTTACCAAGTTCCAAACGGTTATATTTTTGGCATCCCTGCGGCCTGTTTTGGCCTGTTGAATGTTACTTATGAGTAAGGAGGAAAGAACTTGACTTGATACTCAATTATAAAGCAGAATTTCTATGGCTGACAGTTAAAGAAAAACAAAGCAAACCCAGTGTTTTGTAAATCAACCTCACAGGATCTGCAGAGACAATAACTACAGAGCCCGCTGGTTTCAATTGCAGGGGTACGTCCTGGTTTTTAAAGTCATGTCTCTGGTCTCACAAAACACTGCAACTTGAGGCACCCAAATTCACCACTTGTACACCTAACTGTAACTGGCCTGCTCAGAGTCATACAAGGCTGGAGAAGCTGGGAGGTGGGTGGGGATTCTGTCACAGACAAGCCTCCACTTTGTCCTTGGAGGCCACGTTTACCATGACTCTGCTGTAATCTGTGCTCAGCCGCTGTGGCATCAGGACAGCCCTGGTTAGGCTTCCTGAAGGAAAGACAGAACAGCAGATATTTCCAGGACTTGGTTGGAAAACTGGTCTCCTGTAAGGAGGAGCTGTACCCACCCTCAGTTTCTGCTGTCATGCTGTGTGAGGGGAGCCTCTGTCCTCACCACTGTGCAGACACAGGCAGGGTGGAGGTGCTGCAGGGCTGGAGCCTGGGCCTGGTGTCGAGGTAAAAATGCTGTTTAACAGGGTGAGAGGTCTTGACTCATCCATGAAATCCCATGTGACAGTGCTACAAGAGGTACATGTTCTCAAAACAGTCACGGAAAGATGGTGGTGCTGACTGCATAACTTGGGCTAGAAATAACAGCCATGGTAGCACTGGCCACTGCCTGTGAAAGTGAATATGAAAAGGAATGGGAAGAGCCCAGAGGGCAACAACAGGGACATAAATAGTAGCCTAATAAACAATTCATGCCAAGGATTTGTACAGTGCTTCACTTACTCAAAGTGCTGTGAAAACATTAGCTGATAAACCTTAATTAATCATTCAGGTAATTAAATGAAAGTGGAATGAAAATGGTTAGAGGAAGTTTGGAGTATGATGGCTTCCTGAAATCATTAAATGATTTTGCTGTCTTTGATGGAAGGAAGAATTTCTTCCTTTAGGGTTTAAATGTACTCACAGTGTGGGTGTTATTACAGTTTTAATAACCACCTGCTTAATTTCATGGGATGGGAGATTACATGCAGTACAGCCAAGAGTTTCTTGTTTGTTTGAGTAACTTTGGCAGTTTTATGGGCCTAAAAAAAAGGAGAAATATCCCCAGCTCTGCGTTTCAGAGTGTGAATGATGACCAGCTTCAGGGGGAAATCTTGATCTTTTGACTTCTCACCAGTAGGATGGGGTGGGAGATAGGGTACTGTTACAGCATGACCTGTTGTTTTAACTGAAGCAGGAGGGAAAGATGAAGATGTGCTGTCATTTGATGTACAGGAATCACTGAATGAGTGTGACAAAAGCCACTGAGAATGTTGCAAGTGATAGCTAATTTTTTTTATGGATTAATTCATCCCCCTACAATAACAAAATAGGATTCTTTGGCAAAGAATCAGTGCAGCTTGATTCCTGGCTGTGGCATATTTAGGTTTTTGTTATCACCCACTGCCCACACTTGTGTTGCAGAAACTCCTGAGGGAACTTGTGAAGAGATGCGTTTTCAGTCAGCTGGCCTGAATCATTGCTTTGCTGATGAGCCCCTTAAGCTGCTGAAAACAGACCTGTTTCATGTCAGGCCAGTATAACCACAGACATGTAGGTCTGATTTCCTAAATTCAAAGACTGACTTATTGCACTGTTTAAGTTGGGTTTTCAATTTACCTGCAATCTGAGAACTCAGTATCTTAGGGCAGGTACAATATAAACAGTTGGTGCTGCAGATAAAGCCAACAACCTTCAAGAAAGACCTGACCTGATTCTATGACTGCTAATTGCTCTGATACTTTTACTACCCTCCTTCAAAAAGACTACAAAAGTCTGTGTTTCCTTCTGACCTGGGATACTGTCAGTGTAAGCAGTGAAAGCTATCAGAGTTCTCCTCTTTTCTCTCCCTTTTCCTCTGTCTGGTTCCCCTGGGGAGAGAAGATCCTGGCAGCTCGATCTACCCCAGGCGTTTGCCTTTTGTTTTCCTGTACTTTTCTCTTGGCACAAGTCAGGAGTTTTCAGTGTTGTGCTTCCACAATCACATGCTAAAATATTTGCACAGCTGTCTGATGACAGAAAAGGGGAGAAATAGAAAATCCACTCTTCTGTTATTTGAAAACAAAACAAAACAAAAGAAACCTCCACACAACCAAACAGAGTTTAACATGAATTAATCATGTAAAATCTTCAGTTTCCTCTGCTCTTGTATAACAGACTCCTCATTCACTTCGCCTGGTTCTCCCCATGTCCTTCACCTTCTTGTACACATAAGCCCATGTTTTCATGCTTCTCATAAAACGCCTGTGGGTTCAAACGCCCATGGGATTCCATTGCCCACCTGTGTGCACTCACTTCAGCCTGTTCCTGCTGTACAGAAATAGGACCAACTCCTACAGGCAGTAATCAGGCATTCTTCAGGCAAATCTCTGACTGAAGTCAGTGGAAGTTTTGGCAGAAGGACCGCAAAACTAATTACATTCCTCCCCCAAGTATATATATATATATATATATATATGATGGTGATGAGAGATGAGAAAATACTGCCTAGAAAGAAAGTCCATTAATAAATGAGAAGTAGATGTGGGGAAGAACAGTTGATTGAATTATTTATAATGCTGTTATAAAATTGCTGAGTTGCTGAGCTTTCCAGAAACCCATCAATAACATGTATGACCATAGCAGCAGTTAATAGGAGTATAGACAAGTAGGAGCAAGGATCTCCATGAAAAACAGGTGTGGAAATACTGTGAAAAAAGCCTAGCATATCCAAATCATTTAGCACAGAATGTATTCTGGTGTGGTGATAACATTACAATAGTCCTGAAAACTGGTTGTGAGTTAATTTTACCAGCAGTGCACCAGAAAATTTCAAGCAAAAACTGGTTAAATGTGGGCCCATATTTTAAAAATAGAAAGCACAGACACTTCTGAACAAGCCTAGCTACAGATTAGAGTGAAAAAAAAATTTAAATGTATGTTTAAAAAAACTTCTCTAGTGATACTAAGAGCAAAATGAACCTCAATGTTTGAAAGAACCAATCTCATCACTTTTTTTGGTCCGAATTATCTAATTAGTGATTGATGACACTAGAGCAAATATACTGCATTAGTTCCTTTGGTGCAATGAGTGGAAGATTCAAGTTTTCAAATCTTCAGCGGCTACAAGCAGGAAAAGTGGAGAGGCCAACAATCTCTTTTTCAGCTTTGACATCTATAATTCACGTGCATGGACTGCACTCCCACTACCAACAGTCTGCTCCCTTCCTACACACATAAACACACACTCCCTATCTTTATCCTGCTCTCAGACCACACACATCTCTGTCCAGTTTCTGCCCTTCACATCAGCCAGCCTCTTCCCTTGGAAGCATGAACGCCTCCTCTGAACTAAGGCCTCAGTTAGAGTGTTTTCACCCTGGTTCACCAAGTCTGGGTTAGTTTGGGGTTTTTTTAAGGCTCAGTTGGTAACTCCAGACAAAGCCTTCCTTTCTGTGGGGGAACTTCAGAACCAGGAATGCGGTCTGGACATTTATGGACAAAGGAACATTCAATGTTTCCGCTCCTGTTGTCTCCTAATCATTAGGAAGAATGACTGTGCTGTGTCTTCAGCATTCCAGCTCATTTTATGAAGTCTGTGTCCTCCTGTGGACATACATTTAGGGTAGCCCTCCTTTTGTTTGTGGCTGGGACTGAAGTGTCCAGGCACAGGGATGTGGTCTCTCTGTACTGGTCAGGATGCAGCAGACGGAATGTCATTTCCAGCCCGTTAGCCTCTGAAATGTTCTGTTTGTGAAATTAGCCTGATGAGGCGACTGATGAGAAATTGGTGCTTATTAGCTGCTGTCATTTTTATACCCTCTTCTGTAAGTAATGGTACTGCAGCCCTTGTGATCCCATTAAATAGCTCTGGCTGCGGGAAGATAAAGCTGGAAATGGAAAAGGTTTCTCGGTGCTGCAGGCCAAGCCCAGCCACCTCCTCTCCCCTTCATTCCTCTGCTGCTTTCATACCCTCTGCTAGCCCAGCACTATTCCTTCTCAGGATTGTCTTCTTCAGGGGACAGCTTCATTTTGAATGGCTTCATGCAATCACACCCAGAGGCACCAATTCTTTTCCACTAAGCCAAGCGTAAAAATATCTGAGGGATGGGGCGGGGGAGGGAGTGTCAGCAAAACAGATATATTTAATTATATGTACCAACCAACATTTTCCCTGTGTAAAACTAAGTGTGCGGCTCAGTTTCTGATCTTACTTCATTCTCATTTAAGATTACTGAAGAAGCAGCCACAAAATGCCTGTGATAACTGGAACTTTTATAACACGCCTTCATATGGTTTAGTAACCCCACATCTGTGTGGAACCGGATGCTCATAACTCTGGGTGTGCTCATAACTAATTTTGAACAAGCCACTACTCTAAGCCACCATGCAAGGAGGGAGGGGGTGTGTGGGTGTGTCTCTATGTGTGTGGGGGTGGTGCTGTAAAATCCAGCATCTTTAATGTGCAGGCTGAAGACGTCCTGAGGCTGGGCCTAGATGGATTTTCCTACCTTGCAGAGGTATTCTGCACGGCCAAGCCTAGTGGCATTGTCATGGCCATCATTGTATTTGGTGATGTTCTCCAAGTCCCATGTTTCAGAATCCTGCAAATGAAGGAGAAATGGAAGTTTTTTTCTAAATCAAATTAATTTCTAATCCTCATAGTGTGTTGGAGAAAAGCTAGAAAACTCGGTGTGAAGGCTAAGACAAGTAAAAAGATTAGAACTGTTATTGCTTTTAAAGCTTGAGATTCTTTTTAGCCCACTCACATCTAATTCATTTTTAACCCTTCTGGCTGATCCTGCTGTTCTGCACTAGTCCCATTTCTGCTGATTCAGATTATATGGAGCAAAAAGGTACTTAACCCCTTGTCATGATGTTTGGATTTTGGCATGTGGAGGCCTATCCCTACCTAACAAGTTGGGATGAGCCACTGTCACAGCGAGATCAAACTAACTGAGTTGGAAGTGAGGGCAGGAAATTTAGTTAAGAAAGGAGATGTGTGGGTTTTACTTGTGTGTTTGTTTTTGTCCACACCACCTACATGCACACAGAGCTGTGTTTGTTACTGGCATCCTGAGAGAGGAAACCCATTACCTTAAAAGAAGCACTTGGCTTTAAGAGAGAATAATAAGGAAAGCAACAAAGAACCATTAGCAACATTTTCTAAAGAAGATGAGATAAATAGTCTGTCTCACAAACAAGTGGTATTATTTAACTATCCAAGGAGTTGCTTTCCAAAACAAGGCTGAATTGTTCATTGTCCAGCAAAATAACGCCTGCTTCTGCAGTCCTGGCTGCTTCTCTGACTACAGCCCAGGGTCTGTAGGTCTCTGCTGCTGTGGACTGTCCTGCCTACCATTACTGATAATGTTTATGTCAATGTTATAACAAAAATAAATGGAAAACAGCAATATTAAGGCTCAGAAAGGATAACGCCAAGACTTTTCAGTTGAGGGGACGGGAACAAAGGAATTCTGCCAGACCCGAGCTTCCCCGTCGCTGTAATAGGGCCTCACAGACACACTTGTGCTTGGTTGTGTTGGCAGAGAAACACTTGGCAGAAAAATACCCTTTTGCCATCTCAACTGCTCATTCACCTGCTCACAGAGACAAGATTATATCGCTCTGTCCTAGCACTTCTTCAAACACTGCTGAGCGTGTGCTCGTGTTCACATGTTTACCAGAACAAGGTCTCTTTTCTCCTGTTTTCATAAGACACGGTATTTCTCAGAGGAAGCCAGCGGCTCTCCCGGGGTTGTGCCAGCTTTCCTTTACTATGCAAACAAGGTTTAAAGATGCTGTAGAGCTCTGTGAGTGTAGTAACTAAGGGGGGGTGGGGGGTGGGTATGTATGTGGGGTGTGAGGGAAATACCTTCTGTATAAAACAGCCTTTTTTAAAGAAATGTGTGGATTACCCAGGTCAGAGGAATCCTCAAAGAAGGAGGCAATACACACACTCGGTGCTCCCATTGCCACTCCCTTAGCAAGCCACGGGAGACCACTGCTCCGTTACTGTGGCAACAGTGACGGATTGGCAGCCAGACCCATCATCACACAGCCTCCCCGAGACCCTGCGAGATGCTCCGGGAAAGACTTACAGAAGGCGATTTGCATCCGAGATCCCATTCCTTTTAAATTTTGGCTTTACCTGGAGAGCCTAGAGAAAGAGAAGATTGTTAGTACGAGCTCTCCAAGGAGAAACCCGTGTGGAGGCAGGGCACGAGGAGTGGTGAGGGGGCTCTAATTTAGATGGCAACCCTTGCAGAGGCGGGCGAACTATGAGCACCTGTCGGGGAGGAGTTGACTCATGTGGGAAGAAGGTTACTTATGCAGCCTCGCTCTGTGAGTACTGACCCAGCCGGCCTCTCGTACCTTCTGCTGCAAATGTTATTTACTGTTTGTCATTAACCATCAAATGCTGGGGGTTCTCGTGTCTAAGGAGAGGGATTTTCTTCTGTGCTGGCTCTAGGCTTCACGCAAAATCTGTGAATGCACTGCTGGCTTTTTGTCCTAGGCATGAATTCCTGCAGGAGCTGCAGCCTCACCGTCAGCAGCTGGTTTCTCACGGCAAGCTCGATGAGATCTGCAGGGCAGGATCTGCAGTTTGCAGTGAGCACTGCACAATCTGTACTGTAACACCAGGTTTTGTGCTCTAGCCAGCTAATACTGTACTATATCAGCTTTTCATTTCATTCACCATTCCAGTCTTTGTTATACAAGCTAGCTTATTTGTTTTTGCTGAGATTAAGAATTTAAGCAGTAAGTAAATCAAATGCTTGAACAGGTGCAGAAAGACTGCCCTATGTAGGATAGAGTTACAAGCAATTTCGTTCCAGTGAGACAAACAGACGCACCAGATAAACTGCTGATAAAAAGAATTATTATGTTGGCAAAGATCAACCACGCTCCACCGTACCACATGGATGTCATAGTCAAGCCCACAGACAGTAGCCATGGGTGAAAGCAATCTAGCATGGCTAACAATAGGCATCTATAAATGTAATCATGTTACAGAGCAGTATGATCATCAGTTTTTAATTCTGTCCTGAAAAATGCTAATGAAACCTAGAGATCTGTGAAAAGAATATGCTGCTTTGAAAAAAAAATAATGCATTAACAAAAAAAAAAAAAAAAAAAAATCATCAAAGGTGTCTTGTACACCATAGACCTGAAATCTTGATCAACCTTCAGCCTGGTCACATGAAAGCCAAGGAGATTTTTTCTTTTTTCCTCCAGATGAATTTGGTGCTTGTTCTGTTCCTTGGCCAGACGGTAGCACTGGGGCATCTCTGGCTGTAATCTCATTAAGGCTATTAGACTGTGATTGTGCTTGTGCTCTTGCTGGCATGGATTTAGGCAGACAAATGATCCTCGGAGCTCTCACAGTTGAGAGGAGACGGGGTACGTTCTTTCTCACGAGGTTTGAAAATCTTACAACCTCGACTCTGGAAAGGCACTGTTTGCAAACCAGCTGGGAAGGCAAATAGGGACAGGTCCACTCAGCCCAGGCACAGAAGGGCAGTTTATGAACACGGCTTCTGTTCGTGTAATGGGAGTCACGTGTGTGAGTGCCCTGCACAATAACGGCGAACACACTCCCCTCAGTGTGTAAATAGTATAAAGCTGTGCCTGTGTGAGTGTTGGCATGAGGGGCTGGGCTACTACAGAAAAAAAAAACCAACAAAAAACAAATCAGAAATCAGAAATTAATTATTTGTTCATTTTTCCATCCCCAGAACCAGTCCTGTGTTCTGTCTTGTCCCGCCTGTTATAACTAACACAAGCATAGTAGCTTTTGTTTTGTTGCACTGTTTGACTGAAATGAAAAATATTTTGGTGATATTTCTGGATGTTTCTGGAGTCAGATACAACTTTTCATTCAATTTTAGCCCATTACTCTTCATTACAATTCCTGGGGACACTGTAAATACCTGTTCTTCCTCTTCTGCATTCCTGCATCATTCATATATTAGTAGATAGCTCTGTTCCTCGGCAGCAGCGGAGCTTAAATACTTCTGGATGTAGCTGGATTGCCAGCCCCCTCTGTGACCCCTGCACATGTGGATCTCCTGCACATAAACCCACACCGGCTGATGTCGTTCGCACATGAGCCTTGGGAGTCTGTGCTGAATGAGTGCCAGTGTACCACACAGTTCATAAATATGTAAAAGTAATGGGCCCTATCCCAACAAGCTTAGATTCAGAAACGTTTAGCAGATGTTCTGGCAGTGGGGGAGGAAAACAGGAGATGAATAAATACAATATTGCAATAGCAAATACTTTGTTGATGAAGCTGCACATAAATTAGAATGACAAACACACCCTTAGCAGGACTTTGACCTATCCGTAAAACAACATCAACATGTTTTATTAATAGTAGTTTCACATTCTCAGGATCAATAAAGTGACTTCATTGATTTACTTTTCCTTTTTTATTAATACTTCTCTAAACAGTGATGAATTTGGATGGAACATAGGTAGAGTCTTTTTTGTTGTCAAAGGACAATTCCATTAGTACTAGAAAAACAATAAGGTTCTCAACCAGGACAACGGAGCCTTTTGCTAAAGAGAACCTAAGCATGGTTAAATTTTTCCCATATCTGTTTGAGATTTGGGGCTGTCAGTTATTTCTAGACAACACCACAAGGGAGCTGCTCTATACATTTGGTTAAAGGAGTAAAAAGCTGTTGCTTTAAAAACAAGTATAGGAAACACAGGTCAGGCTGTCCATTAATCCAAACTCCAAATAGTAATCATGCCTTTTAGAACTTAATGCATGCTACATGGAATAAACCAGTCTCAGCTTTACAGGCAGCTCTTTACACAGCTCTTGTGTGGAATTTTATGGCCCAAATTAGATGAAGAATCAATGAAGTGTCTCAATGATGACCTTGCAGGACTTTTCCTTACATTTCACCATGATATATTTAAATCCATTCATTTTGGCGAGTACAGGGAAATGCCGTACTTCTGATTTTTTGGTTAATGTATTAATTTCATAGTATGGCAACAGTGTAGTAGTACTTCATCTGGGTATTGTCTTCTTGCATATCTATATTTTCTTCATTGGCAAGCACTTGTTTTACTGCTTTGGCTGATCCTGCACGTCTTCGCACACTTGAGCTGTTCTTCCTAAAGGAAGCACGAAGTGAAACTCAGCTGGGCTACTCTTCCCAGCCCTTAGCATAATGTACAGTTTTGGGAGGGAGTTTTCTGCCCTTGTGTAGCCTTTGTTCTGGGTTACTTCTACTTAAAACTTTACAGTATAGTGAAGTGAAAGTTGTGTGTTTCTCATGAGCTTCTCATATGCCCACAGTCCTGAGTCATAGCAGCAAATCCAGCTGCTATTTTGTATTTTACTGCTTGGAAAAATCTGAGAACAAGTGCAGTTGTCTGTGGTGGGTATGCACAGACCCAAAGCCTCTCTTACTCCTAGAATGTTTCCAAGTACTAAAGTCTATACTGAACACTCAGCAGATTTGCATGTACAAACTTTCCTTATCGGTTCCTATTTGAAAGCTTATTTCTCAGTGTGGAGGGCTAGAAACATTTTTCTATGTGATCAAAATTGACTGTCTCTGATGGGCCATCTTTTTATTTCCCTGTTTAACTGCAGAAGTTTTTATCTAGAGAAGTTTCTACTTTTTCTTAGTGAGCCAATTGGTAGGGTTTTTTCAAGTGAATTAGATTTGTATTTGTCTTCTTGTAACAAAACATCAACAGCGATTTATTTGGAACTCAGCTCCCACCCCAGCACACAACATCAGTCCGGATTAGTGTGTGCATGTGTGTTCAGGGGTGGTGGAAGGGGGTTGGATAGCATCATTTCATAAATATTACAGCTATTCAAATGCCTATGCAGTGAATAATCACTTGCAACAGGAGAATGCTGGGTGGTTGGTAACTTCTGCCTTGCATTTCAAACATAGGTAGAATACCTGTGTTATTGCTCAGGAAGTCAGTGCTGTGTTTCCTCCAGAACTGGACAATTCTTCCTGCTAACAGTTGCAGAAGACAGCAGATTTTAAGACCCCTCTAGACTAGACTAGTCCTTCAGTTTCTTCTGGAAACTGCTCATCTTTTGGAAGTGCTCAGCTGCTGATTTGTATAGAGATTACTTTTACATTAAAAAAAAATGGCTCTAGCTGTCCAAGTAAATGTGAGCACGAGAAAACAAGACTATAACTTATCAAGGAGATCCCCGATTAAACTGCTTCCAGCAGGTGGTAATTTAAATACAGTGGCTTTTAACAGAAACATTTGCATACAGGAGATGAGAGTTCCTGTCAACGGAGGTGCTTCAGTGGTGCTCTGGTTTCATGTTGTGGCCTTGACTTTTACAAATACTGATGTATCAAGTACAAACAAAAAAATCCTCTGGCACTGTAAATGTATAAGATGTATAAACAGGAGGGATGTTTGCAGAACACACCAAGTGCTCCTTCCATTCTGCATCATACTGGTGAGGCCTCAACTGGGTACATGCTGCATGCTGTTCCTGCACAGAGAAATTCAGGAAAGACATGGACTACAGTGAGAGCCACCAAAGGGGAACACCATGAATCAACAGTCTCACAATCTAAACCAGGTGGACAGGCAAGAAGAAATGGAGTTTTAGGTCGGGGGAATGTAGTAAGGAGTGACAAGAGAAATTGTTTTGCATCTAAAAGGCTGCTGCAGGTGTAAGAGGAACAAATGTTTTGTTTCTGTTGGGTAGGATGAGAACTAGATGTAAATTATGGTAGAAAAGGTCCAGGTTAATCATTAGGGAAAATTTTTTTTAAAGGCAAAATGAGTGAATTGTGAGAAAAGAACATCTTGCCTGGATAGACCGTGGTGTCTGCAGCACTGGGGAGGTCTTTAAGGGGTGAAACAGATGGGGCAGAAATGCTTTCACAGGGATGCAGTTAGATGACCTCTCAGTATCCCTTCCAGTGCTGTAGTTTGGTGATTGCCTTCTTGTTGGAAAATCCAGTTGCTGCATTTTTCCTTGCTAATTCCAGATGTGGGGACTCTGCTCTGGGACAGTGGAATTTGCTGTTCTTGGTTTTTAAAGAAATTACAAATTCCCACAGGAGCAGTCATCCACCTGGCAAGTCCTGAGCCTTGGAAGGTTTTCAGAATAGAATTTAAGATTTCCTGGCTATTTTTACTGTGAAAATAGCTTTGATACGGTAGAGATACCAAAAACTTTCTTCAGTTTTCTTCTGTAATTTCCTCCCTTGCTATACTCCTGGGAGCAACACCTGGCTCTTATGAACCTTCAATAATTTCTCCTAGAAACAGAATACATAAAAAAGGCAAGCCTTATTTTGCCATATAGACTTTTCAAGAGGGGACGCTGTATTATAATCTGACTTTATTTTGAGCAGTAACAGCTCACCTCCTTTAAAGACCTCAATCTTGAACCACAATATTTTCCCTGGGCTGGTTTGGGATTGCTTCCTCAACAGCTGCCGTGCTTACTAGCGGTCACTTCTGGAGTGCCAACACCCAGTTTTTACAGAGCTTGCAGGCACGAATTCACAGGGAGTCAATCACTGCTTGGCTGGGGAGAGGTGACTTACCCAGCCCAGTGCAAACCAGCAGTTCTGTAAAGCCCTCAGGGAAAACACAGTGGTGGACTTCCCTTGCACGTCACCAGTCTGGAACATCAAGCTTCTACCAGGCTGTGATGCAGGATTTCAGCTGCTTTTATTCTGCAGAATAGTCCGTTTTGTACCGATGTTGCAGTTTTTGTGAGTGTGCTTTATGAGCCTAAAGTTCTGCACAGTACTGCCTGCCACCCTCCTCCCACTCTGAGCACCACGTGCATGCAGTGAAAAGGGACATGCAGAGGCAGTATAGTGCTTTGTTTTTCCTTCAGTTCTACTTGTTTAAACCCTTCCTCTTACAGTGCATTGTGAAAACTTCTCTGGGAATCCAACAGCATAATGATGCAAATAACCCTGTCATATGACTAAGCCTCTCTGGTGCTGGATTCCAAAATATCGAGCCAAGACGTACAAGTCTTGCTGTGGATGCCATAGGCAGCCTCCTGCTAGGGTGCAGATGGCTCTCCAGCTCCCTAATGGGAATTGTTTGGGTCCTTATTAGCACTTTACAAAGATTACTGTTACACTGCCAGCCCTCCTCCTGACTGTTCGGAGCACTCAGCCAGTAACCACTGCATTTTAAAACGTCTCCCAAATCACTTTGTGTAAACCTACTCCTCAGTCTGCTTTCATTTTTCAGTAATCTAACACATCCCCAACCTGCAGCTTTGCTGAGGACACCTTGATATATTGGTTATGAACAGACAGAAGTGGCTGCCTCACCTGCAAAGAGCTGCTCTGTCAGTGACCTTCACTGATTTCCAAGGGGGAAAATCCCCTGACTCTTGCTACCCTTTGTTTCTTGTATGGGCATGACTTTGTGCATCTGCTCAGGTAAGGACAGGTGCCCTTGCCAGATTTTCCAGCACGTAAGCTGAATCAGCAGGCTGAGGCTCTCCAGTGATTGCAACCCATAGCTCTAATTTCTATGCTCATGGAAACTCCATCAGTAAACAGGGTGGGTTGAGCCAAGTTTAGATCAGCTAAAGGCTTTCCTCCATCTGTTCTCAGACATGGATATAGACAGTGAATTGGGAACTGTGCACTTCTGGCTGATATTTGTCACACCACACTGTAATAAGGATTTGCTCAGCCATACCATGAACTCATTTTGTCCATCTCTTATGAATGATGTCTGTTTGGTGTTTCTGTTTGGTGTTTTATCATGTGTCCTTGCAGTACCTGACTGCTTTTCATGCCAAAATCCCTAATAGACTACGGAACCAAAACTTCTCTTCAGGCAGGGTTGTGAAACCAGTGACAGTTTTGGTACCAGCGACATTGGGACTGTGTGGTTCTGGATGTGAAAGGTGTTTGAATTATCTCTGCTGAAGAAGTCTATTTGAAGGAAAACTGATATTTCTGTTGCTATTTTCCTGGGTTTGTGCTTGATTCCTAATCCCTGAATCATGGATGGTGCTGTGTTGGTTTGCATTCCTGCTCCATTCTGGTGCTCACTGACTGGTTCCCTCACCTGAAGGGCTCAAGGGCACTCTCAGCTGAGTGTGGCCAGGGCAGCACAAACGTGTGCACTGCTTGTACACGGTGAGGAGCACAAGTTGGAAGGACACGATTATATACGAACAGCATACAACAGTATGTGTATATATCTTTGGGCAGCTGTGACTGTGCTCCTCCTGCCTGCTGGAACCAGGGGCTAATGAGAGCAAATGAAAAGGGAGATGTGCATACTTATACCTGTGATCCTACATGCACACACTAAACATTTCTGTGCTCCTCTCAGCACTCTCTTGGAGACCAGGGCTCTGTCGTTTCCCTGTGCAGCCCGTGCCAGCACTGTCACCTCAGTGTCCCCCGAGGGATTAGGCAATATTTGGGTCTCCCAAGCTGACTCGATCAGCAGGAGACAAGGACAGTGGGAGCAGAGCAGCATTCACCTGCTGTAACACTGCTCCTCTCGCCGAGCGCGGGGACAAGGCGCCTTTTCCCGAGCGCGTCAGGATCCCAACAGGACGGGTTGCTACCAGCACCGCTCCGAGCTTCTCCCCAGCCAGCCCCGATCCCCAAAAATGTATTTCGCCCTTTCTCGTGACGATTTTACAAGCGCCTCCCCGGCCGTTTTTTTAGGTCTGGTTTGCCGCCTTTCCCCCGCGGGTTCCTCGGGTGCCGTCGCTCGGTTCCCTCGGCGCCTCCCTCACGCGTCCCGGGGCACAGGGCGCGCTCCCGGGGCACAGGGCGCGCCCCCGCCGTGTGTGTCTGTGTTAAACGGTCGGCGTCTCGCCCCGCCCCCTTTTTTCATCTCCGCCAATCCCCGCCCGGCCTGGTGCGATTCGAGCGCTGGGAGCGAACCACTGCCGCGGGGAGCGGGGGGGGAGCAGCGGGACCGCGGAGGGGCTGCGGGGGGAGGAGGGGAGAACCGCGTGGTGCGGGGGGGGAACAACCCGCGCTGGCCGCCACCGCTTGCTGCCTTCCCGTTGTCGTCGCTCTCCTCCGCCACGCCGCGCCGCGTGCCCCGCGGCGGGACCCGCCGCTGCCCGCCGCCCTCCCCCCATTTTTTTTTTTTTTCCCGGGCGCCGCTCCGAGAGAAG
>JAWWLV010000045.1:68780499-68790523 GCA_035041135.1 Platyrinchus mystaceus | reverse complement strand
CGGGGAGCGGCGGCGGCGGCGGGCACGGGGCGGCGGGCACGGGGCGGCGGGCACGGGGCGGCGGGCACAGGGCACCGCCGCGGGACGCGACTCCCGCGGGCGATCCGGGCCGGCGCCGCCACCCGCTTGCACGGCTCGGGCAGAGACACGGCGCGGCTCATCCCCGAGTCCCGGGCGAGGAGGAGCAGCAGCAGCAGCGGCGCTGCGGGGGCTGCCCGTGCTGCCGGGCGGCCGCCGGTGCCGCTCGGCCTCATCGCCCGGAGCGCCGGTGACCCGCGGCACGACAGCCGCGGGGTCATAAAGTGCCGCCGGTGCTTCCGTCGTCAAGAGGGCTTATGGCACCCCTACGTGAGGCACCGCATACACCGCCCGCGGCTCGCACAGGCTGCTGCTTGTCTCGCCTTTAGCCTTTTTATTGTTATCGCAGATAAGTGCAGTGCAAGGGATTGTAGTGCCTGCGTGTCTGTTCCTTTAGTTTAGGTATTGTGTTATGGTACGGGCTTAATCTCTGCAGGATGTTGTCCTAAGACGTGTTTAAGGGTGTTTAATACTTAGCTGCTTCTAAACGTAGGCTTCCTTCTCATATAATAATAACCTGCTTATCCATTCACTGCAGTAACTTAATTCTATATTCTGGAGAAGTCCTTTCTTACCTCATGCAGTCATCCATTTGTGGTTAGTGCTCGGGAGAAGTTGGAAAGGATTCCTCCATCATGACAAAAGTTACTGTCAAGTCTGACATGACAAAAATTGCTGCTTTCTTTGTTCATCCTGTTGTACTGCTTTGAAAGTTTAACAAAAGGGAAAAAAACTGTGGAAAACCTCTTTGAGGGTTAGACTTAAAATTGGTGCACTTGGTTATTCTGCACTTCAAATGCGCTTTGTCTGTGCCAGTGTAGGGGGTTTAGCTGGGCAAATAAATGGCCCCTCACTGGACAAGCTGGATATACCGAAACTGTATCCATTAAGGCATATTTTAGTTACGAACTTCGAAAGGAAAGCTACAAGTTAACACAGCTTGAAAGAACCCAATAAACCAGATTTTCTGTGTGTAGCTGAGAGCTTGCTTGAAATAGACTGCTTTTCCCAATAGTTACACTAATACCTCCTGTATTTCTCTTAGAGAATGTGCTTATTCTACTTATTTCTCACTGTTACATTTTCAGCACTTGTGTTTGGGTTTGTTGTACTGCAGGGATGTGTTCGGTAAAAATAACTCACTGCATGGGAATTAACTTCTTCAATCATGGGAATATTTCTCCCGGTCTGAGAGTCTGTGAAAGCTTACTTGAAGTTAGATTGAAGTTGGTGGTGTTCCTTTAAACCACTGAGTCGTTCATCCACTGAACGTTCATCTGCAGCTGCAAAAGTCACACTGCAGTTAAGGAAACAAGTATGTTTGTATTTAGCTTGCTAAAGTACTTGTGTGCAAGTCGATGGATTAACTAGATATGCTAGAGTTGTATTTATTCATATCCTAAATTACAGCTGTACGGCACACCTTATAGCTAATTAGTGACACTGGAAATCCTGTAGTTATTAAATTAATGGACAGGGGAACTCCTCTCTAATATTACAAGACAACCATAAATAGTTCTCTTTTGCCAGTTATTTTTTTAAGTATTTGTGCAGAAGAAATAACAGTTATGCTGATTATGACTGACATGTATCTGAATTTAAATATTCAGTAAATATGAATACAAATCCTGTTCCAGACTCTCCTGTGTGTTAAGAAAGGGTCTTTAAATAGTGTGTGATTGTATATTTGTGGACTAAGCCTAAACACAGCTGGTTGAGGTCAGGATGACATTTTATTCTAAGCTTTCTTGCCTCTCTGGGTTTCAAATATCCTGCAAACATGCCTCACATGAGAAATCCCAGTTATTTTGCAGGTGCAGGTCTCTTGATAAAGGCTACAGCACTGTTACTTTTCCATGAGAGAACTTGAATTACTCTTGTACACATGGTAATGGCGAGCTGATGACACGTTGATTTCGGAGAAAGCTGAGGCGGAATTGGTCCTTAGTTGGATGTGTTCCTCTCTTCCTGCAGGATTTAAAAATGACTTCTCAGTCACTTAACTAATCCATGAATGGATTAGTTTTTTTTTTCTCCTTTGCAAACACAAGGGCTGTCTTGCCAGTGTCATCTCACAGTAGTATTCAGGGTATTCCAGGTGAAGGGAGGACAGTCTGTGCTGCTGCTCTGTGTCCTTGGCAGAGACAGAAAACTTCCACTGTGTCACAGGAAATTGCCTGTGAGAGCAACAGCGGAGCTTGTACATGGACTTTCTTTGGTGTTGCAGCCCGATGTTTTAGGAGTCTTTTTCTCTGCCAGTTGATCTACATCTTACCAAGCTGGAGTGGAAAAATCCCTTCACTTATGGCTGAAGCTGGAGCTACACTAAAACCTTCCCTCAGAGCAGCTGTCGGTCGGGGGTGTCACCTGTTGTGTGCAGGGTCCTCGCACAGGTGCAGTGACATGAGCAGAGCAAACACCTGCCATTGGGGCTGCTCTTACACTGTGTCTGTTGTTAATATGTGGATGTGAACTGCAGCTTTTCCCAAGTACTGTGAGGCTTTTCTAGTACCGCTGAGCGATTCCCAGCGCAAATGTGATCCCAGCGAGGTTTCCTGGGCGAGTGCCTTCACTGTAGCGGATCGTAATGATAATCTCACCTTTCCTCTAAAAAGGGGAGGAGGGGGAAGTTCCCGCTGGTCAATCCAGGAAGGGGGATTTTACACAAGCTCCACTGGGGAGCTGAGCTTATTAGGGCTTTCCTTGGGTCTCCCAGCAGCACTGGAGTCTAGAACTGACCTGACCCCTAGGTCAGTGTGAACTGACCTAGAACTGACCTGACCCCTACATCAGGATGTAACAGATGTCAGCTATAGAGATGCTGTTCGTAATTTGATGGTGGAAATAAAGTAGCAATGATTCTGGTGCTCATGCTGCTATTTGGAAGTGATGTGATAAGATACAAGAGGCAGGCACTGTTTATTTACTGGGAGGGGAGCCCAAAACCGTGGAGACAGAGCAAGCTAGCATAGGAACATCAAATCACCGCCCTTTCCTTCCTTTTTCTCCTCCTCCCTCCCCCAGATGAATGACATCTCATGTTGTAATTGCACAAGGGAGAGGGAGAAAGGGAAAAGTGCTTCTAGGAGAACCCCAGGAACACTCTGAGGAATGAGATCTGCACATAGATTGTGTTTGTGAATGGTATGAAAACATTTGGATTTCAGCTGAGTGTTTGAGCAACACAGTGAATTCTGTTTCAAGGAATTATATGTTGTCTGTCCCTGTAGATTCCTCCTAAAGTTGGGATAGTTGGAATATGTAGCTGATAACCTGATAGGGCTCTAGTAGCATTTGATTTTGTGTAAACAATAAATTGACATGGCTCTTCTCATTCTGCCTGTGTGGTACCTTGGTTTGAAGAGGCACTGTGATACTCTTATGTATGGAGTGGTTTGTGATAGAAATGGAGTGCCCAGATATGGGAAATAATTCAAGGAATGGAAGGTTGTTCACCTGTGTGGGCAGCCTCTCTTCTGATATCCCACTCTTTGAAAGTTTAATCAAGCAGCAATTATTTGGCTTGGTAGCAAGAGAAAACTGAAGGATATTTTTTAAATTTTTTTTTTTTTTGTAGGTACTAAAATTTACTTCATTCAAAAGTATTCAGTAAGACTAGAAAAAGGAAATGCAAGTTCTTGTTCTTTCTAGACAGAAGTAAATTACCAATAGAATTATTTCAGTTTTAGGAAAGAGGAATGTTTTTCATCCCACACTTACTAAGGAGAGTTCATAACTATTCTGCTTAAGTGGGCAGTAGCATCACAGCTCCTTGCTGAGGACAGAAACTTGATTGCTCCAATAGAGATGAACTGTTCTGAATCTGTTGGTTTTGCAATAGACAAAATGAGAGACACTGCATTTCATTTTTTGAGAAGGAACGCTGAAGAAAGATATGGAAATTGTGGGGAAAACCTTTATACTACATTCTGTCCCTCTCAGCCTGTCATCTCTGCCTTCTCCACAGATCTTTATCCTTGTTATATGTTAACCTTTTTTCATTCTTTCTCCACAGTGTCTTTGAGATATGATCTCTTATGTCTAGCCATATGGTTAAAACCAGTCTAGGCTGCCCTTGCTGTGTCTGGATTTCTTCTTGACACTCAACTGTTCAAAACAATGACCATTTTGACTGAAAATCTTTTCCTATGTGGGGTCCTACAACTACAGACATAAACTGATTTTCCTGGCCCTTTCTGACTGTCATCTAGAGTGGCATGCTGTGGAGAATTTTAAATGTAGTCCTGCTTGTTAACACTGGTAACTTTTAGGCATTACTAAAGCCTTGCTCGTCCTGAGATGAGCAAGAGAGATGGATGCTTTTCAGCTGTCATGAAGAAGAGTCCCATAAACATCTTTGAAGCTGTCTCATCTTCTGCCTTCAGAGAAATTGTTAACACACTCTGCTGTCATGAGCTGACTGAACCAGAAAGACGTGGCAGTGGAGTGAATTGGCCTCTGCTTACCCATCTGGAGTGGTTTTGCCTTTTTCCTGTGTTCCCTTCTTTTTTTCGATCCACCCGTCCAGCAATCATCTCATTGCTTGAGCTGGAGTCTCTCTGCACAAGAGTTGTGTTTTCTTGTTCTGCTCCTATGTAGCATATTACATTTTGGAGTTCTGGTTTACACTGATGATCTCAGACATTATTGTAGGATACAGAATTAAGGTAAAATCTTGCAGTTTTCAGTTTTCTGTGCTGACTGTTTCCAACCTCAGTCCAGGAATATTTGTCTTATGTTATGGGTCTTTTGCTGTGTTTGCCTGCATTAGGATTCCAGTTGCACAGCTTAATTAAAATCTGGGAAATAGCCCACTTACTGAATCAACTTCCTCTTTGGCCAGCAGGAAAATTGTTCTGTATTACTGCTTTCTGCCCTGCTGTTTGGAAATAACTCCTCTGAAAATGCAGTGCTTTGAAGTGAGGCAAGGCTTGCTGGGAGCTGATGTGGTTGAGGGAAAAGGACATTGCAGTGCATTGAAGGCTTCTAATAAATCTTTCTTTCAAACTTTACTGAATTATATCCTTTTTTTGTCAGGGCTGAAAGATTCTTTGGAATGAACTTTGGGTGACACGTCTCAGGAAGTCTCAGGTTATAATCCTCTACTCTTCTAAGTAACTCTTGAACTACAGTGACAATGGATAGCATAACTTTTATAGCAAATTAGTAAGATCTCTTTACCCCCAGTCTGTAGGGAGAGTTCTCACTGGAAGTTAAAATGTAGGCAGAGCAGCAGCATTTTTGTGGGATCATATCCTGTTATTTTTGCCAAGCAAGGGAAAGTTCTTGTGGCCATGTGAGTCCTATCTAACATTTCTATCTCTTTATGGCCTTGATGGAACCGCCTTCGTTTAACGGGATGGTTGGGAGGCCCTTCTTGTCCTTCTCTTTGTGTTTCTGAATGTGTTGTGTAAAGTTACACAACTATTAAAAAGGGCTTCTCTGGTTGGGTCCTGTGAAAAGGACGGTATAAACTCTGCTCCATTTTTGTCAGGTACTGCAGCTTGTAGTGATTTGCACCACTTAACAGTTGCTTACTTTTTTTTTTCCAGGTTTCATTAAAGAATTGAATCTAAGAGCAAGCAGAAACCAAATTGAACTCTAAAGAGTGCCAACCCAATTGATAGCAATCCAGTGATACCCATGTAATGGATTACTCTGGATCTTGTGATGAGTGTCCTCCAACACTTGCAGCACCATGGTTATGTGACTCAAGCAATGAAGGGGAGGACAGTAGACTTCCTCATCTCCTCTGTTCCGCGGTGATGTGCACAGAAATGAGGAATGGAGGCAGGTGTTTGCCTAGGACTCATGCTTTTAGCAGTCAGATCTAACAATGTTTCACCAGTCTTTTTTTTTCTGTGCGAGAAAGTAGTTTCTTTAATAGCAGTCTGTGTACATGGTATATGGTACTCCATCTGGCATAAACGGAATTATGCTCAGATTGGGAAAGACAAAACCATATTAGACTATGTCAGGAAGGGTAAACAGTTTTGGGGAGCGTGGCATGCTTTTGATGATTCACTTCGCTTCACTAATTCACTAATTAGGCAAGGCTCCCATTCAGAATTCTCTAGAGCTGTGCATCTTTTAAAGGATTGTAAAGGAAGGCTGGTTTGGAGTTACGCTTTGTGTAGAGTTTCCTTGGTGAGTCTGGGAAGGCCAGTGCCTTCCACGTGGTACTTCAAGTTTCTTCCAGATCTCATGTTGCTTTTCTTGCTGATTATAAACAGAATCTAAACGTACTGTGGACTTTCCAGGGAGAGTAGGATTGCTTACACATCCAGGAAATACAGGAGGAGGTTGGGTGTCAGTTTTACCTGGTCTGCTTCCAGTACTTCAGTAAGATAGGAATTTGTAGGAATATGAAAATGGAGGAGTTATCTGGAAGATGACAGCATCAGTAGCAGGTCTCCACTAATAATTCTCCAGTGATGGTGTTCAGTGTTCCCTCATGGAGACAAGGCAGATGTACTGCAGCTGAGCCCATCATTGCACCTTACAGTTTTCTTGTTTCTTTTGCATTACATACAATTCTTGTTGCATTACTTGTGCCAGGGCTCTGCTGTTCCAAATATTACATTAAAACGTAGTAAAGAAGTCCCTGCTCTGAGTTATTTCTTTTTCTTAAATAAAGCAGATGGGAGTGAAAGAAAGCAGGTATGATTTTTCTATTGATGTTTAGAATAGCAAATAGTGGGAAGCTCTAAGCTCAGAATATTGAATGGAATATTATTTGACAGTGAATTCATTTCAGGATGTGAATCAATCATCAAGTCATTCAGTGAGATACTTATAAAGCTGCAAAATAAAAGCTCTGTGGGCTTATGAGGAGGTATATATCTATGAGACATACATATTTGTGTCATCTGGGAACCTGTGTCTTGGAATAACCAGTTTGCCTACAGGACAAATGCCCTTGCACATCTTCCCTTATCTCGAGCTCTACTCAGTGTGGTCAGGCTTCATGACATTCTGAAGACTTGCTTCTGAACCGTCCCTCAGACACCTCTCTGCACCCCTACCACACTTGTTCCAATTTCCATAGTCTCCACTCCTACCCAGACAGTGATCAGAAGAGGGATAAGGTGTTCCAGGTGTCCAGCTTATACGTTGAGCCAGTTCCACAGTCTGCTGATATAATCCTTCATACAGTGGGGTCATGAGTGTATTCACAGTGTGGTGCACGAGGGGAGGGAGGGGTTGTGTGATCCATGTTCACTCTGGAGTAGGAGTGAGATCTTTGAGGGATATGCTGTATATACAACGTGTAGCCCCCCTCTCACCTCCTCCAGGTCTGCTTGTTTGGGTTTGGGCTGTACTTCTCCCTCCCATCTTCCTACCAAGTGCCTTCCCAAAATGCAGAACCTTCTTCTGGCTATGGTTAGACTGAACTTCAGTAGTATTGGGAGGGAGTCTGGCATCCCAGCAATGGTGGACTGTGTTTCTGGTATTTTATTCTTGCACCTCAGGGAATGGTGCAACTGGAAAACTGGTTTTTGGGTGCCCTCGAAATGCACCTCAAAGTTAAGGTTTGTTATTCTGTGTTGCTTCTGGTTTCCACCTCTTGCATGTTTTCCTTCCTTTAATCCACTGTCCTCATTCTTTTTCATGTTCCCCACAGGCATTTTCTTTTTTTTTTTCCCCCTCTTGGCTCTTTACTGTCTTAAACGTCTTTGGTGCATGGAGGAGAAACAATGGAATTGCCATAAGCCTGTTGCTAACAGAGGGAGCCAGTAGGAATGCAGAATGTGTCCAGGGCATGTCTGGTGGGCTGGATTAGCTGTCCAGTTTGCTCTGTTATTTTCTTGGAGGAGAATTGGTTAATTCTAATTTAGAAATGGTATAGTATCAGCTGTGATCTAAACCAGCTAAATTGCTTGCAGACTGTCACTTGAGATGTTTGCTTCCTCCTTAGGAGAATTCTTCTGCTAATATGCCCTTTTCTGGACCATTGTCTAGATGTCTCATCAGTCTGGAGAGGCTTGTTTTTAGTGCTGTGTGCTCTCTGGAGAGTTTATTTTTAAACAGTTACTGAAGCAACAGTCTCCTAAAATGCTGCAGTGTTAGGGTAGAAGGAATCAAAATTTTTAGTGATGCTCTGAAAGGACAGATTGAAAAAGTACATTTGTATCTGCTGTTCTCTAAGGCTAACTGAAACTGTTTTAGGAGCCAACTTGTTTACTTCATACTTTTCTTCCTCGGAATTTCTCTACTCTAGTTTAAATTGTGTATGTTCCCAAACTGAAATATTGCCAAAACCAAATGTTTAATTTCAGGGGCTGCTGTGCACTGTCCTTCATTCTCTGCTATGAAAAGATGACTTGTTTTCACCTGTGATGAATTCTTCTATCTTAAGGTGGGCTGCATCTTGAGACAATCACCTTGGAACTGTAGCTCCCATGGAGCAGTAAGGTACTATTATATGAGAAAAATAACTTTACTTTTTTAGGAGAAGCACTTTGTTAGTCTTCCTTGTGCCAAAAACCTGGGGACTTTACTGTTTACTCTCTGCCAAAAAATTTCAAAGAAAATGTTTTCCAAGAGGTCAGATTTCTTTATCATGTTGTAGTCCTCCAGCATTGTAGCGTTTCTACTTTATATAATTTTCTTTCTTGATCTAAAGTCTTCAGATGGGTTGTGTCAGGACAACAATTACACTTAAAATCATTGTATTAATTTGAAATTGTATTATGTCACTGATAAATCAAATGATTAATCACATTGCAGAATGTCACCTCTAGATATAAGGGGTTGTCTTTTTCCAAGTCTTCATTCCCTTGCTGCTCCATTCCTGTACTCTTCAGCTATCACAAAAGGCCCTTTGTTGTTCATTTGACTGTTAAACTATGCTTATTTTATGCTTCATCAAACTTTCAATGAGCTCAAGGTTTATAATATCAAAAGTCTGGATCTCCAAGTGTGAGAGAAGCTAACAGTTTTCATAAACCCATAGGGATCAAGCAGCATACAGGAAAACATCCCAGGCAGTTAAGACCTTTTTGATGGTACTGGAAAATGGTGGCATTCATGCAAATAGTGATCATAATTTACAGGCATGATGCTTTCTCACAGTCAGCATCTGGGTGCATTCAGCTGTCGAGCAGAGTGCTTTGGTTCTAGACTTTTGAGAAAGCAAAGAATTTCAGAAACATGAAGTACAACAAAGCTGAGAGAGAGGGTAGTGAAAAAAGAGGAAAGGACAAGATGGCCAAGTAGGTTCAAAATGCACAGGTCAGACTTGGCCCAGCAGGCCAATGCCTGCTGCACACTGGTCTCAGTTCTTCCTTGCCCTGTTGGTGTTGCAACAGAGGTGAGTCTTGAAGGAAAGACTCTGTAATTGACTGGGAATAAAGTGCTCTGAGATTAACATAGTAAATTAAGATGAGTGTTAACTTCTTCTGTTGGATTTGAGGATGAATTGCCTTACAACGCTGTGCTAATTACGGCAATTCAGGAAATGATTCACAAGAGTGGGTAGCTGAGCTTGGTTCTTCTAACAGCTGTCTTAGCTTAAGCTAAGTTGGCTTATTTACTAGAATTGTGCTTCATTTGCTACAATGGCAATTGCAAATGCACAGTGTTAATTCCTGCCTTGACTGAATGGAGTCCTCTGACAGATGACCTAAGAATGGGAGCAGCCTTCAGCCTGTCTGCAAAGTCAGGTGCTTTGCTTGGTATTTAGAGAAGTTTCTTTAAATGCTAGGTCGTTAGAGTGCACATTGCACGATTTAACTGGGGTTTGCTCCTTGCTTCATTGTGTAGGCTCCAGTATAGAGATAATATCCTTAATAAGAATCAGGGAATCTGAGAGCAAGTAGATTCTGTGAGCCTGTTCTCAAATGCAGTAAAATGGTAAATGGCCAGTCTTCGCGAACGAAGATCTGGGAAAGTGTTCCCACCTTTCAAGCCTGCGCAATGGATTTTTTAGGTGAGACACAGCCTG
>JAWWLV010000045.1:68704069-68771912 GCA_035041135.1 Platyrinchus mystaceus | reverse complement strand
TCGAGGAGAAAAGACAACGCAGAAAGAATCGCGTCTTGTCGATCTCACCCGGGGAGTCTTTCTGCTGTGCCTTTTGCAACCGGATTTGTCTATCTCGCACTGGCCTTTTTAGCCATCAGCGCGCTTGTAGCAAGCGTGGGTAGAGCCCTTCTCAAATCTTCGTTCGTGAAGCCCAACCATGACCAGCAGTGAGCTGTGAATCACGACATTTCCACAGCAAAACAAGATTCATGATCAGAAATCCAAGTCTCTGATGCCTGTGATGTGTCAGACTTGAAGATACAGAGAGAATACATAAGGTTAGTTAATGGGAAGGAAAAGCTCCACTGTAATCATTTAAATGCTAGACAGCTTCCTTTCTGTGGCGTGGTTATCAGAGAGAAAGTGAATCATTTACTTTGTGCTTTTCCAGTAGGTGCCAGGGGGAAGCACAAGGTCAGATCTGGACTGTGAGAGGAAAGGGCTCCGTTTGGTTCTTAGTGAAACAGCTTTGGCTTTGGAAGTTTTATCAGAGTTGAAAATTTCCTCTGCCTGTCTGTGGAAGAGTGGCTGCTTGGAAAATGGTTAGTGTTCATAGTGTGTTCGTGTTCTGTATGTTTTGACTGGAAAAGGCAAGATACTTCCATTTCCTACTATTGTTGCATAGTCTAAAACAGCACTATCCAGTGCTTGCAGTTTGCATTAGTAAAAGTTTTGAGTTGTTTTTCATATCTTTGTGTAATAGCAGCAACAGTTACAGTTGGAACTCTAATTACTTCACTCCTTTCCAAGCTTATGCTCACTACTTTTGTTATGGTTAAGCAGTGGAGATTCATTTCAGCACATGGAAGAAATGCCCTTATCTTGACTATGCTGTTTCCTTGAAAATGTTCTGCTACTTACAGGTTTCAACTCCAGCATGTGCTATGCTAACAGAGCAAGTGAAATTCCAGTTTTATTTTTGTCAGCTTGACAGTGTGTCATGTTCAGATTTTCTGTTGCATGGCTGGTTTTCTTTTGTGCTGAAAAGACTATAAACATTACTAGGACAAGAGAACACACTGGATTTGAAGAAATTTAATAGGTATTAGGGCATGAATGCAGTCTGGTTTGTAGAGGCATTATGTTCTCTTCTGCTTATGGAGTTCAGACTTTACAGCTGGGGAGAGTTCTTCATCTCACAAACCTGCACTTATTGAAGTGCTGTTTTTCTCCTATGAAACAGAAGCAGAGGCAACAAATAGTCACATTTGACTTGGTGGGGTTACTGTGCCCCTTGGCTGAAGACAGGCCTGTAGACATTAGCCCAGTTCTGGCACAGTTGCTCTATTCTAGTCTCTTCTTTAAAAACTGGGTTTAAGTTCTGCTTTCAGCAATAATGTGCAACATAAGTCCTGCCTAAATAAAAATTGTTTGCCACAAATAGGAGAGAGAAGTCTGAAGCATGCATTAAAAGCATTGCTTTGAGTGTTATAGACATGGAATAAGAGAATCCTAAAGAAAACTTCTGAGTACCTAATTCTCTGCTGCTGTCCCTCTAAATGGGGAGGGCACAACTGCTTTTTGTAGTTTGCAGTGAGGCGTAGACATGCAGCATCTCGCTGACAGTGCAGGTTACAAACCTTTTCCCATTCTGTTCCCAAGGAATGGTCGTGTTTGCAGTGTTGTCTGATATGCCAGGGCTGTCTGCTTTACTGGGCCTCGGCCCATAAACCAAAACAGCCCCTCTGCCTCTTGCTCTCTCAGCCTTTCTCCTCTCCTGTCAGGAAAGCTCCATGTTTGGAGGAGCACAAAGCACTCTGTGCGAGGAAGATAACTATGGAGTTGATGTTTTTAGGAGAGGGCTTGGCTCTATCACCAGCTGCTGTCAGCTTGCCCTGGACTTTGTTACAGGACTGATAGTGCTCTTGGAGAGCCAGATCTGTGTCCTGGTGTTGAAGTGCTACAGACTGACTGGGGAGAGCTGTGCGTGCACAGGACGTGTTTGTGCATGTATATTGTCCCCTTGAGTAGGGCAGCATTTAAGTATTCAAGTGAATTTATACTGCTACTGAGAAGGTCTGGACTGGCATCCACAGGAAAAAGGAAGGAAGGTTGATGGCACAGGTGCAGAACAGGAGAACTTGGCTGAGAGTGTTCTTTAGTTTGGGGTTTGTGGCAAGTGTCCTTGCATATGCCTTTGTTATTTTACTGTGAAGGTTTCTGGCAATGTAGATACCTGTGTGAGTGGAAGCTGTTCTTACACCAGTCAAGAGTATTGGTGTCATCCTAAACAGTGAGGATGTCGTGTTCTGCACCCCTCGGTGTGGTCCCAGTCTCTGAGGAATCCTTTCTAGAATTAGGAACAGTTCAGTCAGGAACAGCTCTCTCTTTGCAGCATGTCATGCTTCTAGTGGGGCTTCCTAGAGGCCCTAAAAAAAACAGGATTCAAATAATGGTAAGACTCCCTGGGATTTAGATGTGTAGATACTGTAGCTCTTCTGAAAGGAGCTCATCTGATAGAGTGCTATAGGCCTGGTCAAAATAAATGGTTAGAGATGTGCATTTTAGAGAAACTGAGTAAAAAACTAGTGTTAGAGTACTAGAGAGTTAAGTGCCATAAAACCAAGCTATCAGTTTTTAAAATTTGAATACTTTTGTGTCATACAGCCATCTGTTATGCCATTTAGTAGTTCTGCCAATGGGATTAGAGTAATTTGACACATAAAGGATTTGGGGCTTTTTTGGGGGGTCATTGTTTATTATTTTCAAGGAATAAATTGATAAATCCAAGAATAAGCTCAAGTTAAATTCAACCATATGAGAAGCTTGAATCCTTGAAAACCTGGGACTCTGGACAAATTGGTTTATTGGAAAGTAACTTTGAATTGAGAAAGTTCTCAATTTCTAGAAAAATATATCTGGGGCCTGGAATAAATGCTTATTCTTGAGAGTGTTTTCACAACCCTATCTTTAGAACAGGACTCTGAATTAGGAAAGGTCTTGCATTAGGTGGCCTCTTTGAGGTTTTTTGGTATGTGATGAATTAATCAACTTGAATTCAAGTTAGACTTTGAAGGCCATAACAGGAAAGGCCACCTACACAGTTACACTCATATCTTGTTTTTCCCTGTTGCCTTGGATTTTTTGTTGTGAGCTGTTAAGGGGAAACTTTCTTGTCAGTGCAGAGTAGATGTTGAATAGGTGTTCTGCAGAAGGTCAGGAACTAGTTTTCCTTCCCTCTTGTACCTGTGTGCTCTTGTGTCCTCCACCACTCTGTGGGGAAAGAATGCTTTGTTAGAAGCACATAGTGAAATGTATTGCTGGTAATACTTAGTGGAAAGGGAGCAATCAACCAATCCAGGAGGAGAGGACTCTCAACTTCTTGGTGGGGTTTTGATAGTGTAAAAGTGAGGTGCTTTCTGCAGAATTGGATGATCTCTTTTGCAGTAACTGTACTCTTAATTCAGTTGTGCAGCCTGTTTCATCTCTCTGCACTGTTTCCTCTGACTGTTGTTGGGATGGTATCCTGCAAATTGCTGCCAGTGAACTGACAGTCACATCCTCTCCACAGTTCAGGAGACAGGGAAGGTTTCTGAAGAACGAGGCAGGAAGGAGAGAAGTCCCATTGTGGTTTGTTTGAGCTATGATTGTTCTTACCCTGTCTTGTGCATCAAGCTCAATGGTCCTGAATCACACCACCTGGTCACAGAGGTTCCAGGGTTACTTCCATGTCGAGGATAGAGACAATTTTATGATTTTGCTTTTAACTCCTGCCTCTGACAGTCTACCTGCTGATGATCTGTCTCCCTAGTTTTTCCAGCACTGATGCTAGTGGTCCCCTTTTGAATATTAAGATAATACTCTTTTCCTGATCAGGGACTTGGACTTTGCTCCAGCAACCCTCACTTTTTGTGGCTTTGTGTGAAATGAAATATTTTATTGATAAGTCTCCATTAGTTGGAATAAGTTGTTAACTCCTCAAAGGAAAGACGATGTGCAATAGAGACAGGGAACTCTACAGTGAAGTTCCTTTTTGAAGGACATTCTGTTTGTGTGGGAGTTAGGACTACAGACTCTTATGGTTTTGCACTTTACTCAGAGACTAATATTTGACTTCTGTTCACTTACACAGTAAACCTAGAGAGGGTTCTCTCTGAAGTTGGTCTCTGTTGATGACATTTCACAAATAGATTTAGCAGACATGTAACATAAGCAGTTGGGTCTTAAAGAAATATTAGCAGTAAAGTCCGTTCACCAAATGTTAACTGAAAGTATATTCATGTGTAAGAAGAGCCTGTTAATCCACAGTTATACAAATATCTTGATGGTGATTTATAGGATGGAAGTTGAAGTCTCCCCTTGGAACTGGCCTGCTAGCTGTGAATTCTGTGATCTTCTTGATATAAAACCACCTAAGTGACTCAGTACATAATGAAGCAGGTTTGCAAATCCCTTATCTACTCATTGCCAAGGCAACTTCTGGGCACATTGCTCCTCTGGTTGACTCTTTAGCTAAGAGTTCTTTGAAGATTGTAAGCAGTAAGATTGTAAGGCCCCGAAGGGAGATTGTCTTTCTGTACTTAAGTTCAGGAAGAGTTTGAGTTATTGCCTCCCTCATTTCCCCTTGTCTTAAAGCAGGTAGATATATGGGGAAGGCTATACTGCCACTTGTGCTGTTAAGATAAGCTGGGGCTTCATCCTTCTAAGATGTTATCAGTGTTATTTCTATCACTTTATCAGGTGAAGTAGCCTCTTTAAAGCAGCCCTAGTTGTATGTTTGTTTAGTGCTTACTGTAAAGCCCTCCTTCTGGATTCAGGAACACTGCCATAAGGATTCTTTCAAGTTCAGGTCACCATGTGCTTGTTGTGTAGGAGAGCAGCAGGTTTGCTTGTTATTCACTGAGTGGTTTCTAAGTGCTTGTGGTGCTTCTTAATTGAGAGAAATATTTGGGAGTTGCAGTGGTTCATAGAGTCACGGAATGGTTTGGATTGGAAGGAACATTAAAGATCATCTAGTTCCAACCTCCAAGAAGAGCTGAGAAGGGGGGAGCTGTGCTGTCCAAAGAAGCCTATTTATAGCATCATCAGAAAAGATAGGCTGGGCACATGGCAGCTGCATAGAAACACATCTCTTCTTCTAGAATAACTTGGTTAGGTCTGCTGATCACAGACTTTTTCTCCTTCCCAGTTGGAGTTGGGCTCAGGCTGATGTAGGGGAGTGGCTATAGATTTAGCTTTTCCTTTCCTGTCTACTTTGGGTTTAGATTAGATATTAGGAAAAAATTCTTTACTGTGAGGGTGGCGAGGCACTGGAACAGGTTGCCCAGAGAAGCTGTGGATTCCCTATCCCTGGCAGTGTTCAAGGTCAGGCTGGATGGAGTTTTGAGCAACCTGGTCTAGTGAAAGGTGTCCCTGCTCGTGGCAGGGAGTTGGAACTAGATGATCTTTAAGGTTGCTTCCAACCCAAACCATTCCATGATTTTTTTAACAACATTATTCTAACATTAGACAACATTCTTTCCATGTTGCAGAGCTTGGTAGCCACGGCTTGTACACAGATATTTACATCATCACAACTGTTGCTGATGAAATTAATTAAAAAAATCCAAATCTATTCAAGCTAAGAGTATTAGCTTTGAAACTTCTGGATGGTTCTGAAATTTGGTCTTGGTTTCAAAGCAGTCATGATTCCAGACTGTATCTAGAATGGAGAGATACAGACTATATGGTCAGCTAACATTTGGATTGTTTGAGAGTATATGTAAGATGAAAATTTTTGCTTCTAGCTCTAATGTAGTTAGTCTAGAACTTGTTTACTACTGTGTGGAGATACCATACTGAGCCATAAATACAAGTACTTGTGATTGATAGGAAGAGATTTAAGCTGCTTCTCAAACTTATGTGGTAGAGCTGCTGCCTTTCAGTTTAGTTCCTCCCATCAGCAGTTTCATGGTCACCATGTACCAACCTCAGTTCTAGAAGAAGTTGGATTTATCTCAAATGAACAATGGCTGCTTTCTCAAAAGACAGCATCAAATATTGCTTTATTCTTAATAATTGTTTAACAGAATAATGCAGCTGGTTGTAACTTGCATAAAAGCTTATTTGAGGGACATAGTATGGGATAAAGCATGAAGAACTTGGATTTGGCAAGGTCTTGAGTCTTGGAAATGCTGCTGCATTTGATATTTAGTCCTCTAAGTAGTCAGGGTAAGGAGTATATGTGGGGAACAATAAGAATAGAAAAAGGGCTGGAACTTTAAATAAACAAATATCTGCCTTTGAATATGAAGCACCCAAAGGCTTATGTGTTTCATAATCTGCAAAATAAACATACGGGGTGGGTGGTGGGTGGAAATCCACCTACCCATAAAACGTACTTCTGATATTCATACTCCCAAAAAGTTGTTTCGGTGAGATGAACATAGTTATGTGGAATAGCTTTTGTCAGGGATAAGAGAACAAGCCCAGAAATATGACCTGACAGGGAAAGTTCTGACAGGATATTTTCAAGAGACACTTGTACTAACCTGTCCTTCCTTGCTAGTGCAAAAATGTGAAGTATGCAGGCCAGTCTCTTTTCCACTGCTGAAATCTGATTTGGAGGCTGGGAGAGAACAGTTTTTACATCTTTGATCTCAAACTGTCCATAATGCAACAGGGCTGGTCATCATCCTTACATCTGAGTCTCATCTGATGTCAGGAGTTGATCATTCAAGATAACTGGTAGCTCCTAGCTTGTACGGCTGTGGGTGAGAAGCAGAGCTCTGATCAGCTGGTCAGCTGTTTGATGGGAGAGGAATAGGAATGTCCAGTGTTACCATGTGATTCCATCTTCCTCCTGCCCCACCAGTCTGTGCTGAGGGATGCATTTGATGAGCTCATGTGATCTCCGTGGTTGTGTTACGTGAATTAAATTGTGTCTATACCTTCCTGTTGTTGAAAAGAAACCATCCCTCCTTTTGCTTCCTCTCACTTTGCGTGCCTTCCTTTCCCTTTCTCTCTTTGAAGCACCCAAAGTGCTCTGAACTTCAAACTGAGTAGGAGAAGGGTCTGTCTTCTGTCATTGTATCTTATTCTGGAGTCTCAGCCTCTGTCACAGGTGCTCAAGAGTGCCAGATGTATCTTGTTTCTAGAAACCAGCACCTTTGTGTGTGTAAAACATGCCTTTGGCAAGAAATGCGAGATAACTTGTTTTGAACAGCCCTAATTCAGATGTTTCCTGCTTCAGAGAGCTTATTTGCAAATGACATTGCTCTCCTTGTAACCTTCACTTAGTATCCTTTAGTCTAAAAATAATTACTGCTTGTATGAGATTTCAAGGACTAATACTTTGCTTATTTTGAGCAGGAGGTCGACAGGTTTTTTTAAGATTGATTCGTGTAATAGTTTATAAACAAAATTTTGACTGGACAATGGAATGCTCAAAATCTGACACTTAGTAAACTGTTTATATTTTGCATATTTCAACACACATATTGTTGTTCTTAAAGAGCATAAATATTCATGTGGTTTCCTCTCTGTCCCTTTAGGCCATTTTTTCTGGGTCAAGAATTGGTCAAGAGAGCACGTAAGGTACTACAAATTGAGACATACTCGTGTGCTAGTTATCTTTAGGTCCTTTAGGCAACAGTAGTGAAACACATCTTTGTGGTGTGTTTTCCTTTTCCCTTCAGAATCTTTTAAGGACCAAACTTGTCTTGTTGCTATATGCTGATCAAACAGTTTTGTTTTCAGTGTCTAAATGGCTTCAGAAATTAGATTTGAAAGGCTTGTGTGTCTCCCTCATTTTGTTTTGTTCTGTCAAGGTTAGTAACACATCAGCTATGCAGAGAAGGAATTCCAGGTTTGTTGCACAGCAGCTTTGGAGAGAGCAGGTCTGTGTGTGAGCACTGCTTGGAGAGGCCTCTCAGCAGAGCAGTTAAAAAGGTGCTTGTACAACATAATTCATCTTAAGAGCTTCCATACAGGAGAATGAGGGTGATTGTAGCTTCCCTTCTTTGTAACACCCAGGGCTTGTCATCTCAGTGTCTAAGGTGCATCAGCAGAAGAGGAATCTTGCTTGTGGTAACCTCTGGGAACCCTGTTGTGGATGCAGCTCCTCCTGTGTCTGACACTCCCAGGGAAGGAGCTGCCTTTACCTCGTGCATTTGTAGAGCTCAGTGTGCGACCAGATACTGTGGCAAAAAGCTCAGCCTGGAGAACTGCAGAGTGCACAGACTGCCTGACACTTGGGTGCTCTTAAGAACCTGACAGAACCTTTTGGATTTTGGGGTTTGGTTTGTTTTTTGTTTTGTTTTGTTTTTTTTAGTCTTTCCCCCCCATGCCATCTTCAGAAAATCGTGAGGCAGCTGTGTACCCTTGTGCTTGAAGACTGTGAGAGAGGAATTAGAGATGCTGCCATGGAAAAACTATTTAAAGGCTAATAAAAGCAGTTACCATTAGTAGACTTCTAGTAGACTTCTAATTTTCTAGTATTAGACCTAACAGAATGAGTAAGTTGACGAGGTGTTGAAGCAGCACCTTTTTGGTCACATTCTCCATGTAGTGAAACTTGTCACGGGTTCTGTCTGTAACAAACTGGGGTTTTGGTATTAACCTGAGCTGGGACAGTTGACAAAAGTCTTACAAGGAGTGTTTTGCAGTTCACGTGGCTGTGGAGTCTTGATAAATGGCTGGTTGGCAGGCTCTGTTGCTGTAGCAAGGGTGGAGGCTATCAGCTCTGTGGTGTTGCCTGTTCCTTTGCATTTCAGGGTGGTGGTAACTGGATCTCAAAGTGGTATTTTTTTGTGGTCTTTTTAGTTGCTGGGGGTTTTTTTGTTTGTTTGTTTTATTTTTTTTTTAATGTTCTCTGGGGTTTTTTGTTACTATTTGGCAGGTGATCTGCAGTATGATGGCAAGAAATCTTGTAGTCTTCTCCAAGGCTTGCCCAACCCTAGGAGACAGAATTGTTCTGTCTGTCTGATGCTGAATTCATTTCTCCCGCCCCTTATTGTTCAATCCTCACTTTACAAGCTGTTTGAAGAGCAGAGTTTGACCATGTTAGTAATCTCAAAATCGTGAAGATAAAATCTTAAGTGAAGTTGTCAATCAGCAAAGGGATTAAAGAATGTATTCTAAAATCTGCTGGGGTAATAGAAAGTTCTGAATATTCAAGAGGAGGAAAGGCGTGTCTAGGCAAAGAAAGGAGAGTAATTTCTAGAGGCTTAAAGATGACTGTAAAAGCATATTTACTAGCTCTTCTGTTTTTCTAGGGGAATAACAGCTGCCACAGTTAAAGAAGGTTCCATTTCAAGAATTTCCCGTATTCGCGGGTTACAGGGTGACTTGGCATAGCCAACAGTCGACATGTGGAGCACTTCACTTTAGGGTCATCAGTTCAAACACAGCCCTGGTCAGCAGTGGAAGAAAGCTGTTGCCACGGGAGGCTTTTTAATGAAGTGAGCTGGCAATCTGTCAGGCTCTTAGGGCATGGCTTTCTGCAAAACAACCATAAATGGTACTTGCAAATAAACTTGGAGTCAAAGAATGAAACAGGTGTCAATGATAATCCAAAGAAATGAAGTAGGCATACAGGGCACTGAACACTCGTGCTTGTACAGATGATAAATGAAGTGTTTATACATTCCTTCATGAACTTCAAATAAGAAAAAATAGTCAGTGAAGTGGTGAGAAGCTTCTGACTACATCATCTACATTTTCACTGTCCAGATAAAAATAGAAACCCATAACGGTAACACTGCTGGGTAGGCTGGGCCCCAGTAAAGCTGTGCTTTCATGGTCAGAATAGGCAGTCCTTGAGTTCCTTTTGACTTCACTCACCTTTTTCTGTGCACCAAATTACCACTTTTTTGCAGTGGCTTTTTCAGAGTCCTGTTTAGCTCTGACACTTGTATATTCTGTTCCTTGGAGGTGCTGTTCTGCTGTGGTGAGATTTGTGGCTGACTTTCCTGCAGTCAGAAGCCAAGTGCTTAATTCCTGGGGAAAACTAAAGACTTCCTCTGTTGTCCTCTCAGGAACTTTGCGTGGAACATCCTTGCCCTTCCACCTACCCTCGGAGTGCAGGATGAGATGGTGCCACTTCTTTCTACCTCCATTGCCATTGTTTGGGGTTTGGTTTAATGCTTTGCCTGTGCAGCTGAGGAAATTGTCTTAGTGTGGTGCAGCATTTGTAAACACAGCATTTGCACTGCAATTTTGTTGTTGTCTTCTCCAGCTCACTCGGTCTTTTTCCACCTCCCCCCACATGCCTGGTCTAAGCCAAGCTAGACAGCTCTGTTCATGCAAACCTAGTTGTTCCTTAGGGAAGAAACAACAAATGAAAGTAACTGACCCTAAAGCTTTGTACTGAGAATAGCAATGCTAAAAGCTGTTCTGCCTGGAGACGTGAACTTAAAATAGGTCTCAAAACAAAATTGCTTTTTTGTCTTTTCCTTTTCTATCCCAGTCTTGCCACATTGTGGTCAGAAATCTTTCTTTTAAAAAGTTTATGACAGTTCTGGATATTTTCTTTGACTGAAATCAAAGTATACCCTGTCGTGAAATCATCTACTTTAGGGAGAGAAGAGAAAACCAGCTGCCACATCACCAGGGTTCTGTCTGCCCACCAGCCCTGTGTGTGTATGACAGGGAGAAAGAAAATTGGTAGTATTCAGTTTTTTGCTAAAGAGTCTGTATGTGCCCGAAGAATTTCAGCTTAGAGTCTCGTAGCCACTGCTATTATAATTTTACCTGATCCACCCTTGCCCTTCAGAACACAGAAGAGATTCCTGCTTTCCACCTGCATCACTTTCACTCGCTGCCAAGGAGTGCATAGTTTAATGGATGAGCTGAACTCTGCCTGTCCTGCCTTGGTTGTGGGTGGTGACGTAAGTGTGCATAATTGAAATGCATCGATTTCCCTGGAGTGCAGAATTGAAAAGCAGGAGGTTGGCCAGCAGGATATGTGCTCTTGTTCTAGAGGAACAGTGAAGTAAGGGAGCAAAAATGCTGGAGCAGCTTGCTTTGCTGAACCACGTAAGTGACAGCGGCCTCAGTTGAGAATTCAAGAATTACTTGGAAATCGCCAAATTTTGTGTTGCAATCAAATAGACCTCCTTGTAATGAGGGCTTTGTGGAGGCTGTTGTAGCTCTCCTTTAAAATGGTGGCAAGCTGGCAAAAAGTGGGGATTAAAAGAAAGTGGGGGTTAAAGACATGAAACTGAACACAAACTGAATTACACTAATTGAAATTAGTTGTTGCTTTATCTGGTCCAGCACTTTTTTTCAGTAATCTCTCATCTTACTGCTCTGAAGAGTAAATAGATTTTATGGTGAGGACAGTATGTGCTTTCCTGGTCATAGGATTGTTTCCAACTAAACTTGTCTTCCTGTTTCTCTAAACCTTCTCCCTTCTGGATCGTGGGTGCACCTGTATAACTCAGATTTCAGGATGCCACATGATAGTCTCTGCTGATTTGGAAAAAAAATAAGATCTGAGTTGTTCAGCTGAGTCATAATGCTTTAGAGATTCTGGAGGACTGTGTATTTTGGCTCTGGGAAGAAAGATGAAAAATTATTGTAGAAATGGTAGTTGTTCAAGCTGTGGTTGCTTTTTGCCTGCTTAGGCAAGGTTTAATTAGCTGCTTCCTTGCAAACATATAATAATTGTGATATCTTTAGCTGCTTTGTGGTACAACTTCACCCCATGAAAGACAGAACGTCACAGATTGTTTACATTTTCCTGAACAACACATATTCCAGGAGAACAGGCATGCTCTGGAGCTGTGCTCTTTTTGCAGCTTGCAAGCTGAAGATGGTAAGTCAGAAAGGTTTACAAGGTGAATAAAAGAAATTTCTGGAAATTAGATTTTTGACCATATTTTTGATTCAGAGCCATATTGGTAGCTCACACCTTTTTTCTTTTGTTGAGAGGAACTCTCTATGTAAATAAAGTATGGAAGCTTCTGAAGTGTTGCTCTGAATTCTTAGATAATGAGATGAGAACACTTTAAATAGAGCAGAATCCAGCATCTAAAGCTTGATCTTTTGAAAGTTACAATACACCCAATATATTGTTTGTCAATACAGATGGGCAGTGAAATTGTCTCCTTTTGTATGCTTGCTCTCTTTTTATTTTTTTCATGTGCTTATCTCTACCTCTCCATCTGAAATTCCTGCATGGAAACATGCCCATCACTTGGCACAGATTCTGTATGTTCCCTGTGTCAGGATTCCAAAAGAAACAGGATAAAGATTATCATTTTATCATGCTCCAGAGCTGTGTGGAAGAGGGCTTGAGGGGGAATGTCTTTGGACACTCATGAGAAGTCTCAGGTGCTGACCTGTGAACTCAGTGAGATAAATGTATTTTGTCAGGCACCCAACCAAGAGCTCTGAGAACATTTGTGGAGAGTGTGACAAATATTGCATTTCAAATGTTCTGTCTTTAAACATCAAACATTATGGTAATGTACATCCCATGAGCTTATTACCCTTTCACAAAAATAAATCTCTGGATATTTGTATAATTTTCTTGCAAAATTACAGGCAACATAATCTAGACAGCTAAGGCTTATTTCTCCTGTTATTTTTTTAAATAGTCTAATTTTAAGTTACTTGAACAACAGACTTCCAGAACTTCCTTTTAGTGTGCCAAGTTGATAATAGAGCAAACTTTGAGTTTGACTTTATTCCACGGCACTCCTGAGGAGGGTATGAGCTTTTCTTTACTGCTTTGTCACAGTTCCTGATGGCAGCCCTTTGGACTGCCCTGATTGATGTTCCTCCAGGTTTTTTTGGGAGCTAGTTAGCTGTAGCTTTAAAAAGTCAGATTAAGATCCTGGAAGAAAATTGTGCTTAGTATGCAGCTCCTGTGAGTGCAAGAAAAAGGCAGTGATAAATCTACAGGTTTTTTAAAACTGAAGTTAAATATGGGGATATTAAGAGCAATTGGAGCCTTTCTTAAAGGGGAAAGCAAGATGAAATATGTCTGTATTTTTAAAAAGACATTTCCTTAAAGCATCCTGAGGACCTAAACTTAGTGGTAGATCCAGACAAATATTTTTTATTCTTTCTTTGACAGTAAGCAGGCTGGGTGTTCTTGGCTTTGTTTATGCAACTTCTAGTTAAACTTAGTGGTACTGCAACTAAAAAAGAAAAAAAAAAAAAGAACTTTTTTCCCCAGACATGTTGTCATACTGAGATGATTGGAACTGCAGAATTATTTAAAATACTGTCATAAATATTTTTCTCTGCCTAGACCTTGTTGATTTTTAGTTTTGTTTTTTTATTTCAACCTTTCACTGACTTCGAAAACTGAGGGTGAGATGATTACATTTATTGCAGCCTCTGCCCTAAAGTGTTACAATATCTATAACTTCATGATTTGCATAAACCAGCTGAAAATCCCTCAGTTGCCTAAGGGGATCTATCCCATCTCACACAAAGCTCATGTTTCTTTTCCTCTTCATTTCTCTGGTTATAGTGGTGCCACGTAAGGAGTTGGATCAAATCTCTCTGACCTGACCGAAGAGGCTGCTGGTGTTTGTTAGGCCAGGGAGGTGACAGCATGGCCTTCAGCTGAAACTCATTTCCAAAATCAGGGGAGAGGGAATCAAATACCTTTCAGTGGTAGCATGAATAGATATCCTCAATAAATAAAGTGAAGATGGACCCATATGCGTGGAGATCCTGGCTGTGTCTGCTATTACAGCCTCTAATTATGCATTAACAGGAAGGTTGTGTGGCTGGGTTTGTGACCACAGAAGTGCTGTTGTTCCTTTCTGCATTCTCATTAAGAACTTAATAATACTGTCTGATATGATTTAATAAACCCAGTGAAACCACAGGACTGGAAGAGAAAGTTGTCAAATTCAGGAACTGGTTTTGATGAACAAGAATGTTGTCTTTGGCCTTTTTGAAGGCAGAAATGGCTGTTAGCACTTCTGTTTTGGACACAGGTACTGAAATTTCTCTTGATCATGTTTGGCTGAGATTGCATTTTAAAATGCTCAATTTTAAGAAATGTACACTACACTGATCTGAATAAATTTTGAAATTTAGAATGAAAACATATCAAGAAGTAAAAAAAAAGCTTAATAGATTGTATTCTTTGTTCTCACAGCACTATAAATGTAGGAAAAGCATAACATTTCATTCTTCTCAGATACATTTACAGAGTTCAGCGTAGCTCACTTGCTGGTGATGGATAACAGAGCTTTGCCTCTGGAATCTCTAGTGCCATTCCAGAGCAATTATTGGTGACTGATATAGTCTCAGAAGAGCTCCTTAAGCTTACAATGCAAGCAGCAGATTTTGGATGATTTCTCTGTCCCCATCCTAGAAACTGTTCCTGGTATTGTTCTTTGCAATTAGAAATGAAAAGACAGTACTGCAAGGAGACCCTTCTTGAAGGGTCTCTTCACTGCATCTAAAGAAAAAGAGGAGAAAAAAACCCCAAAGACAAACCCACCAACTGTGGCTTTTCCTGCTCATTCTGTTTGTGGCAGATTCAAACCTCAAAGCAACTAAAACCGCTTTGGTTGCATTATCTCAAAACATCATATCACAGTGATCTGTAAAGTATTGCTGGGTATGCCAAGAAATGTTTAACTCTTTCAATTAATTTTTTTAGTGCTTTTAATATAGTCTAAACAAACCTACACTCCCTTTTCTTTCATTAAACAGTGAACTGGAGAGCTCAAGGAAGCATTTAAGTAATTAATTTATTTGAACTTAGCAACGTTAAGGAAGCAAGTTTTAAAATTAGGCACTTCTACTCCTGCCAAAACCTTAATGCCCTATTCAAGGGTTGGTGTTTGAAATGGGCCTTGAAGAATTGAATTTTAAGGATTGTAGGAGCAGGAGAGTGTAATAATTTGCAGAGCCCTATTATGTCTCCTTGGGATGTGCTTTTTATTTACTACTTGAGGAGCCAGGTCACTAAAAAAAAACTTCACATAAAATCTGGAATACTCAGTAATTTCAAAACTTCCCTTGTGCAGATTTCTCTCTTTAAATGGAAACAAGCTTGGTTTTAAAAAAATAGGGTCTCTGACTTCCCTTTTTATGCAAAGGAAAGGATGAAAATATAGGTATCAAAAGCAGAAGAAATTCAGTGAATACTTCTGCAATAAGTAGTTGACCTCTTTAGGCTAAAGACTTGATTCAAGCATTGCCTAGAAGTTGTTGTTTTGGATATTTTCTGCCAAGTTTCAGCATAAATTCCTAAGTTTATGAACAATTTTACACTGTAACAGTGTATGGTAATGTGGTAGCTGAATTTTAGCCTTGCACCCCTGCCTGCTGTGAGAAGGGAGGCACTGATCCTGTGCACTGAGGACAGTGCAGTAGAGAAGGTTTCACATTTTCAGTGCTTGTGGTATTCACGTCTAGACTAAGCCCTTTCTGAGTCTAGACTGAAGTTTTTTTCCCTGCAAAAGGCTTAGTGCTACTTTCCCTAGTTGCCAGAGGATTTGAGTGGCGATAGTTGTTTTCTAAATAAGCATACATACTTTTTTTTTTTTGGTTAACAAAAGTTCTTTTTAGTCTAAACCTTTGACTGGAGGACTTCAGTGTTGGATTTGCAGGGCTTGCAATTAGTTTCAGGCCAGTTAATGAAGGCAGTCTCGCTCATTCTTTCCCAGGCCTTACCCCTTTTTAGGTGCTGAGATGATTAACTTCACTTTTAGACTGCTGGCAGGAACATACTCCCAGCTTTGACCTGATAATCTTTTCAAATCCTGTCTCCAGACCCTCCTATTAGGGGATGAGGAAAGGAAGACAGACCCTGGGCATAAAAGGGCTGACCTGCTTGAGGTTCTTCAGTCCCACATCTATGTGTGGAATAGATTTCCACTAAACAAGGCCTTTTTCTAAATCTTTGTAGGTTCAGCCTACTCTGCTGGTCTCTTAGCCTGTGTTCCCCCATAACTGACTTTTTTTCCTTGCAAAATCACTTGTTTTTCCAAGTACTTGTAAGTAACTACCATAAACTGACGCTATGAACAGCTTCTCATCCCAGAGGTAAATCTTAATTTTATTGAGTTCTTCATGTGTCAAAATTAAAATGGCAATCCTTCAAGAACTAAAGCCTCTTGATAGCACCAAAACTGAACCAGGGGTCTTTAGATTCTACAGATATCTGTTTTAAATCATGTTGGCACACTGCAAGTCATCCAAAATGTGGTTTCGTAAAGGCAGAAGTAGAGAACTTAAAATTCAAGTGCTAAATTTTTGATTCTTCTCTGTACATCAGTGTTACCTTTCCTCACAGCCTAGTGACAGTACAGGATAAGAGAATAATCTCTGGCTTTGAAATACCTATTTAAAACATTGTGGTTCAGTTGCCAGCTGAAAAGCTATTCCTTTGTGGCCCCACTGCCAGGAGTTGCACTCTGTCCTTGTAAAATATAACATGGATTTTAATTTTTTTTAATTTTTTTTTTTTTTTTGCTATTAGCTGTGAATATCCTTTTTTATGTTGTTAGGTGGTACTTTCATAAGGCACCTTGTAAGAAACTCGCATGTTCTGGGTCAACATCTGGACCAACATGACAGTCACTTCTTGAGGTTCTCCTCAGTGTTATTTTTATGATTCTACCAGTGCTTATTTACTGCAAATTCAGATGTCACCAAACTTGACCAGTAAGAACTGTTTTCAAGGAGACGAGACAGATTACTTGAACCCTTGGGCTTAGGTATTGCCCTTGTTTAGAAAGTAGAATGTAAAATGGGATTCACAGCTACAGTGTCATCTACTAGAGAAGTTTCATGTGATATCTGCATGGGTTAAGCTTTCTTCTGTTTAATGTTCCATGAGGCCTGGGAATAAACACTTCAGTTTGTTTCAGGGTAAGGAGGAAATCTGAGGACCTTGAGTTTCATGAATATAGGGGAAAAAGTGACTTGCTGCTTTTGGCTTTCTTGACTTTACCTTTTAGGGTGATGTGTTCTGGGACTCGAGTATCTGTCCACTCTAGTATTGCTTGGTTACATAAAAATTAATCTGCCTGGAAGTTAAATATGCAGGTCTGTCTGTTGCAAGAGATATTATGTTACGTTTAAAGCATCCCTTGTGACTTCATCCTTGGAGATACTCAAAACCTGACTGGGCACAGTCCTGAGTAACCTGTTCTGGCTGACTCTGCTTTGAGCAGTAGGATCAAACTAAGCAATCTCCAGAGGTCTTTTCCAGCCTTAATTATTCTGTGATATTACAACTCACAATTTCTTAGTTTAGCCCACTCCTCAAATTAGAGTTTTAAACAGGGTAGATTGGTGCACTTCCCTAATCCACAGCCAAATCAAGTTTCCTAACCAAGAAAAGGAAACATGGATTCTTTCCCCAGAAATTATCTTCTGCAGCCAAATAGTGATCTGATGAAAGCTAATGTAATGGCAGCCCGCCAATTTAATCCTGCCAGGCTCACCTTAGTACTAACTCCTGTTGTTGAGTGTAACCTAGATGGGACAGACTAGTTTTCCTTTGTATGCACATGCTGTTTTTCCACGAATGGGTTTTAACTACTTGTGTTCAGTGAAGGAAGCCAGAAAAGGAGCAGGCTGGAAGCTTCTCTATGCCGCATCCTGTCTGTAGAAAAGGTGGCTGAGGGAGTGAAGCCTGGACACTCCAGTCACAGGCCTTCTTTGCCTTTCTGTGAAAGGAAGGCTGATCTTCTTCAGGTGGTCATTTGTCCTTGCAGTGTGGTGTGTCTGTGGAGATCACACCCAGCACTTTTTAGGCTGACCCGAAGTAGGACTGAAATAGATGTAGGCACAGGCTGTGTATGTGTGATGTTTAGTTGTTAGGTGAAAATCAAGCTCACCTTTGGCAATGGATTGTTTGTTTGCAGGTGTTTTGCATCCACATTTGCCTTGCTGCAGCAGGCTGTTGCAGTGTTGTAAGCTTCTCTCACATGTTCCCTATCCTGCTTTCAATTCTTCCAGGGAAAGCAGCATTTAATAGCAAGGTACCCATCTTGTTGGCTCTTTTGATTAGATGTTGCCTGGCTATAAATTTGCATACATAAGCTCATGTTAATGTAGCACGTGGTATGACTAATAAAATAGCTCTGTGCTAGGAGTGAACTGCCATGTCCCCTGGAGTGGAGGAACATGGGAGTCTAATGCTTAGATCCAGACATACAGAGGCAGTAAGTGCTCTGAGTTCATGCAGAAGTGTGTGGGTACAACTGGTGTTTTCTCCAGTGTGTCTTGGGAGTTCCTGAAGTACTTAAATGTTGAGTAACCTTAGGGTTACTCCTGCAGTCTATACACAGATGAGTTCTGAGACTCGCGATGCGAAACACTGGCAGACTGTTTTCTCCAAAACTAACAATTATGATGGGCATAGGGGCACTTGGAAGCCCTTGAACAGGTATCAGCCCAAACTAGAGAAGAGACTGCCCCTTGTAGCCAGTGAACAATACTGTATTATGCTTGTCAAGGACATTTCATTACAGCTGGATACTGTGAACTTGCTGCTTTGTTCTGTTTCTCTAAGATAGTACTGCATCTTAATCTATGGCTGCTTAGAAATGTGCCAGTGACTTTGGGCTGAAGTCATAGGCATGTCTAAGTACTGATCTTTCTGTTAAACTTGAGACCCTGCTGATCTGCTTAATGGCAGTATAACTGCCAGATCTGAGGAGTTAGGCAAGGGACTAATGAAAGTGAAGTCACTGTTGCACAGCGTATGTGGAAAAGGGAAAGCCAAGCTTGTTCAATATCAGATTAGAGCAATCCTGAATCAACCACAGTGTTGGGGTATTTTAGATATTTTTAAGAGCAATTCAAAGACACAAAATATTTTTCCTTCTTTTGGGATAATGGACTCCTGGGCAGTATAATATTGCTCAGAGCACTAGAGAGTACTTATCTCTTAAATTCCCTTATGTAATTTGGTGAACTGATTATACTCGTATAGCTTGTAGTCATCTTACATGCCTTTATTAGCTGTGGGGACACAGATGTGGCATAAATTGCCTGAAGTGTTTCTTCCCATAGCATAGCTAAGCCTTTGGGGGAATACAACATTCAAATTTCATTTTCCAAAGTAAACAACATGCAGTAGTGTACCAGCAGTTTTTATTATGCTGTTTCTGTACCCTGGTGCACTACCAAAAACACGGTTTCCTGGAAATTATATGAACCTTTTTCCTGCCTTTCCAAACAACCATTCTGTTACCAGCATTGTTTCTTTCAGCCCTATGAACACAGGCAAAATTCTGGAAGTCTGTTGCCACCTTCAGCTTTCAAGGCTGTAATTCTTTAAAACAGAGAAAGAAGCGAAATTTCATCCATCCTGTCAAGGAAATGGAGTTTCAAATGACTCGGGTCACCTCCCTCGCACTTCTTCCCACCCCTCACAACATGTGTCAGTGAGAGGACGGAGGGTTACAGAAATGGCTACAGTATCAGCTGGTTTCACAGAAATTAATCTTTATGCAGCTAAAAACCTTGAAAGCTGGTAATTTTGTGCAGCGTTATGAATCCTCAGTGAAGCTGGTTTGCTTTGCATTCATGTTTGTAACCCTAGCTGGGAGCATGTGACTCTGACTTGGCACATCTGTTGTGCATATATTGCCATGTCCACATCTGTACAGTAATATCAAAACACTGGACTAGTTTGGAGGTAAATCTTTGTATGTGGTCTGTTCCTTTTCAGTCTCAGAGAATTGTATTCTCTTCGTAAACAGAGTATTAAATTGCCTTGGGCTTTTCTTGTTGGGGAGTGCTATAGAACCCCATTTCCCTCATTTCATAACCTAACATCCTTTTTCTACCACTACCAGAGTTGTTCTTTTTATTATGTTGATTAAAATGGGTTAAGAAGCAGGGGAGGTGGGAAAGGGTGATCACAAATTCTTTGTTAGTTTTACTGGCCTAACAGCCCAAGGGAAGCTTCCACATGAAGCTCTGTCTGTCTCCAGGCCAGTGGCATTAATATTGCTTTTTTTTCTGGAGATACTGCTGCATTCAACTATGATATTTGTTTCTTTCACAACTGCATCAGATGGGTTTCTGATAGCCTTTGCACTGTCTCATCCTACTTCTTTTGCTCTAGTGCTTGAGGTCAGTCCGTTTCCCATGAAGGGTTTTTTGATTCTCTGCAAGGAAGTAGAGAATCTGCTGCACCCAGAAGAAATTCACTCAGATATAAACACAAGACACTTCTCTGCTAATGAATGCAGAGAAGTGTGAAGCATTAATAGCTCTATATTTGGCATCATATATTTACTGAATTCATCATACTTGCATCACATATACGTAAAAGGCTACTTATTGCTGATGATGTTCAACTGGGAAAATGAATGAGGCTTGGATTTGAGATGAGTACTGCACTTCAGAGCATCTTCCCTGGGTACACAAAGTACCAAATTATGTTTAAAAGATGAAGAAACTAGTTTAGGGGAGAAAGGTTCCTGTTCTTGCTCTTTAAGAGTCAGGGGTGGTGATGCTGCTCCTTTGAGACCAACTCTGCATTTACATTGATATTCTGGAGAAAGAACTAGAATTTGTAGGATACACATGAAGTGAAATCCAATATTGTAAAAACAAGAATGAGACAATCTGATGTCCTTTTGCTTGGAAAAGATCAAGAAAGGGGAAACAGTGATCCCTGTGACCAATTGACATGACCTTCCCACCCTTCAAAACCCAAAACCCCACCCCCCCATACCCAGCAATATGCAGTTCTTTTCCTTGGGAAGCTTAGGAAAACTCCTTAGTCCAGGAGAGCTTGATTTGACCTTAGCATAACGAAGATCAAGAGAGGATGTGGCATTGTCTATAAATATATGTGGGAAGGGAGGGAAAGCTAATGCATAGGTCAGCATCATCACAGGAACAGAGAGGTATAAACTTGGCCTGGAAATTAAAAGAAAGCTATTGATCATGAAAACCACTCAGGAAGAAATGTCTGAGGTGATAACCGGGATGGGACAGAAAGCATTATTAATCTCAGTTGCCACTGCGATAAGTCTAGGAAATTGCCCAGTTCTGTCAGCCTCAGATCCTTCTGTCTGCCTTTTGGTCTTCCAAATAAGTATTTCCAAGTTATTACGCAACATAATTCAGAAGTTACTGCAGAAGTTGCATGCCCAGTTGGTGGTGTCAGCCAGGGAAGGGAAATGAACTTTCAGAATGTCAATGACCTTAACAACATGCTTTAATTTTTGGTCAGCCAGGCAGTTGGGCCAGATGATCATTGTAGGGATCTTCCAACTGAAATAATCTGTTCTGTTCTAGAAAATAAACAGAGATGTTACAGAAATGAAAGGTTAAAAGCAAACATTACTTATTAATTGTGGCCACTCCCAAATATTTGAAGATCCAAGTGTCAAAGAATTTTCTGGTCTGACTCATGGAATAGGAAATTTTTCATTACAGTTAGCCAGATCTTTCTGGGTCCATGGAGAAGATGGTACTTGTGAGAATTTCTGGGTTGTGTGTATGGGAAAGAGAGAGTAGACACATGGATTTTAGTGATAGCTTTCCTTGTAATCAGAAACAAGTTCTTTACATTTGTCAATCCTCAAATTTGTGAAAACCAAGTCTTTTTAATAGCAGTATCTGCTTCTGTTGGTATTCATGTGTTTACCACTACTTTATGCTAAATTATTTACCAGTGAGCAGCTGGAGGGAAGGTAGTTTCCAGATGTTGAAGGCCCCAGGATGTTCTGTGCAGTTAACACTGTGGTCTGATGCACAGGAGCACCACATGGATTTCCAGGAAAGCAGCTACTGTCATGCTATGGTTCTGCCACCACTCCTGGTAATTCCCAGTCCGTTCTGGCTGACTGAGCCTGAAAGCAGCAATTGAATGAAGCTGAAGAAATGAATTCTTAATTTCAGTGTTTTATTTCTGAAGGAGAGCATGTCAGTCTGATCCCAAAATTACCTGCCTCTGGATAAGCCAGCAGCAGCCTGTTGCTATTGTCCCTGAGCAAGTCACAGGTAACTCTTCTCCTTGCTGCATTAAAAGCACTTCTGGCTAATGCTCAAACACCAGATGGAGGATGGTGTTCTGAAATAAGAGATTATGAAGTTTACTCAGTTTGAGCCCAAGGTCCAGAACTGAATCATCTGCCAGTGGAAATGCTGGAATGCCCTAAGAGACAAATCCCAGCCTGTGAGCAGCACAGCAGCAGAGCAGTGCATTGAGCCTGTGGAACCACCCTGGGCAGTCGTTCTCTGTGCTCACAGAGAGCTTTGCCTGTTAAGGAGCTGCACGCAGATGTCTTGCACAAAAGGGGATTGTAAGTCTCTTGGTGAGGGCTCTCAGACCTGCCTTAAGCAAAGGGGATGCTTGTGCCCCCTCACAGAGCAGCTTGCTCTGTCAGGTAGCTCTGAGGTTCAGCTGAGAATATCTGCCTCAGACCCCCAGATATCCTTGTAGAGGAATGGCTCTTATCCGAAGGAGGATGGAATTAAAAAGACTAGACAGAAAAGTCTTTGAGGATGAAAGGCAAAGAGAGGAAACTTTTATGTGTCCTTGCTGCTAGAAACAAATTCTGCTGAATGTCATCCTTACACTTAGGTTGGATTAAATCTCTGACTAATTCGTACCAAGTCTTTTCATGTCCCCACCAGTGCAGCTGTATTTTAGCAGACTAGTGATGTCTGCCTCTGGAAGTGATGACTGCCATCTTATTTCAGAAGCTGCTTGCCAAAGCCTCCGGGAGAGGAGAGTAAATCACAAACCCACCTCCACCTCTTTCCTCTAACTGATTTCCTAACAGATTTTTGCTCGAGGCACTGAGCTTGGCATGGTCTTTGCTGAGAGAGGCATCTCCTGTGGGTTCAGGGAATCACTATCTGGCCAACTGAAACTGCATCAGCATTTACTGAGAGTCAAGTGTCCAGCCAAGCACGGAAGGTGCTGCCTGGTTACTATTTTTAACCTATGTAACAATATGTGCAATTGATATTAACTGATACCCAGAGCTGAAAGTTCAGTGTTAGGAGTTTTGGTTCCGCCATCCTCTACCTACAACCTGGATTACTTTTCAAGGCTTTGATATGATTTGTAGCATGAGAAAATGTAACCTCCTTATTCTGTCTGTCAAAGTTGAGCCAAAACGTTGGACAGGTTATTTGCTTACAATACATTCCTGTCTCCTGGTAAAAGCTTTCCTTGTAGCTATGAGGAAAAGGAGTGATGGGAAGCATTAGGCACACCAGATTGTGTAACAGAGATGAATTTTCATTAAGCTGCTAGATTTGATCACTTGTCATTTGACAATGTTAGTTGTTAGTTGCTAAGGCTTGGATTTTGCTTTGCCTTTTTTACTGAGGATCGTGGAGCATGCCAGAGTGCAAAGGGTGGGTATTCTTATCTTGAAAAGAGGAAAGATTTACATGAGTAAATTTATTGAGGGTTAATACTAAACTAAGTTTAAGATATTGTCAAATTAAGAACTCTAAAATGCAAGTACAGTAAGAGAGTTCTTTGAGGAAAGGCTAGGGTAGAGGGTTTTTTTTTCCCCTCTGAGAATAAAGTCATGTCCACAGGAATGCAACCTGGGAGAGGTTATAGAGGAGGTTTGTAAGGCCTGTGGAATAGACCTCAACTAAATGATCTGATTTATGAAATAAAAGTTATAGGATTATTGTATGTGTGTTTTTCTTTCTGTGGTCTAACAAATTTAGATTTAGCATTGTGTCTGTTGAACACATTCAGTATCTTTTCTGTTATCTAGAAACCCCAGACCTTAACAGTGTAACAAATAAGTTCTACCATTAAAATGAGGTGTAGCTCCGTAGTGAATCTGACAAAAAAGATAATTCAAACCATGATGGAAACTAGTCTCCTTCTAGTTCTTTTCAAATCCTGCTTTGTACCCTGTTCAGACTCTGTTCAGGCAGTAGTGCTCTGGATGAGGCATGTAATTCTCTACCTCTGAAAACTGAAATTAAATTGCTTAATTCTATATTATGCTCTAATGTGGGAGGACAGCAATGCCTGTGGATCATCAAGAAACAGCCCAATCTAACTTGGATCAAGTTCATTGTCGTTGCCATTTCTGATGTTAGATGTATAGAGAGCCTGCACAGCAAACATTTTCATGCATGAAGGAGGAAAGAAGGCTGGGGGGAGTGGTTTGAGTTACACGAGCAGGGTACACCCATGAGTGGTTATAAACACACTGTGGGATTTTCTTTGGCAGCAATGAAGCTTGAGGGTGTCGGCCTGCTTGGGTGGAGCTTGGGTCTGCTGGCCATGCACAGGATAGCTGGGATGTAGAGTGGGTACAGATTAACAGGGAGTAACATGCTGGTCCTCATCTGCTCATGAGTCTTTGGGAGGCTGTTCCTGGTTGGACTTTTCTTGTTAAGGGAAATGATGTGGCGGTTTTGGAGGTCTGGGTTTTAGCTCCAATTTTTTTAGGTGTTTCTTTGGGCTCTGCATATGTATTTATCTGGTAATTATAATGGCTAAGGTTGCACCCATGGGTTATAGCATGGTCCCAAGCCCTTCCTGGACTTGTCCTAGAATAAAGCATGGGATCTGTTTTGCTTTTAGAGTACAGCAGTCTCAAAATAAAGTGGTTTGTGGGTTGGAGAGATCTTTATAGCTCTTCTATTCAAATGTCTGTTGACTTAGCTTTCTTGGCTCCCAGAAGATTCTTGCAAGATCTGTATTAGGAAAAGTATTCCAAAATTTTGAACTTCTCTGCTTTCTGTATTCAGCCTTCCTCTACAGAAAAAGGTTATACATCCATTAAAAAATCTGTTTGAACTGCTCTGTGCAGTGTACTCGATTTGTGATGCCATGCCTAGTTGACTGTGTGTAAAGGGTGTAATTAGGAATCTTTTAATCCTGTTTTTTAACTCCCTTGTCCTCCACCACTTCCTTTGAGGAAGTGCCTGCCTCTTTTGCACACCCATAACAGCTGAGAGTTGGAAACAGCACAAATAAAACTTACTTTCCCATGTTCATTTTTTAATGTCTTTAACTAGAATATTTGTTCTTTGTTTTGTGAGAGTCTAGATTTGCCAAACCACTGAGGAGTGAGCCTTGCAGTTTAATGTCCAGGCAACCATCTGCTGTGCTTAAAATAAATGCTGGCACAAATGACCAGTCTTTGAACTTGCTTCTGAGGTGCTAAGACGTTTCTCTTGATGACCCCTATGAAGGTGGCTTTGGTAAATTCAGCCTAGTCTGGACCCTGTGATCCTAAGTCACTAGTGATTTTTGACCTGTGTAAGGCAGAATTAGGTAGCAAAAAGGAGAACTGAAACATGTAAGTGGAGACAAGTGCACATAGCAGAAAGCAAGCACATACTACATTAGGTGTTAGACATTTTAATTTTTCAGATCTCCTGAACCTTTTTACATGCTCATTAAAGAATGGTAATTTTTTTTTCCTTTTGTCTCTTGCAGGTCAAATGGTTCTATCTGTCTCTTTGCTCCTGTTGATTATCTTTCCTGCTTTATGATGACTCTTTGGATTATGGCAGTCTGTGTTTTGGTACCAGGTTCTGACAGATAGCAGCCTTACTTACATACTTTTTTACAAATTTGTTTATGTGAGTTTCCTTATAGAATTTCTTTTAGGAGATTTTTTTTTTCCTAAATAAAAATACAGGCTCTATTTGTTTTCTCCCTGTGCCATGGAATGGCTTGGGGTGATCAGTGTGCTGGCAGGATCTGGAGGCCTCAGAGGACTTGGCTCACTGGGCTGCAGAGGTCATTATAGTGTGTTTGTAGCCTCCAGTCTTCGTTCTGCTCAGAATTTCTAATTGGGGCAGAACAGTGTTCTTGTTATCCAATGTTCAGTAAAGCCTTTCTGAAAACTGATGTTTCCTGTGGCATATGTAGTATGTTGGCTTGGGAAAACGAATGGATCCATCTTCTATATGTTGTCAAAAGCTGGTATGTCTTCCTGTGCTAAGGTGACTGATTTGTTTTATCCCTATTTGAAGTCATAAAGTTTTGTTAAAGTGTCATTCCAGTCATTTCTTATAGGCTTTTTTTTTTTTATATAAGAGCCTTTCTTGGGTTATTAGATAGTGTTTGCAGAATTCTGGGGAAGCCCAGGTTGTAAAACTGGGTGGGAACTAACTTTAGGATGGATTTCTATGTTGATATGTAGCATCAGGAATGGCTTCAAAGCACTTCAAATGAGGGAATGACATCCAACTCTCTTGCTCCATTGAATGGTGGAGTGAGAAGCCTTCAGATGTTTCATCCTGGTAGTGAAGTCACCTTCACTCACCTCAGAAGTGGAGTATATGTGGATGTGTGGCTCATCAGAAATGCCCCTGCTCTGACTGCCCACAAGTGTGGGGGGTGGTCTTTGGGGAGATGCTTGTAGGCTGAGGGCTCCCCATACTGAAACAGATGGATTTGTGTCCTGGGGACTTGTGTTTTCTCAGAAGGATTTGTGGGAGATGCGTGGCTTTCACCACCCAGGTAACAAGTGGAGCCTTTGCTGCCATATGTCATCTGATTTGGGGAGGCCAGTGAAGGGAAGTGTTGCTCATATGTCTTGCTGCATTAATGGCCACTCTCTCAGAAAGTTTGTTATGAGAGTTTTGATTCTAGTGGGACGTAGTACTTTTTAACATTGGAATAAAAGTGTGTTGGCTTTGAGAAATAAATTTGCTTTTGCTGCTCCTGTAGAGTACCATGTGGTTCTTCACAGCACAGGGACAGTTCAAAGGCATAAAAAATGTCCCCAGCTTCCCAAACACAGCTGGTGAGTTGGTGCTGTATGAGAAGGGATCACTGCACTGGTCACTGGTCACCCAGTGTCAAGATCTGTGCTGTGAGAGATCTCCCTAGTATGTGGCAGTGTCAGGCATTTAAACTATTCATTCTTCTTGAAACTTGTCTTATAATTTGACACTTACCCAGATCACATACTGTTATTCCCTTATCATCCTATAAGGGAGCGGCTACCTCTTCCTTGGTATAATTTCCTTTCTTTTTTCCTTCCAGAGAAGAGAGATGATCTGTTTCTTGGACTTTATTTTAGTGTTCATTCAGCGTAGGGACTGCTGTGATCAAAGAGTTGTGTATGACAGAGCAGCAGCAAAGTATGTTTTTTGAATTCATGTAGATAAAATGTTGCATTTTGTAGGTCAAATGCTTTCGGTAGTCATGTTGTGGCACTTAAGAAATGGTTAGTAACAAGCAATGTACACATTTTTCTTCTGTACCTTGGTATGAATTTGGGAACCAAAATATTTTCCATAACTGCTTATTTGTACGTTTCCATGTTCTTGGATATAATTTGCATTTCTTTTCAAATCATTATTGGCTTGAGTTTTGCATGACATGAGAATTCTATGAACTGTTTGTGTATGTGCTAAGAACAGGTTCTTGTATTTGCAACCAAGTTGATATTTGTTTTCTCTTTCTCCCACTTCTGGCCTAGCTTGGGAGGGAGGGTAGACAGGAAAGGTGGAGACCCAAAAGGCTCACTCCCACATGGTGGGCAGAAGCCCACCAAATTAGGTTTGATAAATGTATTAAAACACAAAGATCTTTTTGACAGCGTATCTGTTTGAGTCTTGATTTTTGTGAATAGGAGCAGATCAAAATACCATCTTAAAGCATATTGTGGACAGTGCTGACGTGCCCCTTTTCCATCTGGTGTAAAAGGGAAGCTGCAAACAATGGCAACCACGCCTTTGTCCTCCTGCTTTCCCATTCTCTGTCTGCATAATATAGAGCGAAAATAGTTGCCAGTTTTGGCTTTAGCTTTTCTTGTCAAAATTGTCCTCTTTTTGCCATCTGTTCCACAGTCTTACCACTGCCCTAAAGCTGCACTGTTTGATACCTGTGATGACTTAAAAAGTCAGGAACATATTGTAGCGAAGTCCACTCCTTTTAGCTGAAAGTACAATAAATTAAATCTTGGAAATGAAAACAGAGCTCTTTCATTTGTTGGAATAGATTCTTTTAGTGTTGTTTCTTAAAGAAGGGAGGCTTACGGGATTGAACTGTTTGTCCATCTGCTTTTCAGTTCATCCTTAATAACTTTTGAACAATTTCATCCAGATTTGACGAGGAATAAAAGTCTCAAAGGTAATTGCTTTCCAACAAGAAAACTGGAGGCTGGGTGGAGGAGAAGAGACAAAAATAGGTGTCCCCACTGTCTGCAGTATGAGCTTAACAATAATCTGTTCTTAGGCTTTTGCTAGCCAAGTTGCAAGTGTGTCCTGGCCTCCTGGGTACTGCAGTAATCTCGAGTCTCCAGAGCATGTTACTCAGTCTCGCTTAGGCAGAAGCTGAGGGGCCATGGAAGGGAGAAAAGGGCATAGGGAATGTTGCTGGGGAACTGGGAGTTTTAGGAAAAGGATGAAATCAATGGAAATTGGGGCTGTTGGAGCTCTCAGTAGTTTTATGATGGATGGACCAACTCGCTTTCAGATTCTGTATGGTACTACTGCAGCTTCTTGATCTGATTTCTCAGAGATGTCTGCTGAGGGTGCATCTGTGGTGCTTGCCTGGCTGTGAAATAACCCAAATGTAAGAAAGGATTTATATTGTGCTCAGAGAAACTCAGCATTCTGAAGTGCAGCTGGGCAGCTACTTTGGCAAATGTTTTATTCACTCCTGTTTTAGGCTAGACAGAACAAGCCGTGAATGTAGATTAACTCAATAGTTTCTGATGGGGGAAAAAAAAACCAGGAGAAGATTGCTGAAAAACACATTCCCATAACACTTTATATTTTTTTTCCAGGCTCAAGTCACTATTTGAATGAGCACTTCTAACAAAATTAGGATGGAAAATGTAGAGAGGGGTGGTGACACCTATAATGGGTGTGCTTATTTGCCTGGAACATGTGAGCCCTGCATTTGCAACACTTGCTGCAGAACTTCAGTTTGTACAACCAAATTCATTATGTGGAGCGTCTGCAAAATCTCTCTTATCTCTTATCTTGTGGCAGAAGTAGGGCACTGGGCTTTCTTTCCCAAGTACACATTTGGTAAAATATTCATATTCCTGCATCCGTGGTGACTGCGGGAAGGAACCACCACCTGGAATTATTCATTGCCTGCGTCTCTGTTTTTCATTGGTTTGTTTTGTCCTGGGCAAGTGCTGAGATCCTGAGCGTACTTTCAGCCATGAGTCAGTGACAACCTCATGCTATTATTGTAAATAGCAACATGAACGCTGTTCTTGCATGCGTTTTTCCACGGGCTTTGTCTTTCTCGCCCAACACTGCAGCCAAGGAATTCACAGAGCTTCTGAGTCAGCAATCAGCTGCCTCGAGACAAAACATGCAGGGTACTGCAGACTTGCAGAACAGCCGGCAAGGCATACGAATACTCTGGAAACCTGGCAAATAATTCTTGCCTGCCCTTGCTTTCCTCCTGTAATTTGCATGTTCTCTGACGTGTTGCTCGTGGGTTCCAAGGCCTTTGGGTGTTTACATCAGGAATGCAGAGTTCTAGGGAGTGACTTACCGTGGTGACTGAAGCCTCAGTGTTTGACCTGTGGGCATAACTGACTTCCCAGCCTGTGTGGAACGGGGTGTTGGCAGAGCTGCCGTGCTAACGTGCCACTTGGGATGTGCTGTCTAAAATGACCTGCTTTCTGCAGGTTTGTCTTGTCTTTGTTTTGGCTTTGCCAAACTTGAACACAAAGCAGTAAGTTCCTAGAATTACAATAGTTTGGGTTTTAATTTTGGGATCTCCCTGAGCAGTGCAGAACCAATGCTGCCTCAGTCCTCTGGTGAAAAGGCACAGGAGAAGGAAGAGTAACAAATGATTCCAATGCTGTCCTTACATCCAGGTATATTAGCTAGTGAACTGTGGACTAAGACACCTAAATAGTGACTCTGCTTAATTTAGGTCATGTAAATACTGTTCTTCCTTAAGAAGTCTCAATCACCCAAAGCACTGCTGTGAAGTGAGTGTTTGGGTGGTAGAGTGGGGTGCGAGAGGTGGGGGAACATAAGAGAACAGCATTCAGCTTGGGAGGTTGTGCTGACTAATGAAGCATGTGACTTTAGGCTGTCAGTATTTTACTGTGATTGTATTACACAGACACACTGAAACTAACTTCTTCAGTGTTAGAGGTGTTTTGTTGAAGTTCCTTATAATATTCTTGATAACAGGAGACACAGGCTTTCAGTACATAACAGGATCACAAGAGCTGGAGAGGGACTTTTTACAAGGGGATGTAGTGATAAGACAAGGGGGGTGGCTTCAAACTGTAAGAGGGCAGGTTTAGATGGCATATTAGGAAGAAATTCTTCCCTGTGAGGGTTCTGAGGCACTGGAACAGGTTGCCCAGAGAAGAAGTGGATGCCCTATCCCTGGCAGTGTTCAAGGCCAGGCTCTGAGCAACCTGATCTATTGGAAGGTCTCCCTGCCCACGGCGAGGGAGTTGGAATTAGATGATCTTTAAGGTCCCTTCCTACCCAAACCATGCTATGATTCTATGACTTAGACTCTTCAGTAATGCAGTGGTTTCCCTGAGGCACAAGCCTGGAGCGTGTTTCCAGCTTCACAGCAGTGAAGCTAAGATTAAAAATAAGGAAAGCAGTTCCATCCAGCTTAGTGAGCAGTACATGGCATCACCATAAGCCAGTTAGAAAAGCAGCTTCATGTATACTGAGTCTTCTGAGACAGTTGTCCTAATAAAGTTAGAGTCGCATGCTGCAGTATAACCCATTGTTGTGCTGTGGCTTCTCTAGGAAACTTTATTTTTAACAACATCAATTTCTAGCTGTAAGTAAAGGTTTTCAGGTCTCCTTTGCTATTTCTGAACATAAACAATAAATACCATGTTGGGCTGAAAAGCAGGAGTGCCCAAATAAACTGCTGCAGAGCTGTCGTACAGGAGGGGAAGAGACATGAGCTGTAATGTTTGACTTGGCTTCCTGTCCGTTGGAAGCAGGAAAAGAGCTGGTGAGAAACTAAAAAGTTTTATTCGAGTCCACATATTTCTTTTTTTTACCTTAATAGTCTTTGCAAAAAAGCAAAGGAAAAGAAGCATCTCAGAATTGCTTTTACTTCCATAGTTCCTGCATATGTTGCCTTCCTATCTGAAGGCAAACAGAACTATTCTTTGAGAGCAGGATAATCTAGTCTGTGTATGTACTTAGTATGATGTATAAAAGGAAGAAAAAGGTTTATTGTATAAAACAAAGAAAGAGAGAGAAGAGAAAATATCTATTCTTTAAACAAAATATCTAATTGTGAGCCAAATAATTAATTCTGGAAGTCTGCAGGCTGCTTCTGAGGAATCCCAGAAAGGCAACTAGGAGTAGCAGAGCTCATGAGATCATGTGTTATCTGCCTCAGCAGATTAAACTAGACCCCAACTGCCACCTAAAAATATTGTATGGGCCTGCATAACAAAAGAAGTTGAAAACCACAGAATAGAGGAATTAGTTTGAGAATCTTACAAGGATCATGCACCAGCCATGTTTCACTCTTATGCCGCTCACTTACTGACAGAAATATATGCATAGGCTTTAGGTAAGGGAAATGTTTATAGTACTTGGTGTAACACAGACAGGCTTACTTTTTTCAGTCTTGACATCTTTTCTTGAGCAATTTATTGCTCTTAGCAGGTTTAACTTCTTTTTAGGAACACAGTAGCCATCACTGTACAAAACCCGGTCTTTGCAAGAACACTGTATCAGCTTTCTCAAATCTTCGTTTGCGAAGCCTAGCCATGATGATGATGTGTCAGCTTGTGCTGTGCCATCTTCTTTCCTCTATTGACCATGAGCATGTCTTTTTAGAATGAAAGAACCAAAGCCTACTTTACTGATGCAGTACCAACTCTTGAAGTACTTTGTGGTAGCAGTGTCTTTAAGACCAACACCTAACCATTCCTGTGCTGTTACACAGTAACTGCGACATCAGTAGGTCTGCATCTTCTGTTTTCACAACCTCTGCCCTCTTCCAGACATCCTGTAACAACTGCCAGTTTACTTGTGACTTCTCTGCTGTTCATGTGAAATAAGTTTTGATGAAACTTCCAAGGCACTGGCTCAGTTAAAGTATTTTGTGATTTAACAGAGGTGAGATGTGCTCCTGTCTGCAGTGAGGCTCAGTGAGCTCTGGAAGGCTCTGCTTCAGTGAGCTTGGTCAGAAATCCTCAGGGTATCAATCAGTTGACTTACTTAGGACTGATGCATTAGTAATTACTGAGAATCTGGGCTCTCAGTTCAGCAGGCTTAGACAAAATTTTGGAAAGAGAATGAAAGAGCAAGCTGAGTTACATTTTCTTCCTTTTATCTTTTAGGTTGATAATGCTTGTAAGCCAGAGGTGAAAGTGGCTCAACGGAGCAGCATTGGGAAGTCTGGCAGACTGGAAGAGAACAGCTGCCTCCCAGGGCAGCTGCGACGTGTGAAGCATGGAGGAGAGTAAGAACGAGAAGGTGAACCAGGCTCATGTTCTCTTCGACAGATTTGTCCAGGCTTCCACCTGCAAGGGGACTCTCAAGGCTTTCCAAGAGCTCTGTGACTACTTAGAACTAAAGCCGAAGGACTATCGCTCCTTCTATCACAAACTCAAATCCAAGCTCAATTACTGGAAAGCCAAAGCCTTATGGGCCAAATTGGATAAAAGAGGCAGCCATAAGGACTATAAGAAAGGGAAAGCGTGCGCCAACACGAAGGTAAGAGATACAGTCACCGTGCTCAAAACAACTGTTACCCACTTTGTCTCTGGAACACACAATAACAATGTCTGGACATAAAAATATGTTTGCCTGCTGTCACTCTAATGCTGGGGAAGACTCAAGAATGCTCTCATATATGTATTTATGATATAGCCACAGTGTGTTAGCATTTGACTAGCAATCAGAAATTCTGTTGGCCACTACAGGATTTGACTCCCCACCTGAATATTTATCACTTATTCAGGAGAAGCAGCCTGCAAGTTCCTCGGCTGTGCATTTTTGTGGCATCAATGCTATAGATGGCTTAGGAGATCTTAATTGGTAAACCTTTAATCTTGGTAGACTTTCTTTTGCATTTTTTACTAGACAGTAACAGGGACATGTGCTGTTGGAGTCTAGGTACAAAATATGCATATTTGGAAATTTCCAGCTTTAATTTGAAAAATCTCGTGACTCTCTCAAGAAAAATAAACTTTCCTGCCAATTGGGCAAAATATCCTGTTTCCCGTTATTTAGAAAATGATCATTTATATTCCAGATTCAAAGAAGAAAAAAAATGCCTTGGAAACTCATACCAATTTCTTTTAAAAGATTGGTATGTGTGGTATTTACTGTAGGAATTCCTGTTTTACATACACACACACAGAGCATTTTACTGTTTTTTTTCAGCCTGAATTATTGTGAGCTGGCATTTATGTGCTGCACTCTGGTTGGACTGTGCAGTATGATCTTATTTATTTGTTTTGTGGTTACTGAAAGCAGTTCTTTATATCATTTAACAAAATGTGAATACGATATGTTGTTTTTGTAAATAATCAAGCATTCTTCCTTTTTTAAAAAAGGGCAAATAGTACTGAACACTATAAAATTTAAACAGGATTCTGTCCTTCATTGAGAACAATAGATGCTGCTGCTTCTTTTGAATATTCACCTTCTGAGAGAAGGAAATATTTTAATTGGAGGAGTAAATGACTAATTCCTCAGTAGAGAACAGAGGGGGAAATACATCTAGTTTAGAGTATGTCATTTCAGATCTGTGGAGTGAAGTTTAATTATCAACTAGATATTAGAAAGTTGTGTTAGTTTCTTAATTGTTTATTCTATTCTGCTTTCAGAGGCTATTTTCATCTGAAGAGAGGCATTTATAATGAATTACTGCAGTAACACTTGGTAAACTCCGAAATGGAACAATTGGGCATTGTCATGGTGGGCAGTAGCTTCAACACCTCAAAAGTCCAACTAGTGTTAAGGTTTACATTTTTCAGGCAGCATAAGAAAGAAAGGATTTACAGGAAGATAAATGTAGTGGATTATGTGTATACTTAGGAATAAATCTTTTAAGCACTATGGGATGTTATAGAGAAAAATCCAAATTTTTTTTTTTGAATAATTGATTGCACTGTACATTCATTGGATTCAGGAATTGCTCTTCTTTTGAATGAAACATCATGGGTAGAACTGAGTTACGGTGCTAAAAGTTTGTGAAATGAGGTCAGGTGGTTTATGTCTTAATGAGAAAGAGATTGAGGGAGCTGTGGAAGATGTAGAGGTCTTTTAACTTATTTGAATAATAGACTATAAGAGTGATTTTTGCATCTGGGTTCTGAATGTATCTTAGTCTGCAATACTATTTGTTAACACTGAGGAAAAGGTTGCTTCAATAACAGAGATGCAACATGGAAGAAGATATTTAATGGAAGGTGGGGTGGATAGTTCTTGATTGTGAGGGCATACAAAAAATAGATATGAGTGGAGGGTGACATCCAACTATGAAAAGCATTCAGAAAATTGAATGTGACATTTATAGAGAAATGGTGAGCTGAGTTTAGAAGGACATTAGAGCTCCATTTGGTCCTGTTGGGGTTTGAGTTGACAACTAGGCAGCCATAAGGAAATGTCAGAAAGGTAAGGATTTTAGCTTGGACAAAAAGTAGGCAACTCTTGAGTTGGAGAAGTTCTGTGAATTGACAGCACTGACAAGCCGATTGAACCAGTGTCTGTGAATGAGGTGATGCAAAGGCAATTTGTAGAGGGAGGATCATACAAGAGACAACAGGTGAAGCCCCATGGGAAATTAGTAATAAGAGGAGTGAGGGAAGTCCTTCAGATAGTACTCTGAAGGAATATCTGAAGATGCAGAGGAGCACTGAGCCTTAAAAAAAATCTGACAAGGATGTGCTTTGAAGAAATTATGTAGCCAACTGTCTTTAATAAATTAAAGCTGGCATGCCCCTTTGCCCCTACTCAGAAACACAGAGGACTGGATTTGGGATTCACACCATTTTGAGTAGTTAAACTAGTAGCTGAGAGAAAGTGAAATTTAGTTTAAAAAACTCGGATGTGTTCTTTTTATATTTTTTTGTATATGTTTCTATAAATTGCTTGTTTCCTATCCTAATAGTATGTGCCGATAAATGTTTATATGTAATTCCTAAGAGATAATCATAACTGTTCCAAGCAGAGACCTTTTGAGAGTTGAATCATATCTGATTTGATGTTTCCTAACTCACTTAGTTTTATATTCCTAATGTTTAATGTAATTTGCAAACCACTGATTAAAAGATACAGAAATTTAAGTGGGCATGTGGAGATAGTAGAATTTAAGATAGAGATTAGGGTATTACCCATGTTATCAGAACAGAAGTCAGTCATTTCTTTAGGAAGTTTGGCTGTTGTACACTTGGAACATACACCAGTTCTGATGTTCTCCTCCTCTGTAGTGTAGCTCTTAATTTCACATTTAAAAATTGGTCAGGGATGAGGTGCTGTGCCTGGACTTGGGGGCAGTTTGTGCACATGACCAGCGTCCAGGTTTACCAGAATTCAGATAAGCAGAGTACATGAAAGCGAGTCTTGGACGTGGTGGGTTGTTCAAATATAAATAGTTACAAATGGTGCTCTCTCTTCATTGGTTATACAGAGAATACAGGGTTTCAGTTTGCCTTTAATGTTCCATTACCATGGCACTGTTACTGGAAACTTAATATAATCTGTCTGAAAGATCTTGAGCAAGAAGTGTTTCTGAGGGATGAGACAGCTCCAGTGCAAGGAGTTGCAGCAATTGCTTGGAGTCATTGAGGGGAAAGGGAAGAAGGAACAACAGTAGCTGCCTATATTTGGCTGTACTTGGCATCTCATGTAGTTACTTTGGTCTGACAGAGTATCAGAAGGTGGGGCTCTACAAGAGATCTGAAACTGGAAGAAGCATTAGAGGTGGAAAAGAATATTTTCTTCAATTTTTAATTGTGCCTAAAACTTTTTATCTTTTATAACAACATAATTTAATATTTTTGTGATTATAAAAGAAAAAAAGGCAACTTTGACCATGAATTGCTTCACTGATTATCATATATTTTACTTTCAGAACATCTAGAATCTATAACATAACTTAGATTGGGGTAGGGGGACAGTTACAAAGAACAACAACAACAACAAAAAATGTTTCTGTGACAAAATTGCAGGCAATTAGTTTATAATTTGACTATGTAGACCTGGTTTAAATAGTCTCATTTTAGTACAATTCCTTTGCTGTTGCATACTTCATTGTAACTATTTTATATGTGGAAAATTATCAAAGAACAAAGAACAACTCAGTGTGTTCTTGTTGCTTATTGAATCCAGGCTCTTTGAAGTTTGTAGTTGTCAGGCAAGCACAATTATTACCTGGATAAATATGATAGACTCAGCTGATTTTCTTAGAAGTTTAAAAAAAGATAGACCAAGTGCTGTTCAAGAGTTACTTATCTACAAATAAACCAATATCAAATTGGAAGAACATATTAGGTCCTAACTGAGTATCCCTTTTGACAAACTACAAGACAGACATCTGTTCAATGTACAAGTCTGTGCAGGAATTTATTAGTGCAGAGGTTGCGCTTGCCTTTTGTCCCAGATGTCTCCAGGTTCCTGAAGCTACTAAAGAAGCAATGGTGTTATTATTCCCTTCCCTTTCCTCTAGACTTGGATCTCTGCCCTCAGATTTATGTGACTTCTTATCTTACACAGTAGTCTTATTTTGAATTTGCATGTTCAGTTGTTGTGTCATCACTGATGTAACTTGTGCTGGTTTTTTGCTCATTCAGGCTTTATATTTGGAGTTTCACATTATTGCAGAATTTATGGCCCAGTGAATACGTGGTGAGAATGTGGCAACCTCTAAAAATGGCCATATGGGGATGACCAACAAACACGGAGTTTTGCTTTGGGATAGGCTGTTTATCAGAACAGTTAAGTTTTGGCATACTTAAGAATTTCTTAAGGAGCTTTGCTGTCCAGCCATAAGGATATGTCAGGATCTGGAAAATAATCACATGGCAGCAGCAGTCACCTCTGTGACTGGTCTTTATTCTGTGGATCTGGTTTGTACTTGGTAGAAATCAAAGTGCAATAACGATAGGACAAAATGGACTGTGTACTGTATTTATGAGAAATCACATACCAACACCAGCTTTCTCCGTGGACCTCGGTTTCTGTGGGTAAGATTATCAGCTGACTATCTTGGCTTTTTTAATCTTAAAAGAAATTTTGCTGTATCATTTCTCAGAAAGTAGAAAGTCAACACTAGACTGCACGTATTTTCATTCTCAAGTTGTTTAGTAGTGTCTGATAGTGTTTGTGAGTGGAGTGGAGAAAGATATGAGAAGGTGAAAGACCTTTGATATGACAAAGGTTGGATTGGAGAAAAACATATTTTGATAAAAGTTGTGTAGTCACACGAAGTTTGTATTTGCACTTTGGCTGCAGTAGTAGAAACACCAACATAGGGATAAGTTAGTGCTCTGGCTTAGCTACTGTCTGTGTTACTCTAAATGATGATGTTTAGCATTAGCATCTCATGTGTTTATCTGCTGTAGTTGTTGCTGTGCTACTGAAGATATTCTTAAGAAAGGCCAGCTCAGGCTTTGGAAGATGAAAGGAAAATTTGTCATTGCTGCTTTTTTTTTTTTTTTTATAAGACAAAAATAAAAAGTTCTGGAATGGAGGAGGGAGAAGCCTTCAGAAATATTGCTGTTCTCCAAGTACTTACATAGCTTGGAGAGTACACCTTGGCAGCTCTCTTTAGAACAAGGGTTGCACGCAGGCAGTTTTATTTGCCTGCTTCCCAAAACTTTTTGCTGCTCTGGAATATGCTTTATTTTTAGGTTGCGGTTGCTGCTTTAACCATATCAGTGGCAGAACTTGGCAGGTAACAATAGAAAGACTGGTCTGAAATTTCAGCTGATGTTGCAGACAAAGAGCACTTACTCCTAAGAGCCGTGGGATGCTTGGAAGCTGTGGTAAAAATATCTCTTTCCTCCTAGGGCTGTGAAGTTACTCTGTGCTGGTTGTTTTGCAGTGTCTGATAATTGGGGCTGGACCCTGTGGCCTTCGTACAGCCATCGACCTGTCATTCCTGGGAGCCAAGGTGGTGGTCATAGAAAAGAGGGATGCCTTTTCCCGCAATAACGTGCTGCACTTGTGGCCATTCACCATTCACGACCTGAGGGGTCTCGGCGCCAAAAAGTTTTACGGCAAATTCTGTGCGGGCTCCATAGACCATATCAGTAAGTACAGCAGCTGCTGGGCACAGCAGCACTTGTTCTGCACGGGGGGAAAGTAGGTGAGGGCACGGGGTCATTAAAATTCAATCTACAGCAACCACTGCTTTCAAGTTCTTATGGTACAATTCAGCATTACCTTCGCATTGTGCATTTTGAGCTGGACCTGGATGTGAAAGAAATACATTGTCATGAGATTAACGCACAGGCAATATGTATCTATCATCCTTTATACATTCCCAAGGCATATCTTCTTCCTATGTCGAAAAGTTACACAGAAGGTTTAAACTTTTTTTTTTTTTTCATTTTTGATGGATAATTTTTCTGTTTTTCTGATACACTCCTGCAGCTGCCACATTATTCTGTTTCCCTTGCACATTGTGAGGGTCTTGTAAAAAAGGAAAAATTAGTGAATGCTTCCGAACATTCTTGTGAATGTCGATCTGGAGAAAGGAGGAACAGTTTTGACTTTGTTAATTTTTGGAAGTGATGAAGATATATTAAAGAACACTGCCAGGTTATGAATAAGTTCTGATTAAATAGAGGTTTACATGTTAAAATTCAGAATAATTTTGGGATTCTCAAATTCTGAAAAATCAGTCTCCTTTGAAAGCTGAATGCTTTGGTAGAGCAGGAATTAATATTTTTCTTTTAATTCTTTTTTATTTTTCTCTCTGAAAGTTATTTTCTCTGTACATGACAGAGCCAGGTTTTGCCCACCAGTCTATGTTCTCCACTTTTTTTTTTCTTAATTTGGCAGTGAATGTTAGAACTGGAAGATCTTCAGAACTTCAGTTTCTCAGATTGCTTTTTTTCCTTCCAATTTCTTGTCATTTTTATCTTTCAGTACTTTTTGCATGTTGTCTTCTTTTGTACATCAGCACAGCTGAAACTTAGTGTTTAGGTGGAGGATTTTTTCATTTCAGTATCTGAAATATGACAGTAAGGTGTCTTTCTTCAAATTAATAGAGTTTGCACACTGTCATTTTCATACCCACTACCTATGGGTAAAATGAAGAGGAAAGAGGTGGTGAGAAACTTAATGTACCCTCAAGGTGTTGGGATGAAGGTGCAGGTCGGTATCACAGCCAAGCTGATCACATGGCTCACTGCCATCTGTGACAAGTGCAGTCCTGTTTGTGCTGTCTTCTCTCTCTCTCTCTCTCAGAGCATGTTCTGGTTGTTTCCACTGTTGCTGATCTGGGGACTGAAACATTCAAAAAATTACTTACTTTTCTTTCATTCTTTGAAAAGGATTGGGTTTTCAACTATGTAGAAGCTTCTTGGCATGTTGTGATATATTCCATACAGGTGCTGGGAAGTGCTGGGAACACAGTGGGGGAAAAGAAAATAGCAGCTGTCCTTTAAATCAGTTTATTAGTTATGTCACACAGACACACATAGGCATCTTGTGCTCTTTTCTTTTTCTTTGATTTCTTTAATGTTTGCTTTTTTGCAGGTATCCGTCAGCTCCAGCTTATCCTTTTGAAGGTTGCCTTGATCTTGGGAATAGAGATCCATGTCAATGTGGAATTTCGGGGGCTTGTTTACCCTCCAGAGGATCAGGAGAATGAAAGCAAGTAGCATTGAAATGGGGGGTAGAGAATGGGAAAGTTGTGGTAGGATACACAGACTCCTACTCCTTAACCCTGCTTATGACCTTAAGTCCTTTGCTCGCGCTCCATTAATAAGAATAATTATTAATGCATTTTTGCTTGGATTTTTAGTAGGATTTATTTTTTTCTTGTGACAAATCCAAATTACTTAATATACAAAACAAAGTCACCGGAAGTACTACACGACAGTAAATAGACCAAGACATGGTAGATCATAATTCTAAAATATTTAAGCCTATTAGACTTACAAAATAACATTTTAAAATAACTCTTTTCTTTGCATTCACTGAGGATGTTTATATCAGTGAATGATCCTTGTTTTGCTTTTATTATTGTTATGAACCCTCTTCTCTGGTCACCACAGGAGATGGTGGCCTACTTGTTTTTCAGCCTTTTATTAATTGCATAGGTAGTAAAGAAGCTATAAAGTTTTAGTGGCCTTTAAAGGAAATAGTCAGGGGAGTTTTACCAGAGCTGTGTCTGCCTCTGGTTCACTTGGAGTGGCTGCACAGCTCAGGAATAGCCCTGTCAGCAATGTAGCTGTCCTGCAGGGTTTCTTGACTGACCACATGATGAAGGGATTATGGATTGTAAGAAGTGGTTTTATGTGCTTGTTCTATTATGATTGCTGTTTATATTGCCATTAACTTGGAGTTTATCAACAGGAATAGGTTGGCGTGCGTTGGTCCACCCCAAAACCCATCCAGTGTCTGAATATGAGTTCGAAGTAATCATTGGAGGGGATGGCAGGAGGAATACCTTGGAAGGTAATGTTGACTCCAAAATTAGCTTTCAAATAGAACTTACCTTTAAATTTGTTAGAACAAAAACATCCTTTAATATGCCAATCAACATCTGGAAAGACACTTGACTAGTGAAAGGGAGATGAAAAGTTCCTGTAAAAATCCATTTGTATCAAAGACAGCTGTGTTGTCTTGTTTTCTCTTTCTACACAATAGCAAAGGAATTAGGTTTTTTCATCTGGATAACCTTTCTTACATTTTTTTCTTTAGTTGATTAGTGTTGTGTGTAACAGCTTACTTTTGGGTGTAAGAACTGAGGTGTTTAATTACTCTGTGTAGTAAAGAATCCTATATTAATATTTTTATGCAAATTGCAGTTTTGAGAAAAGATATGAGAGACCGGGGGGCTTTTTCCCTAAACAGAACATTTATTTTTCTGGTGAAGCAATTTGTTGCTTCCTCTGTGGAGCAGTTTGTAATTCAGCAGGTCCCTTCTCTCTTTTTATTTTGTGAGGGCACCTGTCTGTGCCATACTGAGCCTTCTCTGAAGGTGTGCTGTATTTTTCAGCACTACTTTATCCTTCCCCCAGGGTTTCGCCGAAAAGAATTCCGTGGTAAACTCGCAATTGCAATCACGGCAAACTTCATCAATCGCAACACCACAGCTGAAGCCAAAGTAGAAGAGATCAGCGGTGTGGCCTTCATATTCAACCAGAAGTTCTTCCAAGATCTACGAGAAGCCACAGGTTTGCCAGCAGTTGACAGATTTCTAGTGAAAACAATTTGTCTTTGTTAACAAAACTTTGTAACTCAGATATCACGTTTAATCAATAAGTGAACATCTTGTGCAAGGAAGTCAGTCACTGCTGTCTCTGAGATTTGACTTCCCTGTTTTTACAGCTGTTCTGCTGTGCATAGCAGATATATGTCATTTTTGTTCAGAAGTGGAGAACTTACTGTTTTCAGGAAACCTGAGCCCTAAATGGGAAGAGACTGAATCCTGAGTTCAGCTTTGTGCACTCCACATCTGAATGCAAACGTTAGTGATGATAAGTGTACCTATTAGAAGAGGTAGCTTTATGCAGGTGAAATGTGCTGTTTGTGGGTTTGTTGAAGATTCAGATTTTTAAAGTCATCAAAAGCATGTGAGAAAGTTGCTTGGCATTCTCTCTCTGAGGCTTCCTAACCACGCTGTTTCAATTTACTTCCTTCTGATAGAGCTCTAGTGTGGCACATATCTCATAACTTGTTCCTTCACTACCATTTCTTTTGTTCTGTCACAAGGCATTGACTTGGAGAACATTGTCTACTACAAAGATGATACACACTACTTTGTCATGACTGCCAAAAAGCAGAGCTTGCTGGAAAAAGGAGTGATACGGCATGTGGGTATTAACTTCCCCTGTATTCTCTATAAGCTAAAATTTTGGTGACAATTTTCATATGATATAGTGAAAAAAGGGAAACGTGCTTTTCTTCTACCACAGGGTGTTTTTATACAGTTGTATTTTAGAACCCAAGTGCAATTGTGTTCTAAAGGGCAGTTAATGCCCTTCTCAAGTGTTGTAAGCTATCAGAAGAGTGTTACAAATTTGGAAAGGACAAGTTTTGTATCCCATTGTAGATTTGGGAGTTTTGTTCAGGCTAAGATAAAATATGCTGAAAGAACATTTGATAGCTTAGTTGAGCTTCCCTCGTTTTATGGGAATGAAAAATGCTCAGAGGTTTCTTAGCCCTTTCACAGTTAGAAATACAAGCAGGACTGATTACTATTTGCAATAAAAGATTTATAGATTTTCTCTGGGAAGCATAAACACAGATAGGAATGAGAGAAATTACAGGGCAGATCCGTATCAGTGGATTTGTCAGAATTTTAATGCCAATCTTAAAATAAACCTGTGGATTTGACCACTGCACTTTTACTCTTCTGGTTTTGGCAGGATCACGCAGACACAGAGGTATTGCTCTCACGGGAAAACGTGGACCAGGAGGCTCTGCTGAACTATGCCAGGGAGGCAGCTGACTTCTCCACTAATCAGCAGCTGCCATCGCTGGACTTCGCCATCAATCACTATGGGCAGCCAGACGTGGCCATGTTTGACTTCACGTGCATGTACGCGTCCGAGAACGCCGCCCTGGTGCGGGAGCAGAACGGCCACCAGCTGCTCGTGGCACTGGTTGGGGACAGTCTCTTAGAGGTTTGTGTTTTAACCCTGCTGTGTGCAAACACTGAGTGGAAGCACAAGCCACAGCCCACTGAGCCCATCACTGAAATACGTGCTGCCTATAAGAGAGTCACTGCAAGGAAAGCTGCTGTTTATTATAGAATAAAGTGGGAGGTTTGAAGGAAGGGTAGGAGTGTTGGGAAAACGGAATATTTAGTGTGGTAATTATCTTGCTTAAGAAAATATGCGCAGAGCTTTTTCTAAAGTTGTGTCTGTTCCATCTGCTTCTTGTTGGGCTGAGTTGACTCTACAGAACCTACTGCAGGCCTGCTAATAATTAGCATTTTGTAGTTGGTTAAAAAGTACAGTCTTCAAGAGAAGCTGTTAAGGCACTCCAGGCTATGAATTGTTGTTGGAAATAGAGAGCCATTGGCTTTGGGAGAGCTCATGAGCTATGCACTATACATCTGGTTTCCTCTAACCCAGGAGGAATGGAGCTTTAAGCTAATTACTGAGCTCTAATTTCCCAGCAGGTTAGTGTCTCAATATATACTTGATACTTCTTTAAAATTTTCCCTAACTGATGCTTTTCCTTTCTCTGCCTTTTTTTTTTTCTTTTTCTTTCTTTTGTAAACTATATTAGCCATTTTGGCCAATGGGAACTGGAATAGCCAGAGGATTTTTGGCTGCAATGGACTCTGCTTGGATGGTACGAAGTTGGTCGCTCGGAGCTAGTCCTTTGGAAGTTCTCGCAGAGAGGTAAGAGAGAAAATTAATACTTACAGTTCTAATCTAATCTTCCAATGTCTCATGATTAATTCCAGTTTCTTCTAGTACAAATATATAGACAGAATGGGAGGTACAGACTCCCATTTTTAGAGGATGCTTAAGGGTATAATTGAAGAAAAAATTTTCGAAGGAGCTGATAAACTGAGATATATAGAAATAAGAAATGTTGCATCTATTCTTGGTCCTAGGTTTAAAAGATTAGATGAGGAATCTTTTCTTGGTGCTTATTGACATTGCATGAAGAAAGTGAGCCCAACTTACTGTTACCAGCCCTGCAATAGCAAACCAGATGAAGATGCAGATGTCTTTAAAGTACCAGATACAGAACTTCTTGCCATCCCCTGTTATATTGTGAATATTCTTTAGTATTTTCTTTTTAGGAAGCTATGACCTGCTTTTTTTTTCATGTTCTCCTAAACTGGCCACTTCGTTTCATATAAGCCAAACAACATCTTGTGTTTCTTTGAAGCATTGAGTTCCTGATATTTTTATCATCTTTGGCTGAGTGTTGTTTTGGTGACTCAAGGTGATCTTGTAGAGATCAGAACTCAGGTAATAAAAAGATGGAGTACCTAAAAGCAGCAGCTAGTACAGCCTGTTTCAAACTTAAGCAACTGCAGCCCAATGGCACAATGCATACATAAAATACTGTTTGTCTGAATTAAAAAAAAAAAAAAAAGATGAAATAATAATGTTGCAGTTTGGAGCCTGACTTCCATCACCCTCCCATTAGCAGACAACAGTAAGGTCTTCCCTGAGCTTTCTCTTCTACATGCTGAACAAACCCAGTTCCCTTGGCCTCTCCTCACAGGGCAAGTCCTCCAGTCCCCTTGGTAGCCCTCTTCCTGAGCCCCTCCGGTGTCTCAATGTCTTTACTGTACTGGGAACCCTTTCAATTATGCTTCGTGCATTGTTTCTTCCCTTCTTTTGATTTCTGGAGCTCTATTAAATTGCAGATTTTAATATGCTTATCCTGACTCTTAGCTATGCAGTGTCTGAAGTGGTTAGATTCTAATTTGAATGTTTATCTCTTCAGAGTTTACTTAGCTGTAGTATTAGTGATGCTTCTCTTTAAAAAAAAAAACAAACAAGAGAACAAAAAAAACCCAGAACACAAACACAACCAAAACAAACACAAAAAACCAAAACCGCCACAAAACCTAAAACAAACAAACCAACCAAAACAAAACCCCAGACTTTTTTTTTTTTATGTTATTTTCCCAAGGGAAAGCATTTATAGGCTGCTGCCTCAGACCACCCCTGAGAACGTGAGTAAAAACTTCAGCCATTACAGCATTGATCCTGCCACCCGGTATCCCAATATCAACGTCAACTTCCTGCGGCCACAGCAGGTAACTGCACAAATGGTGCTTCTGTGTGCTTGTAATCTGCATTGTGTCTTTCCTCAGGTGAAGCTGTGATAATGTTTTGGGGACAGATAGTGACCTGATGTGTGTATAACGTGGAAGCAGTAGACCTTCTGTACTTCAGCAAATTCCTTTTTAGGAATTTTTTATTTTGATAGTTGTAACCATGCTGTAATGATACAGGAAATCTATAAATTTGTGTCTGTGTGTGTGCATGTGCATTCTCTTTGTAATAATCTAGCCCAGCAGTGTGTGATTGCAATTTGGCATCCACTGAGCAGCAGCAGTCAGCTGGGCTGTTCAGCACTGATGAGCTGATCCTTGTGCTTCTGACTTCTGCTACATAAGTGTACTTGTCTTCCTTCCTGTTATGGCTCCTTATTGTCCTCTGCCTGTTTATGGATCTGGTGTGCATGGCATGTTGGTCATTTGAAACTTCTTTGTGTCATTTTAGGTACGGCACTTGTATAATACAGGAGACTTGAAAGACATTCACCTGGAAATAGAGAACTTTGTGAACTCCAGGACACCAAAGCTGACTCGAAATGGTAGGCCTGCCTGCTGTTCTATTCCTTTTGGTATTCTGGAGCTGGATCAGTGCAGGAACTATAGAACAGCAGAGCTGTTGAGTATAATTTAGTCAGTCTCTTGGTTTGGAAAATGTATCCAGCGATTGTTTTGTCAACAGTCTGAGTTTCCAGTTTTTCAAGTTTCCATTAGCATGTAAATATATTTTTGTTTGTCTGATTTCCCTTGCTTTATAATGCTGTTAAATTTCTAAGCATATTTGCTTATACAGGCATCTCTTTTCACCTCCTTTATAACAATGTCCTTGCTTAGAGTGCAGAAGCCTAGACTGAATCTCTCTAACAGTAGACTCAGAATTCCTACAAACATAACAAAAGGTATTTCTTGTGCAGACTTTCACATTTGTGCTTTCCTTTTCTTAATCTCACTTTGCTTGCATTATTCTGAAAGCCTTGTGATAAGCATTTCAGTATCTGTCTGCTGGTCTCTACCCTGAGGGGTATGTCAAACTTTTCCTTTTGCATGCCTTGTCTTGGATGCCCAGATAGTGTTTGGGGACTCTGAGTGGCTCTTTGCTGCTAAGCGTCCCTTTCACTGCTGAATAGCTGTGTAGTCTTCTGCTCTTTGCCCTGCAGCCACGTCCCTTTAGGCTGTAATCTCATCAGATCTTGCTGTAAGACAGGGTCAAAACTGGTCAGTGCTTTTAAAGGAAAGTTTTCAAGGGAGAAGAAGTTACAGAAGTACATTTGTAGTTCTTTCACTAGAAATAGTATATCTGGGCTTTAGAGAGCATTGTGCTCCTGTATGTCCTTTTGATCATACTTAAGAAGCCTTTTCAACTGTTTTATATTTCCTGAGGCTCTTTTACGACGGGTAGGGTGAAAAGTCTGACAAGTTACAACTTAGATAATTACTTTTTAGCAAATGAAAAATACTGTCTTGGATTTAAAATAGATTCTTTTAAAATAAGAATCCTGTTCTCTAATACCCATTGTAGAAGGAGCTTGTTTTTTACATTAAGGTTTTCTTTGTTGATTAATGGGTTTTATGTTGTATTTTGAATTTTTGAAATGTTGTGCATTTTTATTTTAAAATGTGATTTTGTTTTTTGGGTTTTTTTTCTTTTTACAGAGTCTGTAGCTCGCTCCAGTAAATTGCTCAGTTGGTGCCAGAGGCAGACTGATGGATATGCTGGTGTTAATGTGACAGATCTCACAATGTCATGGAAAAGTGGCTTAGCTTTGTGTGCCATTATCCACAGATACCGTCCAGACTTAATGTGAGTAATTGGCTGCTTCAAAAAACTGGGAAGGGCAGAACATTAGTGGTGTTTGGAACTAATAATGTGGAGATTGAGGCAATGCATTTGTGACTTATGAAGAAATGGATTGAAATGAATTCAATTAAACTTGATACAAACTAACGTACAGTGATTCACTAGCAGAGTGGAAGGTCATGATAGCTTGATGAATCTGAAGATAAATGTGTTGTCTTTTTCCCTTCTGGATGATTTGGCAGAATTGAGCTTCAAATTAGTACTGACTGGAAAGCATTATTGACTGACAGTTTATTGTTGTGTAAAGTAAGTGAGGAATAAGTCAAAGATTCAGTTAAATTTCTCATGAACAAGTATCTACACAGCCCTTTATAAACTTCCTGTTTAACGGTAACTCTTTTAAAAGACTTTTTAGGCTGCTCTTTTTGGAAGTAGTGCCCACAGTCTAAATAGAGGCGTTGTTGCTCTTTGTACACTGACATGTGGCTTGGGTGAATGAGGGAGGTGTCCCCTTACGTGACATATTGGGTAAAACAGTGCCCAGATTCTAAAATGGGAAAACACTGGCTGGAATAAGTAACAGTAGCAAAGACTCTGGTACTTTAATTGAAATCTGAAATGGCTTCAACTTCCCAAAGGGACATTAGAGAAAGTAAATGCTAGAGCTCTATTTAAAGACAGAATCCGATGTAAAGCATGCTGAAAAATTGTGTGGTTATTCCCTTCCACGTGCACTGAATTACTTCTGCGTTGGTGTACTTGAATTAACCTGAGCTACTCTGTTTAATAGCCCTATGGCTTGTGGAGAGTTCATATAGCTTTTAAAATGGTTTATGTAATTCTCTACAAGCTATAGCTTTTTATATAGACTTTATGTAGTTCTACAAGTTTTGGTAAAAGCCAGAAGGACTAAAATATGGATCAGTCAAGGAAAAAAAAGGGACAAAAAATGAAGACTTAATTTAGTTCCAAGTGCACAGAAGAATTTATGTAGAGGAAAACAGTACAATCTTCCAGCAATGGAGGAAGTGAAGATGCATTTCAGAGGACATAACAAAAAAAATCTGGGTTTGTAAGAAGAGGAAAAAAAAAAGAAAAAAGGGATATGTTTGAGCTAAAGTTCACTGTAATTAAGTAGCATGAACTTTATCATGTTGCTGGCAAATAAATCTGAGAGATTTCAATGAGAGGAGAAAAAAAAAGGAGGTGGATCCTGAGTTCTTTCAGAAGACTGGTTTCTACTTGATTCAGTGCATGGCCTCTTTCTGCCCTTTGCAGAGACTTTGATTCTTTGGATGAGCATGATGTGGAGAAGAATAACCAACTGGCCTTTGACATCGCTGAAAAAGAGTTTGGAATATCTCCCATTATGACTGGAAAGGAAATGGCATCTGTTGGAGAGCCAGATAAGCTGTCGATGGTGATGTACCTCACGCAGTTCTATGAGATGTTCAAAGACACCATCCCCTCTAGTGGTAAGGAGTTTGGGGCACTTCTGGCACATTTAAAGACAACTTCAGGGTGAATGTGTGTGCTTCAGTTACCTTCAGGTGGCTGCTGCATGAGCTCGTATTGGTCACTCACGAGCTCTACATTACAAAAAGTTGACTTCTTATTGGTGCTGATAAAGACCGTGTGAGCAGCATTAGGAGCAAAAGAAGGATTTAATGCACAGCAATGTCCTCAAAAATTCTAACCTCCCTTCAGCACTACTAGATAAGGTTTCTGCTTTCTTACTATTGTTAGGGGCTTGTTTGTCTTAGCTGATGTGAGATGCCTTGCTAGTAGTGGTTTAGTAGATAATTTCAAAACACTGGCTGCGTTTTATACCTATTTACAATCTGTGAATGCTGAGACTAACTTCAGGCCAAGAGGAACAAAATACCTTTTATTAGAACTGAGAGATATAATTGCCTAACCCAAATCAATAGGATAACCTTTGAATATTAATAATGTTGTTATAGATCTTTATTGCTGATGATTCAAGTATATTTTTCTGGTTGGGGGGAAAAAGTGGTTTTAATAGCCTTTTAAAAATATGTCAGGTATTATTTCTAAAACTCTGGACTCTTTTTAAAGAATACTGATAATCATGGTGCTCTTTAAATACAAAAGTAAATAGAGTAAACAAACACAGCATTTATTCTGGGTGGTTATAAACCCTGAAAGGAGAATTCATTTGGGCAAAATGAAAAAGAAGAATAGCTGAGAAGGGTATTAATTCTAGACACTACAATAATTTTGTACAGAGAATTTAAGAAAAAGACTGTTATGTTAAAAAAAATCAGTGAGTCCTTCAGTCCACAGAAGAAAACTTCTTGGCAATCCCTTGTTCTACCTGTTTTTCCTAACAGATAGTCTGGACCTGAATGCAGAAGAAAAAGCCGCCCTAATTGCCAGTACCAAGTCACCCATCTCCTTCCTCAGCAAACTGGGACAAAGCATCTCTCGGAAACGCACTCCCAAGGTAACCATGCACTGCCTTGGCAACACTTGTGTCTGTCAGGCTCCTCTCCAAGTAGTGGTACTAAAAATGCAGGTGTAAGTGTGCATCTGCTATGTGTTTGCAAGAGCCCATGTGTTCACCAGCTCTTGGTATAGGACAGTACATTTTTAAATTACGTCCGTAATATGTACTCTCAATTAGTGGTACATTTCAGTCTTAAAATCTTATCCTTGTGGCTAAGATTTGGGCATATATTTTGTGTTGGATCATAACTTGCTCAGTTTCCAATGAGCTGAAAGTGTTGCTGAACGTCCAATTTGAAGGTAAGGATCCCCTAAGGAGTATGTAGGAAAAATACCCCTTTTCTTGACCAAATGGACAATAAGCCCAGAGAATTAAATAATAATTAAATAAATACCTTTGCAAGGTAGCTTAAGTGCACTGATGATATTTAACTCAGCCCAGAAAGGTATGAGAGTCCTTAACTTTGCTTTTTTTTTCCTTTATTCCTTCTGTTTCCAGGACAAAAAAGAAAAAGAACTGGATGGTGCAGGAAAGAGGAGAAAAACCAGCCAATCTGAGGATGTAAGTATTACAGTGAGGAAAGTGTCAGGGAGGAAAATACATGGTAGGTATCCTATTCCCACTTTACTTCTTTCATTCCTTGTATCCAGGCCAGATTTATATAAAATTTCTTAGACAAGAATTAATTCTTCAGAGATTATGCGTTGTTGTATCTTTAGTCCAAATATTTTACGGATGCTTGTGAAAGAATAGTGCACAGCAAATGAAATGTGGCAGTTCCCTGATGTTTTTTTTATTTTAATAGCAATTTGCTATGGTTTGATGAGGACCTCAAGAATAAAACCTTCATTTGGTAAAGTTATGCCTTATTGTCAGAAGTTTCATGGGCATTAAAACTTTAGCCTTGGTTAGTGCAAAAAGCACTAGCATATCTAGTATGCCCCATAAGGCAGCCTTTCAGATTAAATATTTGTAGCCAAATAGGTACAGGTGAGTTAAAATTCAGTGCTTTAAGTTTGTTCTTAAAAGGTTTGAGGACAGGCCTTTGTTTTATGTCAAGGGATTCACAGGGGTGTTTCGGCTGTAGTCTCTTTGGTAGGTAAGTGTATCAAATAGGGTTGAAAAGATAAGTAAAGTTTAACAGAACATTTGATGACACGCCAAAGGAAATTAAAATGTGAGCTTGCAAGTGCAGGCTATCAGATTTGTTATCTACAGTATTAGAAACCCTTCACAGCAAAGGGGTAGAGAAAAGGAGATCCCGTTGTATCTTGTTAAATTTTGATGTCACTGCTTTTTAGGAGGACCTCCCACGGAGCTACAGAGAAGAAAGGCCCACACTGGTGAGTGCCCTGACAGAGAGGAGGATTGATGCTGCCATTGGGAATCAGAACAAAGTCAAGTCTATGGCAACCCAGCTACTGGCCAAGTTTGAAGAGAATGCACCGGTGCCGTCCTCAAGCTTACGGAGACAGGTAGGAGATGGATAATAACACCTTTATTTTGGAATTGTGGAGGAAAATCGGGCATAATAACACGCATTCCTCAAGATTGGATGCTAGTGGTGCTTTTTTACTTCAAAGACTCTCTTAGAGGAGAGTGAAGCTTACTCAGAAAGGTTTGAAATTTATGAGTAACTTATCCTAAGATAAGTTTATTTCTTTGTTATTGCCTATATTATGTTATGTAATCTATTTCACAAACATATTACCAGCAATTTAGTTTCTTTTATAACTACTATTGCTCTTTAAAAGCTTTCCAGGAATGTTCCACTTTGACACAGTTAAAGAACAATCATTCGATTTCTGATTTGAACATTTTCATATCAGGTTACATCTATTTGTTCTTGTGAACTGTGATTAAGGCTTGTACATGTATGTGAGTGCAGCAGATAAATGTCTGGGAGTTTCTTGGCAATCAGGATATTTGTATCATTGCAAGTGAGGCTTTCATATTATTCAGGATGGAATCTGAACTGCAACTGCAGAGTAGTTGTCTCTGAAGTTCGATTGAGTCACTTCAAGCTACTGCTGGCAGTGCAGTGTCAGCAGTAGGGTTTAAGTGACAGATTCTTGCTCTGCTGCACAAGTCCATCTTCACAGCTTGTGCCAAGCTCTGTGCTGCCACGGCCATATTGTGAGTGGGACTTGACCTGGGCACTTTAAAGCCAGGTCAAGTTAGTCTATGCTACACTACACATCAGCCTTGGTAGTGTAACATAATCTCAGAAAGGTGATGTCTGTCCCACCTTTCACCAATCAAATGTTTCTTCAGCTGCTACACATTGGCTAGAATACTCAGCCAATGATTTGAAGAAACAGTGAAATTAAAGAGAAGGTCCAAAATATGTTAAGTTTCCCATTTTGGGATTTTTTTTTTTCCTTTTTATGTTTTACTTGCTAAATGAATTCTCCCCTGCCCTATTTTTTTTTCCTTGAATGTTTGTCTGTCTTACTCTGTATTCCATTCCTATGGCTTTCTTTGAGTTTCCTTTACTATTTTATCTTTCCTCCTTGGTCCCATTTTCCCTACAACCTGCATGCAGCAACCTGTCCTGCCTTATCAAGAACGTGTTCACAACCAACCATCCAGCAGACGAGAGCAGGGCCGTCTTGCTCCCATACCCCAGTGGAAACAGGTAAAGAAACTGATTCTAAGTACAATGCATTGCCTGCACCCAACACCAACTATCACTGTCATGTTTTTAAACCAGTCCTTTTCCAGCACCTTGTCCAAGTCCATTATTTTAAATAACTTTCAGTGAACAAAGTTAACATCTCCCTTTGGTAATGATGCATGGTTTCATGTTTCAAAAGGATTTAATCAAATTTTCCCTGCCCTCTTATGATAGTTTCAACTTACCAAGGTTTCAGTGGATGCTGCAGCAGAAATTTTTGCTACAGGATTTCTAGATTCTTCTGTTAGAAAGAAAGAAAGAAAACATGCAAGATATTTTGGCAACTTATGAGGTAAAAGGTGTCATACCATCTGTGACTTTAAAGCTTTTCCTTTGTATAACTAGTAAAATTGGTTATCAGTTTTGCTATTCATATGCTAAATCTTACGTGTTCTGTACTGGCAGGAGACTTTACTGTGGTTTCCCTTTCTTTTATGACACATGTAGCTTTTCTTGCCAACTTCTCACCCTCACTGCATTGCAGATTCCCATCTTACTGTGAATTCAGTAAATTTCAGGTTTTCTGCCATAGAGGTTTTCAGAATAGGGATCATCAGCAGGTATCAAATTTTATTTTCTCTCCCTTGTTTTGGCTCACTGTCATCACTGTTGTTTTTCTTTCAGCCATAGACTTTCCAAAGTTAAGGCTTGTGACAGGTGGTCTTTTTAGGCAGATAGGGATACTTATCTCACTGGCTTTCTCTGCTTCCACTGTTTCTCTGTGCAAGTGGCCTCCTCATGTTTCTGAGGGTGCTGAGAGGTATTTTTTAAGGCAGCCATAATTTGGAGAAATATCTGCTTCTTTCTGGCTGTAGTTTAATCAGAGCATACTTCGGAGTCAAGAGGAGGAAGGTACCACTGGGTTTGGAAATCCACTGTTCTGCATGAATATGGATTCCCAGTGATCTTCATGTTTGAGGTGTATTCTATGCAATTAATGCTGCATGTCATGACTGGTGCCATGATCTAGAAGGTTTCTCTCCAAGGAAGAAGACCTAAGCCAGGGGAATTATTTTCAGTAGAACTGTCAAGATGTTTTTGTTTCCTGACTCAGTGTTCTTCTACCTTCTGTCTCATCAAAATCTTCTTTATAGGCCCCTGAGCACTTTCAGATGGATGCACTTCATCCATGATTGAGGAAAATTTAATTTTTTAAGGATACTTACCAAGTAACTGGTAAAATGAAAAAAAACTGATACAAAAAAGCTGTACAATATGAAGTCAATTGTTGAGCACTGCTTATGTGTTACTTCCCAAAAAAAGGAAGACTGGATTGCACTGGTTATCTCTCTTTGTTCAAGCAAATGAAGTTTTGTGTTTTAGCATTTGGAAAATATCACATTTGAGCAGTCTTGAGATTCCTATTTGAACCTGCTATTGAAACTTTATGAAGACTTTATAATTAAGCCTTTATAGTGAAACAGAAGAAGTTCTTATTGTCATCCTTCTGTAATTGGTTGGAAAAAAAGTATGAACTTCTGCTTCCTGCTTTTAATAGGATTTTCTCCTTACCAGAGAGCAGTTTGTTGTTCCTGTGTTTTTTCTTGTTTTTTTACCTGCACTACACAATTTAAAAAAAAAGACAAAACAGAAGGAAGAAAAAATCCTTCTGCTCTCCTTCAACATTGATAGCATCTCTGTATAGGCAGCAATGTAGGGCATATCTTTAAAAATCTTTTTGTAGCAATTTTCCTTTCAGAGGACTTAAATTATTTTGTTCAACACTGGCAATGATTGCCTTGTGTGAATGATTTCCCTCTCAAGATTACACATGAAGATGATCTTTCCGTGATAGGCTTTACTGCATCAATAGAAGATGATTGATTCTTGGGTCCAGATTTCAGTATGAATTTGCAGTGCTTTTGAAATGGAGAAGTGTAAAACTGAATCTCAAGGATGCAAAAATCTACGGGATGCAGTAGGACCAAAAACCCAGCTGATAGAGTCGCTGTTCCAAAGGTGTTTGCCTGGGGAAGTGAAGAACATTGATTGCCTTCATTCAAAAGCCATGGACACGTATAGAACCATTTATTCTTGACTGACCAGAGATCAGCTGAAGTGGAAAGCCATCCACTGAGCCAAGCAGCCAGCTTTGCCAAGCTTGGACAGCAATCTGTCCTGCAGGAAGTTGCTGCTGGAGCAGCCCCTTGACTGCCTGCTGAGACTCCTGACTGTGGTTGTGGGACTGCACCTCCTGATGGTCCTGGACTGGCTTTCTGCAGTGACACTGGGCATTTTAAAGCTGGCCTTAAAGCTATTTCCTGGGCTCCAGACTGCCAGCAGGGGAGTTGGTGCTGGGTACCAGTACATGTTGCTGGACATGCTGTGCAGGATTAGTACTGCTCCTGACAAGTTCTTTAGGAGTTGTATGGTTGCTAGAAAGAGCTGTTCGTGAAGCTATTGGAAAGTTATTTCTCTTGTTTGGCACTGGTGTTGAAGTTCATGGGCAGAAACTTGTGTTACTGATTGCATGTAAGATATGTAGCAAATGCTTTCTATTGAAGAGTGCTTTGAAGAGGAGCAAAGCAGTTCCGAAGGGGACAAAGGGTGATGTGTTACTGAGGAAAACCAGAGGTTGCCTGATATTCTTGCGACATGAAGTTGAGATCCTCAGGTCTCTTTGGCAGAAGGGCAGTTAATGTGATTGACAGGTTTGGTCCTTCCTGTGTTTTGGAAACTGCGTGGAAGAGGAAACTGTACTGCAAAAGCATAAGAGTGATTGCAAGGGATAAACCAGAGAGTTGCAAAGGATATGGTCTGGATTGGACCCACAGTTTCAACAGGAAATTTGTGTCTGCCTTGGGCTACTGCCTGCTAGTGTCTCTCAGATGGACTTCTTCAGCTGTACTTGCTTATCAGTTTAAATCTAGAATCTTGCTTTGCCCTGGTATGAGGTGATTCAATGAGCTTGTAAGGCAGAGTGCCTCTCTATGTGTTGTATAGGTGGGGTAGGGGTGGTTGCTACAATAAAATTCCTAGAAGGAGTGAGATCTGGCAGAATCTGCTCTGAAGCAGTTTTTGCATTCATCACAAGACTTTAATGGTGTCTCTCTTGGAAAGGCTAAAGAGCAAGTGGGTTAAAAACCTCACCAGTCTGTTTTTCAGCATTTAGTATGGCCTGCATTCCTTGTGAATTGGATTATAAAGTCTGATTTATTGAGCTCCACTTTGAGAATGTTGACCTCTGTTGTTAAAATTCAGTTCTTGTTCTTATGAGCACCTCAGCAGTAGCTACTAATGCATGAAGATATTGTGAAGTGTATGTGCACAGTGGAAATGTGTGTAATTTTCTTATATGTTGGTAAAGAGAAATGTGATTTTTGTATGTGATGGTAATATCTCCTAAAAAGGCTGGCTGTACTTCATGCCATGGAGGTTAATCTCCTCAAATAAATGCCTTCTTGTATGAGATCATGTTCTATTGCTTTCTGAGCCATTTTGGCTGCTTTTGGGAAATAGCATCTCATCAGGGATCATGTAGCCATTGAAAGCCATATGGTCTATCCAGAAGAGGATGTGACTGGGCATGGTACTGGAGACAAGCCTTTTAAACTGAATTTTGTGCTGGACTTCCAGACTTTCAGCTTATGGCCTTCAGCAGTTTTCTGATATAGTTTCATAGGTCTCTTGTCAGCAACTTTAGTGTGTAATACCTAAGCTTAAATCACTGATGTGTAGAAAGATACTTGTAAGATGGAGATCCCATGTCCTTTGGTGCACGTCTTTTCTGCCTTTGGAGATCTGATGCTTGTTCTTTTGAGATGATTTCCTAACGTGTCATAAAGGGCAGTATTACAAACTTTCCAGTAATTTTGTTGGAACTGTGTTTCTTGAAGATATGCCATGACTGAGATGACCACAGACAGCAAGAGCTGAAATCTCAGTGGAAGAGAACTTACAACACCAATGATTTCTGCAAATACTGCAAATATTTTTAAACTTAGATTTCTTATTTAAATCTCTTGATATATTTTCCTCTTTCCCACAGTCATCCTTGTCTGTGCATGCTCAGAAATACATCCTACTGGAGGACTGAACATGTACCTCATGTACCTATACAGTGTTATATTCTGAGGTCTACCTTGGAAAAACAAGCAAGTTTGTGAAAATTTTGCCATTTGAAATGCAAACCTGGCCATGGTCGGATGAAAATCCATGAGCAGCTCTGTGATTGAGAATGTTACCATCCTTTCAGCTAGAAATCAGTGACTTCATAGATGAGCCTTTTGAAACAACGTTCTTCAATATTCTTCATCCACTTCAGTGCAAAGTCATATGTTTTAGTTTAAGCTGCTTGTAGCATCTGTTTGAAATAGAAGAACTGATTATTTATTTTTTTTTTTTTTGCTGAAAGGGAAGAGAACACCCAAACAGGTGTTAGTGCCAGCTCAGCTGCAAGGGCAGTAATGAACATCTGTAATTCCTTTAAACCGCGTGCAGTTTCTTTGGAGACTCATCTGACAGTGGCTTTGAGGACACAATGTTTAGTTTTTCACAGTGCAACCATTTCCAGTTATGCTCTGCTGAGAATTCAAAAGAAAAGGAAATATCAGGCAGAAGATACATTAATAAACAAGAAGTGGTGAAGTAAAGGCTGTACATAGTAAGGAGGTGCAGCATTAGAAGGGCGTGAAATTGAGGACTTGTATGTGCAATTGTGTAATATTCAGACTATTAGATACAGCTACATTTTGTCTACAAACCAGCTGTATTTCTTTTCTGCCAGAATGTAGTACAGCTTAACTTTAAAAATGGTTTAAAGATGGTTTAATATCTGTAAGTATAAGAAGAGGGATCTGAAGCTGAGGACAGAATGCTGTGACTTGAATTGTATTACTAATGAAATGCAAGCAAGAGTATTTAGGTCAACGGGATGGATATTTTTAAACATTGCAAGGCACAGCAATAAGTAATTTTTCATGAAGCAAAGAGAGCAGTCCAACTGTGCTGTGGAGAGTTCCAAGTTTTGCCTTTCACTGGTTGTAAGACCTTGAGTCAGAAGCTGTTAGTTTAATCGATTAATATAAGTCTGTGTTTGACTGTGATCATGTGGCTCTGGATAAAACACTTGGGTCTCTCAGCTTCAGATAAATGGTGGCTTTTGGTCATTCATGAGAGGTGTGAGCTTAGGGTCACAGTCACTCAGTTCATGTGTTCTGTCCTGTCTCACCAAACCAGAGGTAATGTTATTTCCTTTCTACCATTATTATGAATTTTTTTTTTCTTTTTCTGTTTTAAAAAAAGATGAGGCATAAGGAACGTTCTCGGACCTGCCCCAAAAAAGTGATCATGCTCTCTTCCACTCCATCTGCCTCTCCACCGTATCCCAGGCAGCAGGTGATTTCCTCTGCATGCTCTGTCCCTTTCTCTTCATTGCTGCTTGTACAAGTGACTAGATCAGTTACCAGGTGTCCCATTTACAAATAGATGTCCAGTAGGGCCTTCTCAGCCTCTTAGGTTAGGAGCACAAGGCAGCATTATCTCACTGGAAGCATGAAGAGGCTCTACTGGAGACTCAGATTTTGCTGTGGGCTAATTTTTAATTACAGTATCCTTTCTCAGTGTTGAAATACAGCAAAGTAGGAAAGAAATGTTTAGAGTAATGCAGGGAAAGAAAATGAAACTTTGCTCTATCTCTACTCTTCATTTAAATTTTTGACTGAAAATTTGCCCTTGTATCCATAAAACTTTTTTAGGATTACTTGTATGAAGTGCTTTTTTGGGATGTTGTAGTGGCCTGCACATGTCCACTGTGGTCCTTCTATTTTCCCCACACTCAGACTGTTGTCTCACAAGAGTTTGCGTTCAGTCTGTCTGACTTTGAACCTGGAGCAGTGACAGCTGTATTGAACACAGTGCATAAACATGCATCCAGATATTTGTGCACATGTATTTGTTGTTCTAGTTAAATATTACCTGAAATTCTTCAATATTTGTGTCTTGTTGTATGTTGTCATTGTGCTTCTTTGAGTTGTATCCCTTTTTTTAATGTTTATTTCATTTTCCTACTGCCATAGTAAAATCCACTCCTTTCAGATCAAATCTCAACTAATATTGAGATCATAAAAAGGCAATTGAAGTTCCATTACTTCATATAAGGATTGTACAAATGAATTTCCCCATAGATAGAGCATGTTTCTTTGCTGAACAGTTGTATGCTCATAAACTCTGTAAAGGCAAGTTTTATTCTTTGACGTAAACTTTGACTTGCCTTATTGTTGTGATTTCTTGGAGTAGTTACATGTTGCTCTTTATCTGGTCTAATAATTGTCAGCCTTCAGAACACACAGTCTTTGCTGCCTCTCTGGTCTGCATCTGCACAATAGGTCAGGTCTGCTTACTGATCCCATTTGAACCTGTCCTAACAAAAAAGGTGGTTGGTTTTCTGCCACACCGTGGACAGTGTATGGTGCAAGGAAGGATACGGGAACGGGCATCTGGGTGGAATGGGTTGGGAAAGCCCCTTTCATGAGCAAAACCTGCATTTCAACTGGAGAGTAACATTATCAGATGATGTCCATAGCTAGCTGCCTTCCTCTTGTCAAAATCCTTTGAGAACTTTGTGGGATGTATTTCATAAAAGAAGAAAGGTTTCCCCTAAGCTTACAAATAGAGAAACTATGGCAGTTAAATGCTGAGTTTTGTTTTCTAATCTATAGCATGGGATTCATTTTCCGTATAGAGAAATTTGCTTTCCGTCACTAAGAATCTGGGAGCTCTGTATTTTCCTTCCCTCGCCTCTCCAAGCATTTGTTTGTCCTGTGTCTTTTTGGTTGCCTAGTTCAGTCATGAGAGCCAGCTACTGCTGGGTTCAAGTGTGCTTTGATCACTTTCCATGTTGTGTCCCGTAGAAATTTTTTTTTGCCTGCCTTCCTGCTCAAAGAAATAATTAAAAGAAAAAAATCAGTCTTCCTTCTTTTAACTCTGAGGAATTTTTACCCTCTGTGCTACAGAACTTACAGATCTGTTAGATGCAGCTGAGTAGTCTGCTTTTGGAGACATTCTTTTTTCCTTAGGAATTTCTTTTCCTGAAATTGTCTTGGCTCAAGCCTCATAGCAAGTCAGACAGATCTGTGTCCTTGTTACACTGATGTCTTTTAAAACCTGTACCTCTGCACTTCTAATGCATTCATTCTGCCACTTCTTTTAAACTCTTCATTTCCTTCCTTTGAACTAACTTCACAGTGTGAGTTATAATGAGTGTCTTTCATTCTTTTTCGTACTAATTTCATTACAGTGTGGTACTGTACTGTTGTTTACTGACCTCATATGAATATATACTTTAAAAAAAAATTTCTCTACAGGAGCCAAGTTGTTATTACCAGGCTTAGAATATACTTAATGAACTGTTCTGCTCTTGTTATGGCCTCTCTTCTACCTGCATCTTAAAGAAAAAATCAGATGAAGTGTGTTTTGATTAGGAAGTTGGTCTGTGATTGTTTTTAAGCTCCTAATTTGTTGCCTGCAGAGATTCAGGGAACCCGGTGCCGGCTATCCTGGGGAGCAGAGTCCCAGACAGGAAAGGGTAAAGAGCATGAACAAATGGCATGGGCACTGATGACACAAAGCTGTGGTGGATGTGTGCAATGATGACACAAAGCTGTGGTGGATGTGTGCAATACAGAGAGCAAATATACTGGGTAGTGAAACACTTATCCTAATGCTGCTGTTAACACGCTGGAACTGCTGAGAGTCAATTAGGAGTGATCCTTTCTGTGTGATACCCACGTAAATGCATAACAAGCATTCATCAACAGTGTGCTATATGCTTTTATTTTGCCTTAGATATAGCACTTAAGCTCTTCTCATTCTCCTTTTCCTCTTACACCTCTTTAGTGAAGTATGCTGTGGCTGTAGCAGAACAAGAAGAGTTATGTTTTGTGCTAATTCATGCGAACATGGTTGCATTGTTTTCACTGCTTGCTTTCTGGATGGTTAAACAACTGGCATTCCATCTTGCCTCCTACAGGCCAAAGTAAAAGGAAAAATGATGAGGCATTATTTAGTATAGAGACTTTGAAGCCTTCTTAACAATGAAATATTCAACAGTCTGTCTGAATGGCTCAGTATTATACGGAAGCATGGGAAAAGAAAAGAAGGGTGCTCAAAAGGATCGGTTGATTTGAATTCGTATTGACAAATTAATTGACATTCCAGTAAAGGCTTTGAATGAATTAAGTCATAAGTGGTAGCCAGCAATAAAACCGTTGCAACTTTCAGAATGTGTTCTAACAAAAGCCTCTTGTGGGCCGAATGTTTTCTGACAGGCAGTAGAAAATGAATACGCGTGTCTGCAGCGACACAGAATCCCACAGCTTTATAATGGGCCCTAGTTTTATTGAAAATGATCTAGTAGGAAGGAGTAGGTGGAACTGAAAGCAGCTTGAAAGTAGAGAGTATTATTAATGCATCTGAGTGGGAAAAGTGTTTCTTGTAAACTGGATGTGAACCCAATTTTCTGTTGTGCATTATAGGACAATAAACAATACAGAGCAGTACCCTCTTGACAGATCAGGCCTGAGGTTTCTTGATGCATATGTTGTAGCTCCTGGTCCATTTGCTTTTGTACTCTACAAACAAATTAGGTGAAGTCTGTGTGATACTGCAAGTGATACTCCTGCTTTATACAGCAGGCCACAAGCCAGGTCTTTTTTCCATGTCATCAAGTGCACCGCACAACAGTTTAGGAAGACTGATATGAAAGACCAGAATAGCAGAGGTGTCAAATATTGTGCCTGGTGTGTGTTGTCATGGTAGTGCAGTAAGAACAAGTAGGACAGTGAAGTTGCATAAATAAAACTGGCAGCTTCTGTGAGTATTTGGTTTTGCTGTTCTTAGCTTCAACCAGCCAGGCTCATTAAAACATCCTCTCTTTGGCATGTAGGGCATTCACTTTGCATATACAATCATATTTAGGAAATTAATTCATTTTTTATGAGAACTGAAGGACATTACCCTAAAAATATGTGACTCTGTGCACAAAGTCTGAGAAACAAATATGTACAGATTTAGATATTTAAAGGAGATCCTTGAGAATGGAGAACTATGGGGAAATAAACTGACAAATAAGCTCCTCTGTGCATGATAAAGCCACATTTTTAAGTTATTTTTTGATGATAATGCCAGAGAGAGAGGCTATGCACTTGTTTGGTTTTGGCTGCAGCAGGTCCTGGTGGGAGAGTTGTGAATAACAACTAAATCTATTGTTTTTTCTTGCCCTTGATGGTCAAAATGTAGCACTTCATTAGGACAGTAGACACTGGGGGAAAAAAGTCTTCACATGAGAGCTCCTCTTGCTGTTCTGCATGTGAATGTCATACCTTTTGGCTGGCATTTTGGTATCTCTTCCTTTTGGGGCTTTTGCTGGTTTGTTTACTTCCTCCCTCCTTCCTCGTCTCACAGAGATGGCCTCGTTTATTTTCTGGTGACCAAGTGCCCGAGAATGTTGAGCAAAGGGCATGTCAGCTGGCTGCCCTCCTGGAGTCCAGACGTGCAGTGAGGCATCAGGTGACGACAGCCCTGCCTATCTGGTGTCCTGTGTCAGTGTGGGATTCTGGGTACAGGTGAAATCTGGGGTCACAGAGAAAAATCCACCAAAATACAATGGCCACTGCTCTACAGTTCATGTGGCTAAAACGATGGTCAAGTCTATTTTGTGTAGTGTTTTCACCTGATTTGCCAGTTCTTAGCTGTCTCCTTGCTTGGTGAGTGACTGTGTTTCTGTTCCTCAAAACACAATATGAAAAATAAAGTAAAAAGCAGCCTCTAAACTTCAGCATGTAGATGCTGAAAACCAGCTGGGCTCCAGATCAAATCAGCTCACAGTGGTCGTTTACCAGTCAGTTGCTCACAGATTTCCTTGCTTCTGGAAGCAAGAACATTCACATTTTCCAAGCATTATTCCTGGCTCTGAAGTACTACTTTTGTGTCCATACTTCCTGCATAGTTATTTCCAATGGTAGAGCTGGAAGCCTGTGCGGGTTTTCTTTGATTCCAGTGTACTCTTCTGTTTTGTTTTGGTTTTGTGCCTAATTTTCTCTCCAGTGTGTTGTCTTTGGGATATGGGAACATGCCAGTTTGAACTGGGGTTCTTTAGTTGCTTCCCCTATCTCTGTTTTCAGTTACCTTCAGCAGCATTTGGCAAACTGCAGAGTGCTTTTGGAAAACACCATCTACAAAAGTGACTTTTTTTTTTTTATTTTCCATAACTTATTGTTTTGAATTAACCATCTAAAATCAAACTGTCTTCATGAGCTGGAACATAAATAGTCCCAGAATGTTTGCTGGTAGGCATAATTTTTTCCAAGCCATACTGAAAGGAAATTTATAGCCTCTAGGTCACTTTTCATTGCTGGGGTTTTTTTGGGGTGCTGTCTTTACTGATGATTAAAGCCAGTGAAACTATTCTCTAGGATGGAACAGTGAACCTTTGGCTAGATTTATCATTTGTGGACATAGAACAAGCTATGAAAGACTAAATAAGAAGACTAGTTTAAACACAGTGGCACCTATTTCTTAATGAGTGACACAACTGAAGATCTCAGGAGTGATCCACAATGCTGTGTGCATTTTCTTATGCAGGGGAAGTGATGATACAGAAACAAAGATCTAGACCAAAACATCTTTCTTCTGCCTTTTGTGTTGCTCTCTGGCAATTTTAATCTCCTCTTGAGAGTGCAAAAGATGAACAGCATTGCAATGCAAAGGTAGAAATTATTTTTGAGATTCTCTAGTGTCTGTATGGTGCAGAATTGAAAAAGAGAGAGAATGGAAGGGAGACAAAGAACACAAAGTAGAGGAAAGCATAAAGTGGGTAGGGCAGAGAGGAAAAAGAGGAAACAGATGTTGGAACACTGCAAGCAATGATGGATTATGATGTGGGATTTAAGGGAAGAAAACAAGAAAAATAGTTTGGTAAGAGAAAGACAGCTTAGAAAAGTAAGACATTTTCCAAGAAGAAATTGTTGAATGTTGATGAACTTAAGTACGGAAAATCTGTGTATTAACAATTATATTTCTTTAAATTGGGGAAACTGTGAAAGCCAAGCTCTTTTGCATTTTGTCCAGTAAATTAAATCTTTGGGTTAGCCTATCTTAAGTGGCTAGAAGTAGCTATTTTCATGGGTCATGCAGTTACATGACATTTATTTTTCCTTTTTATTACTAAAACTATAACTTTCTTGTCAAAGAGAGCAAATTATTTGAAATTTGCATACTTTTTATTTCCAGACTATAATTTTTAGAAATATGTGGTTTCTACCAGTACTGCTGTTTGTCTGATACTTCCAGCTTTTGTTTTTTTCCTATTTATGTGACATATTTCTTGTGAGAGGGGCATAATAATCCATAGAGATAATGACAAGGGTATATTGGAAGACCAAATTTTGGGTTCTTCTATGAAGAACCAGTTTCAGAAGGATGCAGATTCTCAGATTGTGATTTATTCTTTGCCATTTGATAAGCAAGAGCAGCAGATTATTTTATATTGATTAATTCTTTTTTTGTGTGATTCTTCTGATCTGCTTACAGTAAATTTAAGGTTAGAAATTTGCTGCTAATTACAGGAAATACATACAAACTAATTTCTTTCTATTCCAACCCCCAGGAGAGCAGGCTTTTGGTTTATATAGTTAAAATATAGAGGAGGTCTCACATGGCTTGAAAGATGATCTTAGTGCCTTAAGCCAGTAATGTAGAATGATGGGAGATACAGAAGGAGCAGAGGAAATTGATTTGGAATCTTTGCCAGTGGCTTAGTTGGTTGGGTTACAGGAGATTGGACATCTGTGGAAGTTGGTAACTGCTTCCAAATGGTCCTAAATAACTTAAAACCTAATAAAAAGCAAATTAAGAATGACTTACTCTGTCTCGCTAGGGAGAAAGTGAAGATACACTGGATATTTTTCTACAGGAGTCTTTAAGAAATTGTTCTTGATGGTGACCAGAAAGGCACGAGTGTTTGGTTTTTTTTTTTTATTTTCTCTTCTCTTCCCTCTGTAGCCATGTGTGATTGTTCTGACTTTCATTTTATTTTGTAGCCTGAGACTGAACCGTCTCGCCGATTCTTTGTTGACCAGTGGGAGCTCTCCCTTAGCCTCCGCTCTTCCAATCGCCCTTCCTCACCTTCATCCGACTCCCTCCGACAGGTAGCCTTGGCCTGAGCCTTGCCAGGTGCATCCAGCTGTGTTTGCTTGCCAAGGACACACCACGAGAGATGGCCAGGCTTGCAATGCTTCACCTGCAGGACACAGTCCCTGTGCATAGCCATGCACACAAGAGAACCCGCAGGCAGCCTGTGCCTGGCGCAGCTCGGTTCTTGTCAGCCATAAAGCAGTTTGAAGCTAAATATGTTTAACATTTGGTGTAAATGAAAAGCTTTTGGTACGTCTCGCTCTCAAACCAGGTTTTTTTGAGCTCCTCTGGCTTTGCAGTAAAGCTTTCTGGTTTTGCTTGCTGCTTTTGTTCAGGTTTTGGGCCAAATGGCAGAATGTGTTTGTGGATATATGGTTAATGGACAGTGTGAAATAAAAAGGACTTTGGCTTTCTGAAAAACCGCTGAGAATTTGAACTAGTTGCAGTTGTCATACATGAGCAGCAGGAACTTGACTTGACCTAAGCTGGAGTGGGTTCTTTACCTGCTCTTGAAAATGCTGCAGAACGTTGTCTGTCTTGAAGGCTTTTAACCGTGGAAGAAAGATAAAATGCTTCATTTAAGACCCGTTATTAGGCCAGGTGTGATATGTAGGAAAAAAGCAAAATAAATCAGAAACACACAACCCCAAATGAAAAAGTCAGCAACTAAATTTCTCACTGCAGATAGTCCAAGGTATTGAGAGTGAATATTAACATATTCACTTTGTAAGCACAGCACCTCATACGTGGTGGTAGAAACTTAGATTCCTGAGGGATCTGCATTTAAGGTTGAATGAAGGTTTCAGATCAAAACTTGATCAGAGGAAACCTGATTCAGCTAAAAACATTTTTCCCATGGAAATGCTTGATCAATCTTTTAAGAAAAGTTAAAAAGCCTCAAAGGTTTCTAGTTCTTCAGAGGAAAATGAAAACTCTAGGTCAAATTTACTGTGATTGCCAGTTAAAGATCAATGCTGAAGGAAATTTTACAGGTGAGCACCATTTTAAATGCAATACTTGACAAGATACAGTGTTTGTCATAGAAAGGCAACTCTGCATTTATGTGTGCACACGCTGGCTGAGGAAAAATATGGAACCTGGAACATTTTGAAAGACAAATCATTTGTTATTTCTTGCATATAAAAATACTGCAAGTGCTCTGCATTTTGGAATGGAATCAGTGGACAGGTATAAGTTCTTTCTGGGTAGAAATAAACCCTCAGTGACAAAGAGCTTAAGGAATTAGAACTGTAGTGACAGCAGCAATAATCTCTGGCTGAGCACTCCATTTTCCAAGTCTTTTTCCCCAAAGAAATACCCATTCCATGACAAGATTCAGCTTTTGTGGTGCTTCCTGCTGTTCTCATGTCTGAACGTGTGAAGGTCTTAAACATTCCTGAAAGGCTAATAACCACACCTATTAAATTGGCTATTAGTTGTGGGAAATAACTAGTGTGCTTCGAGCAAGTTGTGCTATACAGGGGGGGTTTGAGAGACAACTATAGTCCTTTTATTATCCTTAGTATTTTACACTTGCTAGAAGCTGGAGTGTCTCTCTGATCCTGTGTTAGCTGAGTCTCCAGCTAGAAACATTCATAATGTTTCCTAGCCTGGAAAAGGAAAGTTGCTTGGTGTGCTCCTGGCTGCTCCGAGTGAAACGCGTGGCGTTTGCAGTGTGACTGAGCTAACATGGATATAACCACAGCGTTTTCTTAACTGTGTCATTATTGCCAACGGTTGTGTTTCCTGTGAAAACACTTCCCCCGCTCCTGCAGTGATTGAACTTGGCTTGCAGACACTCGTTTTGTACCATCTAAGGTAACGGCCAACTTGCCCAGATTCCTTGGAATACTGGAGGGGTTTAGGTATCCAAAGTTACACAGTCAGTAACCATGATGGAGAAAAGCCAAGTCATAAGGCTGTGTTCACAGCTGAACAAGGATGTGTTCCAGATGTATGCAGGTATGGCTTTAATGCATTGGATGAGGCTCTTCCATCTCTTTCCGTAAAAACTTCTGTGTATTTTTAGCATTGGAAGAATTAATGGTTTTGAATCACTGTGAGTTCCTTAGTTAAGGACTTCTCCCTGCTCTGTGAGTGCTCTGTAAATGAATTCTTCCCAGTTGCTAAGCATATAAATACACTGCTACAATCAGTGTGACATGTCTTCTAAAAGATCTTTGTTTCTGATGCCAATTTTACCTGAAACCTAAAATCTTAAACTGTGTTTAGCCTCATCTTTTAGGAATGTCTATTCTCAGGTTTCTGGGTGCAAAATACCCTAGAAGTGAAAACAAGACCTGCTCCCTTCATCATCATAGTATTTCTGGAACACTTAGACAATTGCAAAATGCAGGTCTCCCTGTCCATTCTTACAGGTGATCCTGGACTGGACTGGTGGTTTCTGATGGCACTGGCTTTGCTATTACTACTTGTCACTTCATATTGTCCACTGTCCTGGCATGATTTGACCTCTCTGCACCTTTTCACCACCTAACCTATCATCATTTTAGTTATTTTTTTTTAATTTGATTTCTTTTTTCTTTTCCCACTTCACTATTGTTTTATCCAACCCATCTGGTAGAAGTACATAAAGATGTACACAGGCGGAGTGAGCTCATTGGCTGAGCAGATAGCCAATCAGCTTCAAAGGAAAGAGCAACCCAAAACCCTTCTAGACAAGAAGGAACTGGTAAGACCATGTGCCGAAGGTGATGTGTGTTTGTGATTAGATGTCCTGTAGATATGAAGTATTGTGAGTGTCCAGTTGTTACACCACTGATGGAATCTGTCGTAGCTTTGTGAAAGACTTTGTTTCCCTTTCTCCATCCACCCTCAGTCTTGTCCTCATTTCCTTTGCCAAATATTTTAATCTAATCTCAGCATCTGAGGATTGGGCGTAATTAGTTGAGAAACTGTCGGTAATACTTTTGCTTACTTCTGCTGCATTCTGGAGGGATACTGATTTTGGTAATGTAGGTCTAAGAATTGCTGGTTTGAAGGTTTTCTGATGGTTTTGGCTTTCCATCATATGTCTCCTAAAGTGATTTATTTCAAGGTCATCATTATTAGTACTGATGCCCACTGATCCACCCAGAGCTTATTTTACTCCTGATATATGTAGGCATGGCATCCTAGGACCCTTTTTCCTGGACAATAAGGTTAGTTTTTGGTGTCCTGGTTAAAACTGTAATTGCATCCAAGAACTGCAGCATCCATGTGTGAAAGAACTGCAGCATCCAGGTGCTCCTGTGTCCACACAAACGAAGAGAAGATGGGACGGTGTGATCTCGGTGAGGCTGGACACACGTGCATTTAGCCATCCCTGTTTCTGTCTAGGGCTCCCTCAAAAAGGAGTTCCCCCAGAACCTGGGAGGCAGCGACGTCTGTTACTTCTGCCGCAAGCGGGTCTATGTGATGGAGAGGCTCAGTGCCGAGGGCAAGTTCTTCCACCGCAGCTGCTTCAAGTGCGAGTACTGTGCGACCACGCTGCGCTTGTCGTCCTACGCCTACGACATCGAAGATGGTAAGAGAAGTTGCCTTTCTGCCACAGTTCTCTTAACTGTCCTGGATCACCTGTTGAATGATTGCAGCTCTTTTTTTTTTTTTTCCTTAAAAATTATTGGATGAGTTAGAGTAGCTCTCTAACCCACCACCTCGTAACTCGCGCTCTAAAGACACCACCTGTCCAACTGTTGAAGCTTTATGGATTTCCTGTGGCCAGGTCATGCTGACAGCAAAATAACTGAGCTCGTAGGAATTAATTGAACTTAATAACAGCTGTTAGAATGCAAAGAATCAAATAGTAGCTGGAGGCTTTGAAAGGATTTGGGGGCTGAGTTTGAAAGCCAGACCCTTTACTCTCGTTTGACAGTTTTTAAATAAAACCCCTTAGAGTTTAATACCATTTAAGAGAAAATACTAAGTGGCCAGTCTTCGCGAACGAAGATCTGGGAAAGGTGTTTTTACCTTTCAAGCCTGCGCAATGGATTTTTTAGG
>JAWWLV010000045.1:68619309-68703922 GCA_035041135.1 Platyrinchus mystaceus | reverse complement strand
TGTCCAAGCCTGCTTGGCCCGGCAGATGAACCTTAGGATTAAAGGGTGGGCTCAGTTCAGCGCAGGCTGTGTCTCACGTAAAAAATCCATTGCGCAGGCTTGAAAGGTGGGAACACCTTTCCCAGATCTTCGTTCGCGAAGACTGGCCATAAGAGAAAATACTAAGTTGGAGAGAAATGTAGTCAGCTTGTTCTTCTTGAAGACATCACAACTTTCCAACTCCATATGTTTATGCTAGATGTACTAAAAAAGGAACTTTATAATCAGGGACTATGATAATAGGTCATTGCAAACTATGTTCTGTTTATATAGCGAAAAATGGAGCATCAAAGTTGCATAGAGGTGAGTCAATGTTAGAGAGAAAGAGAGAGTGGTGTTGAAGTAGTTACTGAAGATTCAGTAATGACTCATTTTCTATATCTGATAGACTAAGGAGGAAGGAATATGATTACAAAACTTGCTGATGACTCAGTTAACAGAATCTAACATGCTAAGAATTAAGGGAAGGTTCAGATATACTCAACAGATCTGAGAAACCAGATAATGTGGCAGCAGATGAAACTCAATTTATCAACAAAATGTGCATATTGAAAGTAATAATTTGAAATCACTTGTGAAATGTAATCTCCTTCTAAGAGTAGCAATATATTGCAATCTTTGCTTGAGCAGTGATTGATAAAAATGTCACATTTTCTGAAGAAAAAATACGAGAAAATATTTCAGATAAATGTTATTTATATCAGCATGTATGCCTTTGTTTTCTTCCACAGCTGCCTATCTTTAATCCTATCTCAATAGGAAAGTATGTGCAAAATGTTGTAAAACCATGTGACAGGTTAGGTGCAAAGGATTCTACTTGGAATATGATGGTGTAGAAAACAAAGGTGACTGGAAAAAAATGGTACCAGTAATTTTCCCTGCTCATTGGCAAAGATGAAAATGAAATTATAAACTGATATGGCACAGGATGAAACTCCAGAATATTCTACTGCAGATGGAAGTGTTATAAAGGAAGAATCTTTTTGCATATACTGGGTGGAGTAACGGCCATGGAAACACCATCTAGGCTTAAGGGGCAAAAAGAACCAGAATTATGTATTCATGATGCATTATATAATGACTTTAAGTAGTGGACTTGCTTGGTTGTGAAAAGTTGAGGAAACTTAGAATCATCAAACCAGACTCCCAGTAAGGAATAGAAAACCCTTTATTTCTCGTTCAGAAGGTCAGCAGACTTGGCATGCGAGTTTAAAGGGGCCAATGGTCATTTTGAAACCAGCATACAAGTAACATCTTTGCCAGTAATCAAAGTTGGGAAAAAACATTTTTTTGAGCACTGCTGTTATTTTGGGCATTCACAAGTAACTGAAAACCTGACTTTATGTTAAGCAGTAACAGACTGAGCTCCTCTGTGAGCTCTATGGGTTGAAACAGTTTTTACCACCAGATTTAGTGATTCCCTCTGCAAAGGGATGTGTATGCAGTTATGGCCAGATAGTTCTCAGTGAAGCTTGGGAGTTTCAGCACACTGATAGCATTGATTCTGAAATGATATTCCGTGCCTAACAGTTGTGTGTGTATATGAAGCGGATATGGCCAAACAGAAATATGTGGTATCTCGTCTAATCTCATCCTTGTGAAAATTCAGCTTATATTTCAGTCTGAGTTTTCTTTGGGAGAAAAAAAAAAACAACAAAGCTATACACACATTGTTGCTGTTCATGTAGCTGTTGGGAGTGATAAGCATTCTGCAGTGTTCTGCAGTCAGTGTCTGGTTGTAGGCTTCAAAGTCTGGGAATTTTTATCTAAGAGCTTTTCTGTTGTTGCTCGTTTCAGACAATCTTGGAGTGGTTTTTGGAAAGTGTAGATATTAAAAAATGCTTACTTAAGTAAAGACTTTTCAATAGATAATGTTGTCACTTTTCCACCATAAAACAAAGGACGGTGCAAATACCAGCCCAGAGAAAGAGGCAGATGTCAGAATATATGTTGGGAATGCATTAGCAAAGCTCTAGGAATGGGATAGCAATAGGGGATGCTATGGGCTGCATATACCAAGCATGATACACTGGCAAAGGTACAGTGGAAGATAATTACGTGGCATCTATTTTGCTGCTATTATTTGTATTATGGTGTTACTAGTGCTGCTTTGTCTTCCTGACAGTGCTCAGATACCAGTGAAAAACCCATCTAGACTTCTGGGGTGTTACTAAACCTCTAGTATCACAAAAGGTCTTTTTTGTGAAAATGAAACATTGTTTGGTTGTCCTTTCTACCAGTAGACACTGTGCACTTTGAGAGATGGTTCTTTGGGAGTTAACACTGTCCTCTCCCACTTTCCTCTGCTGGTTGTATTCATTCTTGCTTTTTCCAAAAGTGCTTCTGCCAGCTTTTCATGTGATGATTTCTTTGTTCCTCACACACTGCCGCATTGTTAGCATGTGATACCACACAAGCCTCACAGCTTTGCTTTGGTGTTTGATAGGATTTTAAACTAAATGGCTGTCAGGCACCCAATGGAAAGGAGGCTAGCTATGAGGGGGAGAGAGGAGGGCTGGAGTTAAAACTTCAGATAGTGTTTGCCTCCCCTGTACAGTGAAGAAACTGGAGGGGGCAACAGGAATGGCAGCAGAAAATAAGTTGCAGTGAGATGGAAATTTATATTGTGCTAAACTCCTGTGTCCTCATTGCTGACCATCATTTGTGTTTTATCTGCAGGTAAATTCTACTGTAAGCCTCACTACTGTTACCGACTCTCTGGTTATGCTCAAAGGAAGAGGCCAGCAGTGGGTCCTCTGTCAGGAAAGGTAACTCATTATTTTCATTTAATGTGTCATGTTAATAGATTTTGATTCTTAACATTGAGAAAGTACATATGATGTTTTGGTTTGTTTGTTTTTGTTTTTTAAAGTGGAAAAATTCAGAGTGCATTTAGTTGCTTTTTTGTATCATGAAAGCTTGCAGTTTTACAAATATTATTTAAGAGCAGTTCCTCTACTTACTTCTTCTTTTTTCATGGTACTTATTATAAAATTATGTGCTATCCCATTTGAAACAGAATTTTGATTTGTTTTCTTATCAGCTGAAATTCTTACTCAGTCCATGTAGAGACTATATGAATAATGTTACCAGTTCTGGTTTTGCTTTGTTTCTCCATAGTTTTTCTTAAGACAAAACAAATTGTTTGCTTTTGCTTTGAAACATAAAGTTCTACCCCACTTGCATAAGCTATGAGGATCAAATACCTTCATTTCTGAAGGTATTCCTGTGTGTTAATGGGAACCTGGGTGAAAAGAAAGGATATCACTTTTCCTATACTATCGTAGTGGAAGCATTTGTGCTTTAAATATGGGATGAAGATGCACTGTGTAATACAGAAAAGTCTCTCAGCTTTTGTCATTGCAATCCAAGGCACTTAATTTTTCTCCTCAAATCCCTTTTTGGTATTTTTACACTGAGCAAGCTACATGCTGGTCTCCTAACAAGTTCTGTTTAGCTTGTATGCTGCAAACTGACCTTCTCCCTTAAATCATATTTTCCTTCATAGTAGTGCTGGTGCCTGTGTTTCTGCCTGTTCCTCAGGTTTTATTAGTATAAGCTGAAGCTGTCCTCCTCCTTTATGGAAGGATAATGGAGCCATCCCAACGTTTGTGCCATACCTCCTGCCAAAAATAAAGGCTAAAAACGGTACTTGTTTTATTTCCCGGATGAGGAGACTTCAGGGATCTTACTGCTTTGACTTCCTTGGATATCCAGCTTGTTTTTTAGAGCTTTAATTAAGCCATAAATTGAGAAGGAACATCCTTGGTTCAGACCTTGCCTTATGCGATGGTTACGCGGGGTTGTCTCAGTTGCGAGCGGGATGCACGTTCAGTACCTGTAACCTTTCCCATTCTAATATGAATTTAACTTCCCCCACGTTCTTCCAGGACAACAAGGGAGCCCCGCAGGACGCCATGGCAAGTGATGGAAACGGACGGGCAAACGCCATCCCCGCCTCAGCAGAGAGGGCCCCAGGTAGCTCCGCTTCCTTCTTTAGCAGGGTGGTGCAGTACTCGCTCGGCCTCTTGGGCAGAGTTAGGCTGGCGAGCCAGCGCCTGCAAAGCACGGTCTCCTCGATTGGGCACCAGGTAGCCCAGAACCCTCTGGACTCCTTTTTCATGTGTCAGCTGGTGGCTTTTGGGGTTCCCTTTCTCTATGTCCAGTCAGAAGTTCTCGTGCAGATCCTAGGGGAATTCTGTGGGCAGCCTGCTGACCAGTAAGAGTTAACGTGACCCAGTTCTGAGCTGTGTAAACTCGTGTGGTTTTTTGCGGTGCCATGTGAATTTTGTGTGTTACGTGAAAATCTCAATATATTGTTTTGCACTGTGGCTTTGGGGCCTAGATGTTCTCAGTCCTTTCAAGGGCATTATTCAAAAGAATTCCAGGAAAACACAGATGCTCAGTTGAGTGTCTCCTCTGAGTGGGCCCAGATAAAGAGCCCTGTAATGTATGCAGCAAAATGTTAGTGAAGTTAAAAGTTTTTCTGAAGCACTGGAATAGCTCACAAACTGGATTTCTGTGTTTGCCTGAATTCTGGGTGTGGTTTCTTGTTCTCCCAAGCTTCTCTTCATTAATCTGGTACTTGAATGGGAAAGATCCCATTATCTCTGGATTGTGTCTCCTTTGGAATTCTGGGTGTCTGACAGCTAATGGGATTGGATTCCTTAAACCCCTTGAATTTCATGGTGCTGGCAGGTCATGGTGCTCTTCCCTCACTGCCAGTGTCTGTGCTGCTCCTGGCCGTGGCTTTGGAAACGGGGTGGTGAATGCGTGTGTCTTACTGTGAAGTAGTTTTGCCTTTTAACTTGAAATTCTAATTCCTTCTAACATGAGAGAAGTGTCTGTGCTACAAATGCTCGTTTGCCCAGCCCCTAAGTGCTCATTTAGTGATGTCAGAAAAAGGAAGAGATTTGATTTCTAGTATTTGTTCCAGAACACTATGGATAAACTAAATCTGCTGCTTTTAGGAGAGAACATACTTACAGCAATACTTTGAGAAAAGAATGTTTTCATACTGCCAGTTGGGAAAAGACCTTAACAACCCAGAGGCAAATAAAAATCATGGTTTTCTTTTACTTATATTATTCTTACAAGTGTTTCTAAGATTGTAACTGAATGCAATCTGGCAGAAATTTATTCCTAGTGTGTGCAGTTGATTCTTGAAGTGTAGTTACTTTCAAGGTTTCCTCTTTTGTGCGTGTGGAATTTCCATATGGCAAAAGTGAGAAAAAGGAAAAGGTAGAGAAGAATGACATTTGTGAAATTCTGTGGACAGATGTGTTAACTACAGCATTTTTTGTACAACTGGATAGACTTCAAATTGCTTTCTCTGAAAGTGAAGATTTTTTTTCTTTTTTTAAGCTGGAACATATTCTTTTAAACGAGTGGAAAAAATATTTATTGGTGCACAGGGAATCTGATGTGAGAATAAGGTGATTTAGGGAGGGAAGCTACTGGTGATGAGAATTAGAAAGAGGAGATTTTAGTTACATTTATAATTAGTTTATCAAAGCAACTGCTGGCAGAAAGTCTCCTTCCTCTGATTTAGTCCTTCCAACTGATCAAATTTACTTACTTTTACGAAGGAACATTCAGTACGTAGCACCTAAGTGATCACTAAGCAGAGCAAAGACTAGACCACAGTTTGCAATAAACTTCTATAAATGAGATGTAAATCAGCCCTAAATCAGATGCTCCCATCTCTCCTTGTGTAGCGGTGGCACAATCCTGTAGCAGCACTGTAGTACTTCCAGGGGAGTAAGATGGAACAGACACCGTTTTGTCAAACAGCAAAACTTGAAATCTAGGGCTCCTTCTGTTTGCTTTCTGCTTTTTTTTTTTAAAGCAGTGTATAACTGTAGCATAATGTTTAGGGCTTTTGGATCGTGTATAGCTTTGCCTCTTGCAGTGCCCGAAGTGCATTAGGACACACTCGGCTTAGCTGGGTCAAGCTGGGTCATCTTTCAGGCAGCCTATCGTGGTGCATTCGTGTGTGTGCATGACAGAAGTACATTTAGTGGTAGAAGAGGTGAGCAGTGCCTCTGCTGTGCTAGAGAAATGCCATTAGTGGCTGAGATTTTGTTTAATTCGTGCAGTAGGTTTAATGTATATCTTAAAACTACTGACCTATCAGTGGTTAAGAAGCAGGAGGAAGCTAAATGCAATATACTTTAAAAACAAGTCACAGTGTTATTAAAGGCAGGTGTAACAGTTATGTCCTGTAGGTACCTACCTTTAGCTCTTGTTCTTGCTGGGTATGTAGGTCAAGAAACCTGTGATGTGTTTAGTTATGTATGGTTTGAAAAAACAAAACAAAGCCTTTTGAATTACCAAGCTTGCTAATACAGTGGAAGAACAGGACATTATTCCTGAATAATCAAAAGGAGCCTATAACATTACATCTCAGTGTAACTCCTGAATTTGAACTATTTGTGTATATGATTTCTTGCAATTTAATAAATTGTCTGTTTTGAGAGACTATATATATCCTGCTTTCACTGTAGAGTAGACAAATACCTCGAGCAAAAACCTGTCTGAGGTGGAGACAGAGGCAGAGCTCTGTTTCCAAGGCTCCACTTCACCTGTCTGGTAAACTCATCCAGTACAGGTCACATATCTGAAAATGTTTTGCCTCCTTTAAGGCAAGTGCCACCAAATGGAATTTGGCAATAACGGTTTCGAACCCTGAGATCTGAGCCAATCCTCAGTCGTGAGGTAGATCTCAATGTGGAGAGTGACTTGCCTCTAAAAGCAATAAGTAAAATAAGAAAAACATGTAGCATGAACTGCTCTGATATTTGATGGAGATGATAGGTTAGAAGGCAAAAGGAAGGTGTGCAGCAATAACATCAATTATAGAATATACAGGACAAAAACCAGCTGTTTTTAACTTTTATACCTCTGAGTTAAATTCAGTCCTGAGTTAGCAAAAATGATTGTTTCAGTGAGCTTTATGGTAACTCATGCAAGGCCTGCTTTTTAGTTGTCATGGAATCCCAGATGGATATGAATTGCATGGGTTCCTTCCCTACACTCACTGCCTCCTTTGCTTTGCCACCAAATCTGGCCTCTTTTTTAGGTGGCTTAATGCTTAAAATATATTCAACCACAAATTAGCATTCAGCATGTTTGGTCAGATGAGGTGAGATTGGTCACAATTGGTCACAACAAGCCCTTTCTTGTGTAGTGTTACTAACCTGATTGGCATGTGTTAACTTTGCTAAAGATGTCAGTCCCTCACTGGGTGGCATTTGTTGTGTTTTGTCTGTCCCTTATACTGTAACAGAGATAGTTGCAGGGCACAATCTGTGACGAGCAAGTTGAGGTTTGTTTAGCAGTCAGCTAGAATCACCCTTTTTGTGAAGGCTTTGTCTGGTTTGCCAGAGGGCCTGTGTGGCTTCTGGTGTGGTGGTTCCAAGGGATGTTCCCAGGGAGGTTATGGTCAAACTGGCTCTTACCCCTTCAGTCTGGGAAGTGGCAACAAGCTTTTGAGCAATGGATGCCATTCTCTCTGGGAAAGGGAAGTTGGGGAAGGCTGTTACTGTGCTTTTGGTCCTGCTGAACTGTGGCATGCTTGATGTAGATTCTGTAACTTTCTCTGTATCCTGTCTGCCTGTTTCTCTCTGTCTTCTGCATTTGCCTTTGTGCCAAAACTGCTGCTATTGCCAAGAGAAAAAAAAAAAAACAAACCAACAAACAACTTTTTGCTTTTCAACTGTTTTCTCCCCTTGATAATCTGTAACTGGTGTGTCTTGGATTTTTTTTTAAACATTATTTACAGTACTTTATATGGTTTTTATGTGCTTTTAATGCAAATGCTGTTCTGTTTGTTCTAAAGGTCTGTAAGAACATATTTCTGAACTCTCAGCTCTTTCTTGACAGATGGACTTGGAACAGTCTTTACCCCTATCTGCTTTATGATATGCCCCTTGGGGTGACTTTAGCCAATGATGTTTTGTCATGTTTCCCATTTCAAGCTCATGTTCAGAAAGTAATGCATTTCTGTCCCTGTCAGCAATAGGAAATTCATAAAGGAAACACTTCAAAATGTACAGCAATAGAAGGCAAGTCATGAGATCTTTGCTGTAGTTACTTGACCCGTGAAAGATTTAAGAAGCCAAATATAAGCCATAGAATGCAAATCTGAAAACTGCAATACAAAGTAGAGGTATTAGGTCTTCTGTTTTAACATCACAAAACTATGGATGTGATATAGGTATGCGGTCCGAAAAGTGGGTGTGCCTTAACTGTTTTCAGGGAGAAATATTCAGAGCAAAGCCCTTCACTGTAGACTCTTAAAGTAATCTCTTTTATAGAGCAAGCAATATATATGAGGAAGTTCTGTTGCTGACTTAGAGAGCTAGAAAAGAGTGGCTGCTTCCTCTATATGGCATGTCACTTCAGGTAAATTATGTGAGCCACATTAACAAAAGTACAAAAGGAATCTTTATGAATGCATCCAATATTATTTGCACACAATTCTATTTTTATGTCTAATGAAATACAAATATATTTTGTATATATTACTCTTTAGAAATAAGCTTCTTGTTCGTAGGCATTGCCTCTGTTGTCCAGAAGCATTGCCTCTTTACAGTTCTGCTTACACTGAACACGCCTTACTTGTGAAAATGATTTAGCTCAAAGCAATACTGTTTGCTGTGCAAACAAGCATCTTCATGCAATCCTCTCCTTGGCCACTTCATTATTCTTCACATTTGGGGTTTGTTCTTGTTTTAATTTGGTCTGTTTTAAACGTTAAATTACAGAAGATAGCAGCAAACTAATTCTCTGACATTCTGTTTATGGTGCCTTCATTTTAAACCACTGAACATTTACAAACACATCCATTACAAACATACCCTTCCCCCTCCTGTTAAAAAAAAAAAAAAGAGGAAAAAGGAAAAAAGAAGTACATCCATGTTTCAGGATGCACCACCAAATTGGGAGGAAAGGTATTTCCTCTACTAGTGTGCCTTGGATGTTGTCTGTTCTGTTTGGAGGAGCCCTGGTGGTGTGTTTTGCAGGACATGGCACGTGATACTGAACCCTTTTATGGGGTATCATACAACTGCCAAGAGATCTGATGGAAGATTTATTTCTCTTTGGAACATTTAAAATATAAACTTAAAACCAGACCCTGTATTTTTGGAAGCTGAGGAGAGAGTGTGTGGGTTGCCCGATTAGAACCAAGGTTCAGTGCCCAGTGAATCATTGCTCAATAACAAGCCAGGAATCTCTGTTAGGATAAATGCTTGACTGTTCCCAGTCCATCATGTTCCTTTTCAGTGTTCTTATCAGGATTTGGGTGGCTTTGGCATAAAGGAAAGGAGAATGCTGAAGGACCAGCAATTTGAAGGCCAGAAAATTTGGAAAGGAAAAAGGCATGATGGGAAGGTTATTTGTTTTTAAGAGTGGGGTATGCAGCTGATCTGATAGAGTTTCACTGAAAAACCCTGAAAAACATTTTGAGTACTGAGAAGGATATATACAAAATACAAATGTGCTGAGTTTGTGCTCATGGCTGGATCCTGCTAAGAACACTCTTTCTTGGGAGTAACTGGGCTCCCAATTCCACCTCTCTCTCTCTCTAGCTTTCAGACCTGTAGACTTGTGCCACTGGAATATTTCTTGTATGTGTATATTCTGAAGGGTGATATGAATTTTTCTGGGCACTTTCAGAGATTCGTTGAATGTTTTTGTGTCTTAGAAAAATACTACTGAGTTGGTGTGGAGGAGTTGGATTTTATTTTTTTTTTAAATTGCAGAATTAAAATGTCCTTTTTTTGGAAAGTGTAATCTGAGTGATGATCATTTGAGATTGTTTCCCTCAAAGAAAAGGAGGGAGCATGCATAAAATAAGCTTGATGACAGATATGTTCAAGTGAGATGATTAGTGCTCAGAAAGGCTTCATGTCTCCATTGAAGTCCCTTTGAAGATTTTGATTTATGCAGTTGTTTTCAACCTGTTCTTGTTTTGGGTGTGTGTGTCTCTTTGAATTATGTAACACGTGGTTTTCCTGTTGCCGTGAAATTGAGATATTTTTTGTTCAACTGTGTGAAATGTTCAAGGGAATAAATTCCAAACAAACTTCAGGTTTCTGAGTTTTTCTTTGTCCTCCCCCTTCTCCCTCCACTGGTTCCAGGTGAGGGATGCTGCAGGGGATACAGAGTTGGGGGAAAGTGGAATGAATAGATCTGGCAAGCTTAAATACAAGACATTTGGGGCACTCCATGGCACGTGCTGTCTGTCACTGCAAAGTAAAACTTTTCAGGCCTTTTCTGTATGTGGTGGTTTTTTTTAATTTTGCTGTTATGTTGTGGCTTGCTCAGAGTGCAGGGCACACACTGCACAGACAGCATGACATGTTGCTGTAGAAAACCTGCTAAGGACCCCCGTGCTAAGTATCCTACTGCTTTGGCAAAGCTGACTTTGGATAGATGAGTTGACACTGATAGATGTGCTCTCAGTGCAGCTTTGCAGATTTTGGTTTATTTGGGAGGTGGTTTTGTGTGCCTTGCTGCAGGCCAGAGGTCCTTGTCACACTGTAAGCAAGGCAGTGACACCCATGGCTGAGCCCAACTCAGCGCTCAGGAACAGGGAGAAACGGTGTGACAGGTGAGGGTCTTGACAGGGGTTGGTCCCTCCTCTTGGTACAGCATCTGCTGTGATGGTGGGATGTTTTGGTGTGATGGAAAGGTAGAAAATGAGTAAATATGGAGCCTTGTAGCCAAATCCTCCATCTCACGTTCTAGCTGGACCATTGTCTTTTCTCAGGAGAATTGCACATGAGGAGGTGACCTCCATTCCTCAAGTCCATTAAGAGACTATTTTGTAATGTTCTTACAGTGACAAACAGAGCTGGACCATAGTTTTGAGCTGTGTTTTCCTGTTTTCAAAAATACATTGGATTAGTCTACATTAGGGACTCGTTCTGTGTCTTGAATGCTTGTCATGCTTCGTACTGCACCTTTGGCAGTGAAAAGGTTGTAATAGGAGATGATTTTGGAGAGTCTAATTATGAATTCAATGTTTGGCTGGAGTAGTTAAATGGTAGCTCACAAAACTGCAACCACAAACCAGTTCTATGTAACATTTCCTTTTTTGAAGGAAGGTAATTGCCTTACGCCTTTGAAATTGCCTTTAATTTTTCTTTACTGTGATAAGCAGTCCCAGTTTTGAGGCTAAAATAGGTCTTCAGTTCTGAGAGGGAGCCATCAGCATTCAGCATAAAACTCCGTGTGCTGGTATGTGAACTAGAAATGTCATTTTGTGATACACTGCTAGAGCAGCCTCCACTGTTCTGTATCAGGAAAGCTGTTAACAGCTACATATACTCTCCCCAGAAATCAAATGTTTGCTTCATGAATTAAGAAGAGAAGGGAAAAAAAAGTATGAAGGGAGGTGCATTTCTAGAGCTCTTCCCCATCTGATTTGAAGTCAGACTTCCTTGCTGTACCAGTATAGGAAACATTGTTTTCAGATGGAGAAACCAAGTGTATGTGTGATAGGAGAGACACTCCTCACCTTATTTTCTTTCTCTTTCTGTGCCTGTGGTTCTCCTCTAGTCTCCTGGCTTCTGATGTTCTCCTAGTAATGTCTGTGAAAAGAGTTGAACTCTGTATCCTGCCCCACTGGATAGGAGAGGGATGCTGCCTTGGAAACTCCTTCCATGCCCCTGACACTCAAAAATCGTTAAAAAAGTTTTGTTTGTGAAACAAACCTGAACCTTTTTCTAACAGTTTTCCCTGTTCACTGTCACTGTTCCTTCTTTCTCCTGTTCCAAGACTTACCTTAAAATGATTTCCTCTAGAGGAAACCTTATTCTGTAAATAAAGTCCCAAATAATACTATGTCAAATTTCACTCCTTTTAACCTTTGTTGGCAAATAAAATGACCTGAAAATGAGAAAGAAAGGTAGATGAGTTGGGCTGGGCCATGTTCTTGCTGACTTTATGTGCTTCTTTGCCTGTAGTTCTGTAAAGAGAACACCATGGATTTTTCTGAATATGCTATCTTGAGGTCTTGAATTATATAGATGTGTCCTTTCATTGCATCTGTCATTTCTGAGAGTCTCTAATATTATTTAGAATTTGTAGAGCTTGGTGAATAGGTGAAATATTGTCTTTATCATACAGGTATCATACTTTTTTCTGCAGTTAATGTTCTCCCTTAACATCCTCAAAAAAATTATCCACAGAAAGTCTTAGGTGGCCACTAGCTAATATGCAACAATTTATCCCAGAACTGAAACTGAAGGACTAAAATTCACTATTAAGGAGTAATATATTAAAGACAGTTTTAAAAAACAAGGTATGATTAGTGTGTAAATCACTTTAAAACTCTGACATACTGAGCCATTCACAAATGCACAAAAGTCTGTCAGCAGCGTGAGTGTTTTGTTTCCTCCAAAAACATGACTTACACTGAAGATGGACCGAATTAGCTTCTACAGAGGTTTGGAAACTTCATAATAAGAAATGAGACTTTGGGAGTACTAAGATATTTTCCACCATGCATCCCAAAACAGCCTGCTTCATCAGATATATTTTGGTAGCAGGTTTTCCAAGAGGCACGTTGCCATGGACTGTTTCCTTTGCAACACCCATCAGTAGGGTAGTGTAGAACACCTCCTGTGTACAGTTATTACCCTTCTTCATCTGGTGTGGCAGAATTGCAGCTGTTTCACACAGATCTCTCCCTCTAATGCTCTTTAACAGTGATGAAAAAGTGTAAAAAGGTACTTTTAAAATAATAAAATGAGCGAATAAATGTCTGTTCACTTCTATGCAAATTAAACCAAGGCAGTTTTAGGTTTACCACCTGCTTGTGATCAGCAGCATAGTATATTAAGGTGTGCAGTTGGTAATGCATCTTAAAATGCAGGGAGAAGTAAGGGGAGAAAACCAAACAAACAAAACAAAAGGGAAAAACCAAACCAACCAAACAAAACCGACAGCCAAAACTAACAAAACAAAAAACCACAAAACCAAAACAAATAGAAATAATCTCAGGGGAAGGAATAGATAATCCAGAGTCAACATCAAAGCTGTTCTCCTGCTTCTATGAAGTGTATTTATGGAAGAAGGTGGAGTAGTGGTTGCAGAGCTGATCCTAGTGATGTAGAGCTTAGCTTCGGCTTTCCAAACAAAACTGGGCAGATGCTCTTTAAGGATGAGATGGCACTTCTGTGCTCTGTTTAGTTCCTTACATATTCTCTCAAAAATGTATGTTTAGTCTGACATTTCTCATGTTTGCTGTCATGCCAGAAGGCTGTGCTTGCTTTTTTAGGAAAATTTCATAACTGTCCTTTCTGCTGTTATAGAAGTTTTATGTGATGGCTTGCGTGTAGAAGTGTTTAAAAATAGGAATTTTTTTACCCAAGAGATGTTTCAAATACTTTCAGGCTTGGGTAACTGGGTGATTTAAAACAACAGAGCTGATGTGTAAATTATTTTTAATCGGTAATGAGTCTTTTGGAAGCTTTCTTTCTGGAACTCTGTGAGATTTTGAACATAACTAGCTATATATCTATACAAGAATTTTCTTAGTTTCAGGAAAAATTCCCACAGAGCTGTGAAGCTCTGGATTGCTAGGGAGATTCAGTTGTTATGAAAGAGTACGTGGGATAAATGTAGATAATAGAAAAGTATGTGACAGAATGAGAGAGCAGATGTTGAAGCTTTTTGGAGTATGTGGGTCTTTTACTTAAGGCAAGTACTCCTCATTATATTTTCCTGTAACTGCCAGCCCAACATTTCAGCCTGTTCCATTTTCAGCACTTCATAATCTTGACACAGATGAGAGAAATCAAGTAAGGACATGGTTGATATCTAAATATATTCTGAGATCTAGTAGTTATAGAAATCTGTTGTACATTGCCACAGAAGAGATAGTGGTTGTTAACTCGGTAGTTGAAAGAAGATAGCTATTCACAAGTAGTATTTTGAATCTGATCACAGTTTGAACAGGAAACTGAAAATATTACATTCTACATTTTTATTATGAGTGATAAAATTTTCAAATCCAGATTGGCTGTTCTTTAATGATCAAAATATCATCCATGATCCAAGGTGGAACTGAAAGTACCAGTTTCCTTAAAAAGTAGGCAATATTAGTATTGAAAGATCCATAGAATGAATTGTAGAAGAGTTTGGGTTGGAAGGGACCTTAAAAACCATGCAGTTTCAACCCTTTGCTATGGGTAGGAACACCACCAGATCTGCACAGCTCGGTGTTTGTTGGCAGACTTGCTGAGGGTTTGTCACCATGTGGGTGATAAAGATGTTAAACAGCACCAACCCCCGAGGAACAGCACTTGTCACTGCTCTCCACTTGGACATAGAGCCATTGGCCACTACTCTTGAGTGCAACCTTTCAGCCATTTACGTATTCACCACTTGGTCTATCTGTCAAATCCGTGTCTGTCCAGTTTAGAGACAAGGATGTCATGCAGGACAGTGTCACACGCTGTGCACAGGCCCTGGTAGATGACATCAGTCGCTCTCGCCTTACCCACCAACTCCGTAATCCCATCGTAGGAGGCCCCCAAACTTGTCAGGCACAGCTTCCCCTTAGTGAAGCCATATTGGCTGTCTCCAATCAGTCTCTTATTTTCCATGTGCCTCAGCATCATTTCCAGGAGGATATGCTCCACGGTCTTACTGGACACTGAGAGGAGAATTATCAGCCTGTAGTTCCCCAGGTGTTCCTTTTCCCCCTTTATAAAAATGGGCATTATGTTTCCTTTTTTTCCAGTTAGTGGGATTTTCACCAGACTGCCACAACGTCTCAGGAAGTGGCTTAGCCACTTCTTCCATCTGTTCCCTCAGAATTCTCATGGACTCATGCACCTTCAGGTTCCTTAGATGTTCTGTAACCTGACCTCCTGCAGTGGGCTGTTCTTCATCCTCCCAGTCCCTGCCTCTGCCTTCTGTGATTTGAGCCAAGTGCCTGGAGCACTGGCCAGTGAAGATTTCACTGCTACTTTTAGGTGGAAATAATCCTTGTTTCAGCTTTGTGTTACTCACACAGTGGGAATCACCTGTCTGATCCCTCCCACTGAGATGAGAGATTCCATAGGGCTGCTACATACAAGTGGCAAGAAATAGATGACACGGTGAATAAACTGTAGCAAGTCTTACCTAGCAGAGAAGATAGAGGCTTTCTTTGTAACAGCATAAAAAGGATTATTGTTTAGATTATAACTGGACAATCAGTCTTAGATATTAATTTCTAAGTTACTTAACAAAAATAAAGAGAGTACTTCACTCAAAAAAAAAAAGGGGAAACCTCATGAACTGAGGTCATGGTGATTTTTAAAATATATATGTGGTTCTTTGAGGTAACATATGTTGAATAGCTCCCAGGACAAAATTTATGCCTGCAAAGTAACGTCATCTTTAGCCAGATTATCCTTCAGTGCTCTTCAGCCTTCCCACACTCAGCTTCTTTCAGGGAATGGAAATGAGGCCAGGCAGCATATGATAGAGCTGATCAAAATAGCAGAGAGAGCTCCAACATCTTAGATGATACCAGCAAAAGGGAAAATGATCAGTAATAGGTTACTGATTTACTGACACTCCTGAGTGATAAACACACCAGTAATTAACAGACTTAAAATCCCTACATAATTTATATTATGTCTCCAGTACTAGAAACCTGTTTGGGCAGCAGTAAAAGTGAAATCTGTACAAATGTTAAGATTTTCTGCCAAAAGAGATGTAATAAGGAGTACTGAGCTTAGCAGTGTTCCCTGGGGCTTGGATTAGGTGACCTAATACCTCCTTTCCCCTGATTCTTTTCTTCACCCACCAGTGACAACACTGGACACTTTCCAGGAGTCAGCAATAACTATATTCCTGGATTATTCTATACCTCTGCTGTAGTGAACAACTTTTCTGTATTGTTAAACCATAGACTGAACTCCTTTCATTACATAATGCTGCTACTTCACACACCTGCATATGGAAAACACAATTTCTCTAACATAACTTTATACTGTAAAGTTGCAGATGAATTTGTATTTGTTTTCAAGACATAAGTATAAATTACAGATGACCTTGATATTAAACTGCTTGATTATATTCACTTCTGGTTGCTTCCACTAAAACCAGACAAAGGTCAGATCAATGCAATTGCCAGCTGTTTCCAGCTCTGTCCTACTGATGCAGTAAGCAACTGTTTTGTCAGGGTCTGTTTTGTGAATTCTAGAAATCTGTTTTGACCAAAATAATGAGGGGAGTGGGGGAAAACATTGCAACACCCATGAGACAAATATGTGAGTTTTTAATTTCATTCAATAGTCAGTCCAATTCACTTTCATAATTATGAAGACAAAAGGCTTCCACATTTACTGACAGTATCTGAGAATGAAGAACTTAATTTTAGCTGGAGGTGGTGGAATGTATGGAGGAGGACTTACATCTTAATATGTTTGTTTCTGGGGTATCTCTTTCAGAATCCCCTGATTATTTTAGCTGTCAGCTCTTCCTATACACATTATAATGGTTGTAGGGGAGGAGGACCTTGGGGGCCTCTCTGCTCTTCATTGCTTAGGGAACCAGTAGATATCAACAGGAATCTCACTGATTCTTATTTCATGTGCTGTTGAATTAACTAATGCAATAAAACCTCTTGGTCAGCACTGGAAATAGTACTGGTAAATCTCTGCCGGGTACTTCTGCATCAGGGGATATTTTGATAAAGCACCTTTCTGTCTGTACAGCTCAATCACTTCTCTGTTTGCTGGGAAGAATTGCTGGATTGCAAGTTTGAGGACTGAGCCTGACATAGCAGGAGAGGTCTTGAGCCATATGGGTTGCTCAGTGGCAAAACTCTTTTTCTTCTGGTAGGCTCGAGAGCTGCTGTTCTGCTCTGTGTCTCCTCAGTTCCCTAGATTTGAAGTGTCAGTTTAAGGACAGTTGTATTGATCAAGTCCACCCTGCATAAGCCAGTTTGCAGTTGTACAATTCCTGTATCAAATTCCCAAGAGCTTTGACTCAGTAGAGTGCATCTTCTAGAAAGCTTAGTTACTATTCACTGCTATGATTGGTATGTGTACATTACATTACAGAAAAATTCCAGCAGGGCCATTGTCAGGTTTGAGTTCAGTTTGAATCCTGTGCATGGACACTGGATATCTTTCTTACTAATAGACTTTGTTTTTCTAACCATACTGTCCTCTTTGAATTCAGGCCTTTTATATTTAGCAGAACATGTTATGAATCAAACTGGAAACACAGACATCAGAAAAAGTCAAGATTTGATGGGTTCTTATTACAGCTGAGTAATTCAGGCTTCCTGAGGGCTTGGGAATACCCTAGAGAGAAAGCTGAGGCATTATATCAAAATAACATTGACATTTGATATCTACTTGTCATGGTTTAACCCCACCTGGCAACTAAGTATCATGCAGCTGCTCTCTCCCTCACCCCCCCACAAGCCCTGGTGTGCAGGAGAACCTGAAAGTAAAGCTTGTGGGTTGAGATAAGAACAGTGTAATAATTGAAACAAAGTAAAATATTGTAGTAATAACAACAATAATGGTAATTGTAATGAAAAATGAAGGAGGGAGGAATAAACCCAAAGAACAACTGATACACAATGCAATTTTCTTACCGCCCACCCACTGATTCCCAGCTAGTCCCTGAGCAGCTATCAGTCCCTCACAGCCAACTCCCCCCACCTTTATGTGTGCTGGCCGTGATGTTCCATGGTATGGAATATCCCTTTGGCCAGTTTGGGTCAGCTGGCCTGGCCACACTCCCTCTTGTGCACCTGCTCGTTGGCAGAGCACAGGAAACTGCAGCGTCCTTGACTCAGGATAAGCACTGCTTAGCAACAGCCAAAACATCAGCGTGCTATCGAGGTTATTATCACACTGAACCCAAAACGCGGCACCGTACCAGCTACTAGGCAGAAAATTAACTCTACCCCAGCCAAACCCAAGATGCTGTTCAGTATTTACGTTCAAATAAATGGATTCTTGTTTCTATTTGAAGAGGTATTTATAGTGCCCCTTTTGTCTTTGAGATTGTGCTTATCAAAATTCAGGGGATCCTACCAGGATGTGTGCAGTTCTGCAGTATGTGATGTGAGGCTGAGCGAACAAGCAGTGACAAGAATTCACCAGATCTGCTGAGTTCTTTCTAGTGGTTTTCTGGAGACATTTCTTAAAAGAGAGGATAAATGTTAAAGGGCAGATGAATCTAGATCTAAAACTTTGAATTTCTTACTAACCCTTAAAAAATCCATTCCATTTAACACACTTCTGCAGGTCAGTTTAGAGTTGCCACGTACATGTTTTATGTATCTGTTACTGTGCAGTACAAAAATTGTTAACAGGGGCTAGATGGCGATTTTTGAGAGGACTAAGGAAAGGATTTCTTAAGAAATCAGTTGCATTTATATAAATGGAATGTCTTAATTGACTTTCTGTTTCAATGTGTGCAGCATTTAGCAACGGACCTTGGTACCAAGATTTCTTTCCCTTTTGTACACACAGTGCTGGGCATTTTCTTACACCAAAGTGTCTTTTCTTGACTTTAGGTAAAGTTGAGAGTGAAGGGGTTGGCACTGTGCATTCTGGATCCTGTTTCTGGCAATGCCACTAGTCTGTTATGAGATTGCCTTGCTGGTATTTAATCTCTGTGTCTGGACTTGTGCAATGCCCCTGCAGTACTTACCTACTTCCAAAATAGGTTTGTTTTAGTGTGCTAGCACTTGTAAAGCATTTTGAGGCCCTTGGATGAGAAGTGGAGTTGGAATACAAACAGGGAGTTAATGGAACTGAAGTGGGTGAGGGTGAAACTTCTAGGAAAAAACATGGAACTTAGTTTGACATTAACACAGATGAAAAATGAGAAGCCTAAAAATGCTGCTGGATCTCGTCTGCTGCCTTCTTTATATCTCAGCAATAATGTTTGCTGAATTGCAAGCACACTGCAGAAACCTTACCCCAAAAGATGTTTCTTAGAAATTAATGACAATGGAATATGAGGACTTTCAGCACTTCTGACTCAGAGCTCACTGCATCACCTTTAAACTCCAATGGAATAGTAGGTCCCATCTTCCTCTTCTGTACTTTGTCATGCACAAAATGCTGCTGTTTATGTAGGAATTGTTTTATCTGACTTAGTTATGTTCTCGAACATTTGCGTGGAGGTAGAAGTAATTGAAGAGTTTGGAAAAGACAAGTGAAAACAAACAGGTACAGTGTTTCACATGACCACAAAACCACAAGGTTTGAGAAATCCAGAATGAAGTTTTTCTTGAGAAAAACTTCCTTCCCCCTTTTGCATGTTTCAAAGTAGACTCCTTTGTTTGAATTTCCATAACTCCCCAAGGCCATGGCTGAGTCTGTGCAAAATACTGAACCTACACTTACAAGAGATGACATGTAACTTGGATATTAAGATTGCAAGCTAAGAAAAGCAAGTCTAGAGGTACTGCGTGATTAATGAAAATAACGTCAGTAAAACAGACAGGTATTTTCCCTTTGGGAAGAATTCATTGTTCTCAGATTCCCAGTTCTCTCCTGCGTCTTCAGCAAGTGTTATGTCAGGGAGTAACTTTGGCAAGATTTCATGGAGCTCATGGGAATAATGTGTCAGTTTTACAGAACAAAGTGGTACTGGGGGGGAATTGAGATGGGATCCTCTCTCAAGAGGAGCTTCTCAAGCCTTCCAGGAATTGCCAGAGTTGCTGGAAAGGACACACTGTTAGGCAAGGAGTGGTTCTGTGTAGGAATGTTATCTCTGATCATACACTTATCTTTACAGGAGGCAAGCTGTGTCAAGGCTGAGTTAACTAAAGGGTTCTGGCAACTTTCTTGTACCAGCTAAGCAGCCTGTCCAGTTACGAAAAACAGTTTCCTTGAGATGAGCTGTGTAATGTTCATGGCCCACTGGATCTTCCAAAGTAAAGAATCGGGTCTTAAAATATGTCCTATTTTGGATGTTGCTCATGCGGTTTTAGCTGATCAGTTAATTGTATGAGAGGCTGCACTTGGCTTTCAGGTAGCTCCCTTCCCTGGATAGTAATAGAGCTTCTTTTTCCCAGAAAATGCAGCCTCATCAGCCCCTTCTCTCTCAGCTGTGACTGGTTGCTGACTTCTGTCTCTGTGGGCCCAGAGGCACTGACCAGGTAGAACATCAGCCAGTGCCTGTGGAGCTGTCTTGTGCCAGTGAGCTAGAGAACAGTCTGGGGAGCACAGCATAATGATTTGAGAGGCACCTTTCCCCTCCAGAGGGACTTTAAGGATAAGCTTTAGAGTCTACAAGAACTGCAGTGGAATAGACTTAGCCCATCCGTTTAGCACCGTGTAGATATGTATGAGAAGTGAGGGTAGAAGAACTTCAGATTCCCTTGTTCCTATTTGTAACATCAAATGAATTGCTGTGAACTTTGTAGCATAATATGAGGAAGTTGTCCATCATCCAAACACGTTAATGATACCTGTACCTCACACTTACTTTCATCCGCTACACAGATTTGGGAAGAGTAATGCTTTTCCTTCTGACAGTTGATGGCTTCGTGGTGCACAAAGCTGGCTATTAGTAGCCTTTCTCTTGTTTCATATTTGGTAAGAAGTTAGAAGTGGCTTTGCAGCTACCCAGAACCAATAGGTCAAGTGGAGTAATGTAGTCCATGTAGTGCAATTCCTAGAAATCCCTTGCTGAAGCTGGTAATCAGTTGAGTTTCTGTATCATGTTGTCTGATGTGGAGCTGTTTTCTTTGCAAAGCGGAGTGGACTGATGTGACCAATCCTGCATCTCAAGTATGTGGATATATAAATTAATTGGAGAAGGTGCTGGGAATGTCCTTCCAACTTCTTTGAGATTTTTGAGGCATGGAGTGCTTGTCAAGCTTGCAGGATGTCTTGGCTTGACCACATCCTTTTGCATTAACATTTAGGTAGCTTTTCCATCTTTGCACTTTCTTAACACAGTTGTGTTGAGTCACTCCCACTTACAGTTTATGCTGTGATAGGATTTGTTTGATTTCCTATGTACCAGTTACACTGGGTTGTCGTGATGAGAAGGGCAATGATGATTTGTGTTTTGAAAAACATACCTGAAAGATCATGTATGTCCATGAAATGCATATAAATGGATGTCAACTTGATTTTCAGACCTCCTCTACCTCAGAGTGATTGTTACTGGTCTTTCCCCCCATCCTAGATATTGGAGCATTGAAACAACCTTTTTTAAAAAATACTCTATTCCGTTTTGTTTGATTATATGGGAATGGCTTTCTATTTTGTTAGAAAATAAAAGAAGTGAAATAATGTCAGGTGGATTAGAAGTTGTTGTTCTTTTTTGTTTTTCATAATTTTTTTTCTGCTTGTGGACTCTGCAGCTCTGTCAGGGTTTGCATCAGAAGAGAACAATTCAAAAACAGCTTGTGTAAAGATACTTCTGTTGAAGTAGCTGAGCCAAGCTGATAGCTCTGGGTGTATGAAGAGTTCCAAGTAGTAGAAAAACTTTTTTTATGACTATTTTAGTATATTCCTGGTTTACTTTCCCTCGCCTTGGTGTTCTTGTGTTAGCCAGAGTCCTTTGGTCTTTTACTGTCAGCCAGAAGTGGCAGAGCAATATTCCAGGTCAGTTCCCCTGTTACTGTGAACTCAGGGTTGGGGAATGTAACACAGATTGCAAAAATAGATTTGGCCGAGGTGGTATCATGATCAAGAGAGAGAATTAAATGAAACATGAATCCCAGTTGAAAAGCCAGTCCAGTTCCACTAAACTTTGCAAACACTAACACAACATAAGGCTTAGCAGCAGGAAACGGTAGAGACCACAGTATCCCTGGAAATGCAAGGCAATGTTCCCACCTGCCACCTGAGCAAGCTTCTCTGGTTTATACTGTAAGGAAGCCATGTAGTTCCAGCTGAAGGCACAGCAGCCACTTGCCCACATCACAGAAGGGTTAAATCGTACTAAGGAAAAGAGCAAAACACTCCTGGCAGTTGTTTTTATGCGATATTATCTTTCAGGAGAGGGATTGGAAATAGATGCCACTAATTATGGCAAGGCCTGTGTAATTTTGTGTGAAACACTAAGATGGTACTGAGAGAGTAACTGCTCTGAAAAAAGGACTGTTAGGAATAAAGTGAGAAACTACAAAGGATGAAGAAAGGAAACAAAAACTATTTTGAAGGTTAAAATGTGTGAGGATAAAGTAAACACTGCCAAAGCTCATGCTGGGTTAGACTTTGCAAAGGAAAGCAAAGAGCTCTATTCCTTAAGCATGTAAGTAAAAGCAAGGCAAGGGAAACCAGAAGTGGGTCCACAGTGAAGATGGAGCTAACATAAGATGCAGTTTTATATATAGTCAATCAGATGGCCTTCCATTTCAGTTGGCATGGGACATGGGAACAAAAGAGTCAGTGTGTAGCAAGACTGGGAAAGACTAATCCAATGATGCAGGAAGAAAAAATTAAATGTTACTATACTGTAATGATTGAAAATAAAATTTGATCAAATAGTCTTTGTCTTAGAAGAGTGGAAGAAGTGTACAATGAAATTGTGAGCTCTGTGGTAACAGTTTGTGATTAAATCAAGGTATCATGTTGTACCTTGACTGTTTAAATTTGGGGCAATCCTATGAGACCACAGGGTGACAGAAGTATCACCTGCAAATAAAAAATTATAAAGAAAACAAAAAAAATCAAACAAAAAAGGTTAAAAGGTGATTTTATCAAGTACATATAAGTTAATTTAAACAGTAGATAAAACACCTTCTTTGGAGCAATAACTAAAGGCTGCTAGTTCTGCAAGTGAAGCCCTTTGTTTTCATGCAGGTAAGTGGTATAAAATGTGACATGGGTTCAACAAAGGCTGTGCTGGTCTGGCTTGGCAGCTTTTATCAACAACATAACTGATTACCTCCAGGAGGGAGATGTAGTGCATTTGAAAAGTCTGGGCTTCAGTAAAGCACCTGAATGCTGAAACATGGAAATAATTATTTAAACAGGATAAAATGTGGGAGCAGTACACGAAGTGTCAAGTGTCTAAGAAGTTGGCTTAAATGAGAGATTAGAGGTTTTATTGAAAAAGAAAGTAAAGGGGTTGGATGTCACCTACAGACTGTGGAGTTTCACAAAAAGTGACCTGGGGACTGATCTTTGTGATAGTTGTCACTAAGGTTTCTGTCCAAAAAAGACAAAGGAAAAAAATCTGAAATTTCAAACCCTCACCAAGGCAGAGGAGGATGGGCACATCATTCACTAAGAGCTGCAAAATGTTGCCATCTGTAATGTTGAACAGAAATGTAATAGCAGAAAGTACCAGGTCATGCACTAAGAAAATGGTGAGAATTCTGGCTACCAACAAAGTTCTTATCAGCTGAAAGCAAAGAAGGAGAAAGATCTCAACATCAGTCAGTAAGTAAAAGCCACCAGTATTATGTGGCATATAAATAGGCAAGTGTGTTCTCAGCATGTACCAGATGAGAGATTTCTGGCAGGGTTGTGCGTTACACTGATAAGGCCTCATCTGGAAATCTGTGCTCAGTTCTAATCACACAGGTTCTGGAAAGATTAATCCAAACTGGGACAGGTGCAGAGACCTAGGGGATGATCAGCACGCTGAAGAGCTTATCTCATGAGAGGGTGGCTTGGCCTGTTCAGCAAAGCAAAACAAAAGCATGGAAATATTGGGCTCTGTAAATAGTAAGCAGGGGAAGGGTAAACAGTGGCATGTTATTCAAGCTAAAATATTAGAATATACTTCATTGAGTGCCACAGTGAGTGAAGCTCCTGTATTATTTTCTCCATCTGCCTGGGTCACATATCCTTGCAATTTTCTGGGATTTATGGGATTTTTGCTTTCAAACATTTCGCCAAGATTTTTCCCTGTGATTCATTTCATCACAAATTCTGATTAAAAACCAAATTAATTCAAGTCTGTAGAAAGCCTTAAAACTTACTCCAACTGGGCCTTTTTAATCCCTTCCCTCGTTGTTAAGTAGTAACAATACTGTCTTGCTCCCTAACTCTGTAGACTTCCCTTGACTGGTAACAATTTTAACATGCAGCAGGATTGCCTCACAGCATTTCTACTGTGTCTCAGAAAATATGTCCATTCTCTGCCCAGGCCTTCCCCAGTACTTGTTACACAGACTCCATTGCATCTCTAGTTTTTGCAGCTAAAATGGCCCTGTTTCCTCTCTCAACTAGGACATTTAACATTTTTTTTAGCATCTATTAGCCTAAACCACTTAAGATTCCCTTTAGCAGTCTGGCTTCCCAGCAGGTTGTGCCAGTAGTGGCGAACAGGATAATGACATAAGGTATTCTCTCGCTTTATTTACCTCCCTCTGCCTTGTGCCCTTTTTCTCCCAATTGCTCAGTTTTCTTAAGGAACTACAGTTCTGACTGTTGCATTTATTGTTTGTCCACTGGCTTATCCTTAGGTTCTAATGTGAATGGGCTGGAGGAGCCCAGCCTTGCCAAGCAGCTGCGGGGCACTCCGGAGCGGATTGAGCTGGAGAACTACCGGCTGTCGCTGCAGCGGGAAGAAGAACTGGAAGAGGTTCCCGAAGAGACACTGGCAGAGCATAACCTGAGCAGCGTGTTGGACAAAGGAACAGAAGAGGATGTGCCCAGCAGGTTAGCACACATTGCCCATGAGCTTTTTTTATACCCATCCCAGCTGGCTTTTGCCTGCTTTTCCCTTAGCTTTCCTTAACATATTATTTACCAAGTTGCCCTTTCCAAAGTTATTAATGAAGTTCTGCATATGTACACTGATATTTTATCCTGTACTTTCTGTTCTAAATAACTTATGACCATTCTTAGAAGGCACCTGTAGGACTGTAATGCCATGAAATTAAGTCCTAAGTTGGAATGGATTTTTAAATTTTTCTTATTTTAATTGTCACATAAATGACTCTTTTGAGCAAACAGAACACAAATTCAAGTAGGAGGGGATTCCAAAGTTAATTTCTCTTCTGAATGTTTTACATTACAATTCAAAACTACTTTTGATTTCAAGATTCAAGCTTGACACACATGTAGTACTGACTGAATGCTGATACAATGCCTGGGAGATATTAATTGGAAGCAATAGTTATGGCTGTTGAAAAATACATTGTACCTTCATGAATTTTTCCTTATCTGCAAAATGCTTTGTAAGCACACCAGCATCCATGTACGTGCAGGTAGAGCTACAGGAAACAGTTGTTGCAAGAATCATTGAGAGAAAATTCTTGAAGAGATGTTTGTGAACTTTCTAGTGAATCACACACTTTTGCAGTCTTGATCCCTTAACAGGGTTTCAGATCATCTACTTGTCTTTGTAGCAATAGCAACCATTACCTTTTCAGCTCAGAGTCTGTCCAGTAGTCTTGAAATAAACTCAGAAAATGCTGATATTGGTTTACTAAGACTTAGATCCAATGAACATATTCTATGTATGCATTACCTACAGATACAGAGCTGTATGAGAAATTGAATAATTGTGGACAACCTGTGGGAGATGTAAAGTGTGTTTTCTTCACTCGTCCTTCCTTTAGTTCCCTGCTCAGGTCTAGGAATTATATCAACTGTGACAATATAAGCATTAATGATACTAGGGATTTTTTGGTCCTTTATATTTCTAGCTCCAAAACAAAATTTATAGTATGGAGCTATTCACTGTTGTTATTCTTTGTCTTGATTTCAGTAAATCAGGACACAATAGGCCTGCTTAATTAATGGCTGAAGACTTACAAAGGTGAAGAGTTAGTTTAAAAAAAAAGGAGTTTTTGGCATTTTGGCATGAAGTTGTTGGTCATCTCCAAGTGATGTTTTGTGGGATTATGGAAATTGAGGGCAGTATACTATTAGGTTAGCAAGTTTGATTTTGTCTCTTAGGATGTTACATTTAGTTCCCTTTGTCCTACATTCATCCACATACCCTGTATTAAATGAGTATTTCTGTCTGTAACAGACTGCATTGTATAATTTTGGATGTGAAAAGCAGTGTTTAGGGGACAGCTCGCATTCTGTCATAGGGAAAAAAGAGAAAATACATCAAATTCCCTGTCAGTATAACCTGGAAAAATTTATGATCCAAATCCAAATATGGCAAGCAGTTTACTCAGAGCACTGGCAAGGGTGTGTGGGCCAAACATGAGGGATAGAATTTTCTATTGGGTATCCTCTGTTCAGGTGTATCCACTCCATGATATATCACAGGAAGAAGGCAAAAAAAGGGGGAAAAGCCTGACTACTTTTTCAGCAACAAAAGGAAAGAAGTTTTGACTCCTGCAACAAGCCAACCAAAGCCCTGATTTGATCATCTTCACTGTCAAGGTGCAGCGCCGCAGGGTTAGGAGCAGGCGGAGGAGATGGGGAACTCTTTGTCCTCGCTGTGTCTTATGGAGCAGTGGGCTGGGCTTTAGGGTTCACTGAGGTGTTAGTTCTAAGTCAGGCAGAGACCTCACATTTTGGTTGCACAGCTTTCCATCACATGCACACACTTTGGAGCATCCACACTGCAGAGAAAGTTTACAGGAAACAGTATTCAGAGTATATTCTTTCAAAAGAGAGTTGATCTTGTTTAAGCTTCCTCAAGAAAAAAAGATCAATTAAGCAACTACACCCTGACTACACAGGTATGAGATGTGGGAAACCCTTTATATGCCTTATTCATTGCCTTTAACTTGCAGTAACTCCCAGCGTGTCATCTGCAGTTTTGGTATCATACTGTGGCCTTTCAAAGCAGTGTCATAGGAAAGCTTGTGCTGTGTGGGTCTGCATGGCAAGAGGTTCATTTCCACACTTTGGGTTTTCATTTTGTCTCCCCAGCACTAAGTCTGTGGACATACACCTTTCCAGTGAGATATTCAACTGCTTATACAAATTCCATAAAGCAACCTACCTTGGTCTTTGAATTCTGCTTTATAGAAAAAAAAAAAAGTTCAGCTGTTGAGGTAATTCCTACGGCACAGGTTTGCCATGCTGAAAGGAATGCCCTCTATACCAGGCCATCTCACTGCTGTCTTTCAGCTTCTCATTTCTCAGTATTCAAAGGTCAAAGAAAAACCAAGTTATAAACAAAAGCCAAAGAAGGTAAAGTGAGCTATGTGATAAAGAATGTGTGTCGTCAATATTCCATGCGATAAGCCGCTGGTTGAAGAGCAGCAGCTCGTCCCGTTCAGCAGTCATGGCAACAATTTGAGCAGCAGTAAACCTTATTGACAGCACATGAAGACTCCAGCATGCGGCACCTGTCAGGTTTATTTCCAAACCAAAGGCTGGGAAGGTTAATCAGGGAGAAGGGGAGCATCACTTTTTATCTCTCTGTGACAATATCTGCATAAAGCCTTTGGAATATGCTTTGGTCTCCTGCAATAGGCAGCGAGTCCATGGCTTGCACCAGTGTTTGTATTTCACATGTGATAATCAGGCAGCATGTTAAAAATAAGTATTTGGTTCATGCTGTGAAAAAGTTGTAACTTGAGCAAAATAATGTTATATGGGTGCAGAACAGTGAGGAGAATTTAAGAGCCTCTGGACAGAAGTGTCTGACAATCAGAGCATGAACAAAGTGTTTTTCCTTGTTAGGTTTTCTATCAAAAATAGGCTGTCAGACAAGTAGATGAATAAAATTATGTAAATATGATATTACAACTGCACAAGTTATATTTTATAGACCTACATGGAGTGTGAGCTTTTCCCTTTCATTGTCTAAATGGGAATGGGTTCTGCCAAAGGCTGTTAACCAGTGATAATGGGCATAAGGAAGCAGAAATACTGTTCTCAGTTTATTCACCCAAACTTTAACTATTCACAAAACAGTTTTCTCCTTCAGTCAGATGAACTGGGCCTTTTAAGATCTATAGGGGAAGCATCCAACTTTTGTTCTAATAAATGCAGTTCTGTTATGACAATGATCTCTTAAGGAAAAGCAAAGGTAGAGCACCTTTCCACCCTGCAGATGAGGTCTCTGAGTGTGCTGTAGTTCTCATTCATCTCCCAGTGACAAGTGCAACCACCTTTCTTCCCAATTCCTCTAGGTACTCCAGCATGTAAGAGTGAGCCAGATTAAATGACTTTCTAGAAGTGGTTACATTTCTTGCCCCTGCAGCTTATGCTGAGGAACTGTTAGAATTAAACAGAAATGGCTTCTAAAAGGCAGTAATGTTTTACTGCTTTGTATAGTTTAGACTTTGCTGTGAGAATAATAGGCTCATTATTGTAATTATCTTTGCACTGCTTCCTACAGTTTCTTGCCACTATGTACACTGTGTACTTAATTGGATACATATTTCTATCTGTGATGTAGAAGAGTGAGTAATTTTGTATTTTTTTTCTCCAGCTCCCCTTGGTTCACATGCTGTATCCTTTGTCCTGATAGTTGTGCTGTGTGTCCTTTCTACTCCCAAAGCCTTCTCTGGTTCACAACATCAAGTGCCAAAATCATCTTAGTTATCATAGCTGGCAGTAGCTGCCATATCAAAAGATGTGACCTTCTACATTCTGATACTGCTAAGAATTCTTGCACGAGTTTATCCAAAGTAATGTGATATGAAGGAAGTAGTTTCTTTTTGCTGTATTCAGTTGTCATGAACTGTAACAATAAATGCTGCAAAAATATTTGAACTTGGCTTCACAGGCACTTTTCTGCTGCTTCACGTTCTTTGCAAGAAGCAGAACAAGGACCATACTGCAGCCCACACGTGATGCTGTCACTAAAATTCCTGTGAAATGTTGAAAGCAGAAAATTAGTGTTATGTTTTGGGCTGGTGTGTATTGAAACAACTTGTCAGTGATCTGAGCCTGATCAAGGAAACATTAACTGCATAATCTTTAATATTATTATTTATTATTAACTATATAATCCTTATCTTTTTACCTAAAACTTTACAGTAGTTCAGAGTCTGAGATGGAGGAGGAAGATGAGGAGGAAGAGGATGAACTACTGCTGCCTCAGCAACCCCCTTCAGACTTGGGTGGTGTGCCATGGAAAGAGGCCGTGCGTATCCATGCCCTCCTGAAGGGAAAAAGTGAAGAAGAGATTGAGGCTGAGGCGAATCATGAGATTGAGGACAAAGACGACTATGATGAGGAGGAATACGAAGAGGAAGAAGACGAGGAGTCGAGCGAAGGTTAGATTGGTTTGTCCTTTGTTTCTGCTAGAGAGCAGGGAAAACTGGGTTGGGTATTGGCCATGCAGAATGAGAAAGATTTGCCTGGAAAACTTCTCTTCTTCTTTCACATCTGTATTGCTCTGATTTTTTAAGGGAGTTATTGTCAGAGTAAGCTTTAGGTGGATCCTTGTGGATAGAGAAGGACTTTGCCCACAGGGCAGTTAGAGCACTAGTACCAACACAATATGCTTCCCATACACCATGCCAACATGTGCAATCCACAGCTTTGTGCTGTTGTATTGGTTTATTGTTGGGTTTTATTATTATTTGGAATTGGATTTGAATGTGCCCTTTGTTCTTTGGCAACAAGAACTGGAAGCATTGTGGTTGCAGTGCCTCCCTAAGGGGTAGTGCCCTGTCAGTGTAGTCAGGGCACTCCAGAAGAAGCTGCTTGTAGCTCTCCTTTGTTAAAAGACGGCCTTGAGAAATCAGGGAGTTCAGGTGCTTCGCATTTTAGCTCTGAGAGATTTCTGTGGAAAATCTTAGGGAAAGACTCGTTCCCCAGTGTTTGTCTCAGCCATCAAAATGCAAAGTTTGTGCTAAGAATAGACATGTTTCCAGTGTTTCACCACCATGCCAAATTTCTCACTGATCTTGTCTTTGTCTTTATACTCACATTTCCATTTTGTGGAGACTAGTAGACTCCAAAGAGCTTTTTCATAAAGGTCTTTGGCTGCCTACTGCAAGCAGAGGTCCAGTTTTTTGAGCCTTAGTGGCAGCATTGTTGATGAGCTCAGCAGGCTGCTTGGCTACTTTTTCAACGTAGGAGCTGTATCTCCATGACTGAAGTCTGTGGAAATCAAGACTTCTTTTTGAGTCTGGTAACATGCATGTTGTGTGTTTAGTCTGCTGAGCCGTGGTGTCCTTGGACGGATGTTGTTCCATTCAAGCAGTTTTCCTGTCAGATGCTTTGGATGCAGCGGGACTACGGGGAGTTGCTGGATTTCCAGCCAGCCTCTCTTTCTGATTCTGTCCTCTCTCTTTCTCTCTTTCCCTCTCTCCATCGCTTGTGTGTGTACACGCGTGTCTGGTGTTATATGTGGCTGTGTGGTTCCCTCTGCTGTAGAGGGGGAGTATAACCCTTGGGAGAGAGAGCTGCAGCAAGGCCTCTGGCTTCAACGTCTCTCAGATGAAGAGGACTCGGGTACATATAAAGGTACCCGTACACACCATCTCCACTTCCGTTTCCCCAAAGGAGGGGGGAATGTTTTAAAGAGCAGGTCCCACATGAGAAGTTTTTGTGTTTTATTTAATTACCAGCTCCCTCAAAACTGATTTGGGAACTGTTGTTATCTTCGGCTCCTCATCCAAGTGCCATAAATCAGGTCTGTCTTTGCCACTGGTTTGGGTGAAATGATAGAGCTGCCAAGTACCTCAGGATATCTAGAAAGCTTGGACAATCTGTAATTTGCATGAACAGTGACCTCCACATATTTAGGAGTTCCAAATTTGTTCCGTACACACAGACTAGTTGCACCTGTGCCGTGTGTCAGATGCCTGGGACACATCAGAAGTGCTGCCTTTAGACTGCCTGTGTCAGCAAAATTGCTTTTTTTGTTGTCCTTTGTTGAGTGTGTGTCTGTAGGGAGAGTCAGGGGGGGAACTAATCAAGCTGCAGCGATCCCTCAAGATTTTTTGAACAGTTGGTCATAAAATTAATCTGACATTCAAATCTAACTGGTTGTGTTCTCTTGCAGTTTATTTTTAATGTGGTTTTGGGTTTTTTTGTTGTTTTGTTGGGGGTTTTTTTAGCACTTGGTCCTAATAGCTTGTTAATACCTTATTCCTTCGATGTGATTCATTAGAACTAGAATGCATAAGAGGAAAATCCAAGTGCCTGCATGTAAGAGGGCACATATGCAGTTGTCAAACTGCATATTTTGCAGCTTATGGTATTAATAACTGTAGCTTGGCTTCTGACTTTTTTTTTTTTAAGAAAAAAAAAGGGAAGAAGTGTTGAAATTTTTTCCCCATTTAACTTTTCTGTTGGTAAGAATGAGAAGTATTAGTAAGATGGCTGAAGGGCATATCTCAAGAAGTTGCCCCTGTTGCAGTTGTTAGTTGGCTTTCGACCTGGCCCTTAAGGAATTGGTCTGCAGGTGGCTCCTCATTCCATTAAAGTGAAAACATTGAGGTTGCCCACAGCTTATAAAGTGCTGGTAGGTGCTACAGTGGAAATGAAGGGAAATGTTACTGTTCCAAATCTACGTGCAATTACTGCTCAGCTTCCTGCAAAGCTCAGCAGGCAGTCCTGAGGGAAGGCTATGCCAGGTGTTTGAAATTCTCAAGCACTTAGACCTTAAGGAAGTGTTAGGTTTGCCTCTTAGCCAAGCAGCAGTCTTTCATGGCTGGCTGTGCTGCTCCTTATTTGCCGGAAAAGGTGAGAGGGACCAGTGTTCTAACCAGGACAGGCTCAGGCCTCTGTCCAGAGGCTTGTGGAGAAATTAGAGGTGTGTATGTTACAGTAGTCTAAATCCCAGAGAAATCCATTTTAAAACACGCAGATCACGTGGGACCTGCTCTTTCCAAGCCTTGCTGAGGGACTATATACTTCTCAGCCATTGCTGGCAAACCTAAACCTTTTAACACAGAATTTTGTGCGGCGATGCAAGTGCTAACTCTACTCATCCTGGGGCCTGCATGCGAGTGCTTTGGTATGGAGCGAGAAAAGCCCCGGTTCCTGTCCCTGCAGGATGTCCAGTGGCTCTGGTAGCCCATGTGGTTGTGCTAATTGATACAAAAACTCTCTGATGAGGCGACGGAGACATAAAACCACTAAATACTTGGCTAAATTGTGAATCCTGCTCTGCATTTGAGTTTATGCCTCTGAAGCCTTTTCCCCTTAATAACCGTCTGATCATTCTGTCCTTCCTGCAGTTCCTTCTGCCTGTTTCTCCTGCAGTTTTAATGCCAAATCTCACACATAGTCAATCCTAAAATGCAAGTCCCAAACAGTTTGTCGTATCTGGGAAAAACATGGCCAGGAGAGAGGAACTTCATTAAAATGAGACAGCAGGAAATAATGAGTGCAAGCTCTAAATGCTGCTAACATGTCCTGTTTCCTTCAAACACTACTGCACCATATGAAAATCTAACTGCTTTTGAGGTTCTGAACTGCTGAAGCAGTGTTTTGCCCTACTCAGGGGTAATCCAGCTGTTGTGAAAAATGACATCCTAATTTATAAAGTAAGTGGGCATTTTCCTTTCAGTTTGAGACATTTGCTTTTGAAGATCACTCCTGCAGAAGGTGAAGAGATGAACAGGTGTCCCCTGTAGAATTAGTTATTGTATTATGGATAAATAAAACCTGAGTTACAGTCTCAGAGCAAATAACGACGGAGACAGGGTCTATGAATTTAATACCTCAGAGTAGGTGCTCCCCAAGGTGGGTGTTCTGCAGCAGTTAAACAAGTTGCTTATTAATTGCTTTAGGTGCTCCTTGTTCTCTTTGACATTCCATAAGTAGCTGAGCTTTGTGTAGGCAGGTATTCCCTTCTGGAGAGAAGGGGGCAGCTGTCACAATCAAAATGCTGTTGTTCTTCTGGAAAAAAAAAAATCTCCCCTTTAAATGAGTCAACACAAAAGAGCAGGAGTAAACAAAGTAGTGTTTTAAGTGCAAATGTAGGCATGTGCCCCCACACATACACACATGTGAAACTGTAATTTAATCCACAAAGAAGTGTGTACCCAGCCCAGAAAGGATTGCTTAACCCAATAATAGGGAATGAAAAACCTTTTGTCTTGGTGCATCAAACTACAATGCAGATTGTCCCTTGCCTTTAACAGCAAGACATCGTTGGCAATAATCATAATGAATAGGCTGAAGGAGCTGGAAATTTCTGCTAAATTAGTATTTACATACCACATACTGTTGGACACCCAGAGAATGTCTTCAATTTCAGCGAGGCTTCTTGCAATAGAGATAATCTACAATGATTTTTTTTTTATAGCATCCCTCTGCCTTTGGAATGGCATTATTCAGCTTTGATGGGAAGTATGAGGAGCGCTGTATTGGTGTATGCGTGCACACACAATGCTGAGCTTTTTCTGTCTGTCTTGCAAACTGATCTGAGCCAATAATATTTTCTTTTCTTATTTCCTTTCCTATATTGTGTTACCTTTCCTTTCCACTGCTCTCCCATCTTTTCCTCCCTGTCCTTCATACACCCTTCCTACAACCTGGTATACCATGCCCTCCTCCTGCTAGCTGGAAACCTTAGACTGCAGCAGATTGTAAATCCGGTTGATCCTCTGGAGATCCTGGCAGATGTGCACTGGACACACATCCGTGAAAAAGAGGAGGAGGAAAAAATGGTCTCAGCCTCAATGTCCTCCACCTCCAGAGGTAATATCCCCCAAGCCCCACACCGTCAATTCTTGGACCACAGTTGCAACTGTTTAACTCCATTGGTTCTGTGCCCTTTGAGAGCAGTGACTTCAGCAGGGGCAGCAGTGACTGAAAGGAACTACTTTCAAATTACACTGAAATTACACTTGGTTAAACGTTTTGCTTTTCAGGCCAGTGTATGTTTAAATTACTGCTTTCTCATCTCTGTGTTGTGACTTCTTCTAACCCATTTGTCTGCCTGCTTCAACTCCATAGCATTTTTCTTCAACACACACATAATTTGGTAGTGCTGGAAATCTGCCCTCTATAACTGACTTTAGGGATGCTAAATAGAAGTAGTTGTTGTGTCCTTTTTTGACAGTGAGGTCTCTACACCTCTTTAGGGAAAGCTGAAGGACTGTGTTGTGTAGGTACTCCAGCAAAGATTGAACAGGGTCAGCTTCTGTACTGAGTGTATTTCTCTGCTGCTGGTTTTCAAAGGGTGTAATTGCATCTGGTATTGCATCTGGAAGGATGGGGTCAAAGGGCTTGCAGATCTGATCAGTGTGAGTTTTGACTGCCTGTGTTTAAGGTTTGGCAGTATATCTATTTTTTTAATGTGTGGTGTGACCTTTGCAAGTTGCCAATTACTTGAAGGAAAATTTTGGAGGCGGTAAGTCCAGATCTCATGTGAGCACCTTCCAGCAGTCTCTGCTGGCCTTGTTCTAGACTGTGTTGCAGTGTGTCTTAAGGTAAGTATGTCATAGGTGCTTTACCTATGAATTTAATAAAAGTTCAGCATGCAGTTGATAAGCAGTGCTCTTCTCCCAGCCTGCAACCACTGTGACAGAACTGTAGAGGGAGTAAGTATGCAGTGGGTTGTCTTTTACAGCAAATGTGAAATTAAGTTAAAAAGCCTGGGGCTTTATCTCGTGTTGCCTGATCATCTTCTATTCCAGATAATTATCTTTTCCTCATAGTTCTAGAAGTTAAGTGTGGGGTGTTTTTAAGCTTGATACACAGTTCCAGATCAGTTTGGCTACACTTATAACTGCAGTTTGTAGAACGCATTGGGACTTTCTGGTGTGAAATCTGTGCCCTACAAATAAGAGGTGGGCATTTTGTTCCCACGCTGCAACCACAGTGTTCAACTGTCTGTAACATATTCAGTATTGCTAGAGTGGTTGCTTAATGTTTAAAAAATGCAAAGTGAAAAATATTAACACTGTTTCTCAAGCTTACAGCAATTCAGGTTACTTGTGCTTCTGCTTTAGGGCGAGTGTCACTCTAGTTTCCAAGTTTTTATTTTCATTTGTGTTTTATAATTTCTACTTTTCTGTGTTGTACTGGTACAGTTGCCAGCAACAGGTGATCCTTCCAAAATTGATTTTGTGGTCTTTCTAAATTCTTTTGGGAATGGGGGCAGTGTTTTAATTTCCTTCCCCTAAAACCCAGTCAAACTGGGACAATCCTGATTGACTGATTAGCCGCTTCAATTACTTTGTTATGCAGTACATTTGTGTACAGGTGTATCAGCAGCTTGGGGTTTGAAAGGCCTGTTGCCAATATGTATTTGTGGACATGCTGTAAGTTTTCAGCCTGAGTTCAACAGGCAGATTGTTCCTGGCTGAGCTCTGTTCTGCATTATGAGGTGTTTGGAGAGCCCGTCGGTAGCAGCAGCAGTGATAAGGTTTGGTGTGAAAGGTTGGGATAACAGGACAGTTCAGAGAAGCCCCTCTGATTCTGCTTTGGGAGCTTTTCTTCATCTGCTGGCATGGGCACCTGGGCAGCACAGGTTCTGGGACTCTGGTACTACCACCCCTCTCTTGTTGCTCTGATCCCTCCTCTCCTAGTTTCCCTCCTCTGCAGAGTTTCAAGTGGAGCACAGTAGCAGCAACCTGTTGGTCAGATGCAGTGTTTCTCTCACTGTGCCATCCCTATTTCCTTTAACATTACAGATCCTAAAGGAAGATTAGGCCCCTGACATTTGTGTGTTGCCTCAATTTAATTCTCAAGCCTGGAATCAGTTGTTTAAAATTTCGTAGGTTTTACTCCTGTACTTGCTACTGAAAAATTTCCCTTTGTCACTCTTCTGTTTTAGACACTGACTGATGGTCTAATTTTGATTTCTTACGATTGTTTTTTAAATTCAGCGTCCGACCTTCCCTCCGTACGCCATGAGGCGGTACAGGCGTGGCTGGAGACGGTCCCTGGAGGTAGTTTGGTGATGTTCTATGTATTCCAATGCACAATAACCCTGCCCGTCTCTTCTCCACGCCTTCAGCAGCTGGTACTTTAACCCTGGAACTTACGGCCCTGTCGCTACTGCATGAGTGGAGTGGAGGGTGGGAGGAAGGGGAGTGTGCATGCACGCCTTGCTCAGACAGACCCCTCTCGCATGAGCTCCACACCCGTGGTAACCCTTCTGAAGGCAGGTTATCTGGGGGGCAGTAATGTGGAAGGGGGAATCCAGCTAAGCGCTTCAATGTGCTTTGTAAACTGAAGATGGGAGCAGTTATTCTTCCCCAAGCCCACAGAATAGAATAACGTGGGGGTTTCTTGCAGGTGAAAGATTAAGTGGCAGAGAGTTCTTAGAGTGATGGCCGTTCTCTGTAGCAACTGCAAACTGTAGCTCTCTGGTAAATAAAATAAGAAAGAATAATAAGATTGAAACTGGGATCTTTAGGAATAGTGATTGTGTTTCTTTTGGCCTGGGGTTTCACGTTATTCAGGAAAGCCTCGGGAATGTTGAAGGATGGTAAAGCTCACCTGCTTTTTTATTTGTGGTCCTCCAAGCTTCGTTACAAAACCAGTGAGCGTGAAGATTCTGGGATGACAGTAAGGGGGGGTACATTTGTGTAAAGCTGTGAAGGTATCTAATTCAGTGGAGCAGTTTGTGCTGGGTAGTTGGTGTACAGCTGAGTTGCTTTGGCACATCAGAATAGCTAGCTTGCCTTTAAAACTTCGCTTCTGCTGCTGCTTTGGCAAGCCAGCAGTGTTTACAAGACGTCTGCACACGAAGCAGTCTGCTCACAGCTGCCAGCTAATACCAAACAAGTGCTGATCCCAGTTTCTGGCTGCTGTTTTGTGTAGCTTCTGAGTTACTGTGTGACAGCTTTTGCCCTCTTGCTCCTTACCCTAACTGCATATATGTATATGCACAGTATATGTATAATATAACCAGCCACCTGCAAGCTCTCCATGTCCCTCAGAGTGGGATCCACCCTTGCACCAAGTTACTACTTATCGATGCATCTGTAATTGTCCATTGAGTTTTGTGTACCAACCTGTTTAAAACCTGGTTTTCTCCTCTCTCTGCAAAACAACCTGTGTGTGTCATGTCGGTTCATGGTTTCTGGATCTGAAGACCTACATATACGTAGTGGATTCAGATATTCTTATCATCAGTTATGTTTTTTGCAAGTTTTGATTAAGATAACTCACATTTACTGCTACCATAAAACCATCCCATGACATTATCATTTCCAAAATAACATAAGCTACTGCATACCTAAGCAACAATCAGACTGGAACATGTTTTGGTTTTGTTCAGTAGATTTGTAAATGCCCCTGTGGGAAGTCCAGCCTTTGCCATATGATTCAGTTTCCTATTCTCGACATCAGTATGGGTCTGAATTTTATAATCCTCGGACATAAGGGAATAGGCCAGTACATTATCACACGTGAGTGGAAATGCCTTTTCACAGTAGCTGACAGAAAATAAAATAGCTCATATGTTTATCTATGTTAATAATACTATAGAACATGGAAAAAAGGAAATTCTCAGGTTGAAGGAAGAAGACAAACCACCCACTGAAGGCTGTGTTTTGAAATAAGCAAAAACGTATATTAGAGAAAGAGGAGAGGCTGCAAGACCTCAATTTTAGGGAGGGTTAGTTTGTTTTCAAGATAGTCTTAATTAGCATTGCTGTCATATAAATGGTTCCAAGAGCCACATCATCACTAGCAAACAAAGAGGACCAGGGCCTACATCCTGACTCAGGGGGAACCTGGCACACCGTGGTTCTCTCCTGCTTGGCTTATTTTGCCATCCAGGATCAGGGGGCTGTGTTCAGACTGCCTGTGGAAACAGCCTGGGCCCTTCTCTGAGAACTGACTGCTGGGAGTTGTGCCTGGAGCCCTCCTAAGGATGATGACACTGTGTGCTTTCAGGTCTAGAGACCTGCACCACTTAGTTTACTGGTGTAGGTGCAACCAAGAACGTTATAAATATATAACTTATCGTTGTTGTAGAACCATATCCTGTGTGTATAGTTAGCAGATGTGCATTGTAACACATGCTGTGTACACATTTGCAAGAGGATGTACAACAGAGTTAAGTACCTGCATATTGTTGAACATGAATTGGTGATAACTCACTGCACACTTTTAAAACTGTAGTTGACCAATGCTACTGTGGGGGAAAAAAACCCCTGGAAGCGCTTGCTTTTCTTTTAATATTTAAATTATGTTAAATGAAAATGTTTAACAAAAAAAAAAGACAAATCATCCATAGCACTAGATATGGGATAATATGTCATAAGGTTTAAGGGGTTATTTTAAAAAGTATCATTTAATAATGAAATTTAGACCCCAGACCTTGGTCTTGTCTCTCCCCCTGTAATTAAATCCTGTCACAAGTAGTAATGTCAGATATCAGAATTTTCAGAGTTGCCAATTCAAGAATCTTTTCTTAATTTTGACCCAGCAAATCAAATTATGATCTGTAAAAGAAAAAAAACCTTTTTAATATGTAATATAAAATGTTTAAAAGTATCTCAGTTAATGATCTGTGACAGAAAAAAAAATTTTTATATATCATTTTAATTACTTTAAACTATCTCAATTTGTGCCCTACGTATTTGTGCAGCATATGAATTTTCTTAGACCTTAATACCAAATAGCTGCACAGTGTTAAACAGTTTCCAAATGAAATAATGGTCAATCCCAGAGCTAGACTCTGTCTCTGACTTACATCCTCAAAACCTGTTCCAATTTCAAGATGAACAGTCATGGTACATGGTGAGATTTCAGTTTTGACTTAATGCACATATGCTATTGAGTGGTGGTGACTGTTCTGCTGTGGTAAAGGGAAAAAACAATCTTCCTGGAAGAACAGTAAACTTTATCCTGGTGTGATGTCCTCCTAGTCCCCTTCTTGTTTAATTTTTCACAAGGCCTGTTGCTCAGAAAAGCCTTGGCTGCTTTCACTGCAAATGCCTTGGAGATTCCCCAAGGGCAGGCGTTCCTTGATTCGTTGGAGTCTGGAAGAGTCCTTTCAGCATAGATGTCCTTCCAGGTGACACATTTTGGGATTTCTTGTTTTGGCAGTACTTAATAAACATCTCGAGTGTAAGCTGTTGGTACAGTTCAATGTAGAACCTTTTCACTGTATAGTGTTTGTCTTCTTTTCTTTTTTTCTCAATATTTGAATATATTCTAGCACCATATGAGGATAATGATGTGGAGGATGAGCTGGGCACAGAGCCTGCAGACACAGAAGGGCAGGCAGGTGAAGAGGGAGACACGGGTGCAGAGCTGGATGATGGTAGGGTACCGTGTGCAGCCTTTAAACCTGTTGTGTGAACACAATTGTACTGGCAAAAAATACTTTGTGTGAAGCTACTTAAACATGGTATTATTTTTAGTGATGTGGGAGTTTGTTTTGAATAGTCAAGAGGGAGCCAGGAGTGAGTGACAAGAAGACAAAAACCTCAATGCCATGGATTTTATAATGAATTTCTTATGTCTTCTCACCATAACTAGAGTGTCTTGTGTCCGTATTCTGTACTGATACTGATGAATAACAGAAATAGAAGTAAATTTGGGAAAGGTCTACAATATTGTGCCAGAATCCTTCCCTTGCTGTTGTAAAATTAACTGCATATGCCAGAAAACATTGAAAAATTTCAAGAAAACAGATAAGGCAGGACTTCAGTTACTGATTTAGCTATTTGTACTAACAGTCCAATCATTAACTGCTTACATTGACTGCCTAAATGACTAATTATCACACCAGAAAAGGAATGAAACTTTTAGGGGTTCAGGTTATGAAAGCGATTAGCACCTTGTGAGTAGAAAGGAGGAAGTATTATGTCCTGATGGATTTGTATTCAAATTCTCTTGGTTGTTTCTTTCCCCCTGCCCCATCCATGATCAGATGACATCGCATCTGATGCAGAAGCAGAGTTTCGCTTACGCCAGGGTGGTGTAGAACAGCCAGCACTAAAAGTCTCAGAAGATGAAGAAGATGAAGAAGAAGCAGAAGGTACTTCTTCCAGCGTGGCAGAAGGTAGTTGCCTTCTCATCAGTGTTTGAATGATTTTGATTGCATATGAGATAGTCTATACATTTGTGGGATTTGAGAGAAGAGAGTCTCTTGGATTTGAACCATCTCGCTCCTCTCAACAGCAAGGCATGTGCTTGCATTGACATTTTGAGATGTATGTTCTGAATCCATTAATTACAGCTTCCTAAATTGTAGGTGAGAACCCCTCTAACTGCTTTTTCTTGTAGAAGTTTTTATACGTTAAAAAGCTTGTACCATTTTGGATATTCAAAAGTTTTTGTCTGTGTTCCAGATGTCCAATCTAGAGTTTGTAAAAAGCTGAGAAATTTTTCAGTACTCGCTGTGTGTAACATAAAAAAAATCGGAATATTAATGGTCCCTTCTGTTTTTGGAACATTTTTACTTTCCCCAGATCCATGCAAACCATCCATCCCTATCCAGGCATCTAGTGACAGTGTTCTTCCTCTGTCTCCAGCTGCTAGTCCCAAAGCAAAACAAGCAGAGGTAAGAAAGGGAATCTTTGACATTTTCCACTTAACACCTGTAGTTCAGTAAAACAGTTTGTTGGATAAACTAATGAGGGCTGACAGCAGTGGGCTTTTCTCCTTTCCTGTCTCTAAAATTTACACTGATCTTGAAATCTGACTTTATTTATACTTAAAATATAATGTACTATCTTTTTTGCCTATCTTTGGAGTGTAGCAGCTCTGTCACACAAGTTCCCATTACAAAGCCCAAAAAGAATTATCCAGGATATTTTAATTTCAGTGCCCAGTTAACAAAAGGTGTACATGATGAATGAGGGGAGCCATAACTAATGTACTTCCTATTTATACTGGTCTGGCTGTCTTTTATGTACCAAAACCAGATTTAAAATTATAGTAGTAACCAAAGCAGTACTTCTCTATTCCAGAATTCAGCATACTTCAGCTTAAGGAATTGAGGCATGTCACATGGTGTACTTCATGTTGTCAGCCCTGGGAGGCAGCTTGCAAGTGTACTGGGGTGTTCGTAGGTGCTGGTGTGTAAGAGCTGAAAGTACATGACCCTTAAAATGTTCAGTTTAAATTTTTCCCCTCTAAGTGTTTGGTTTTGAGGAATCACTAAAAGATGGTACTTCATCCTAGAGAGTTCTGACATAAACCAGTTTACTTTTACAGTGGACAGATTATGGGCTAAGTCTGGTTTGCTGACAGCAATTGCTGACAACATTGACTTTTTATTAAAATTAAGTTTGGGGTTTTTTTTGAGGGCCATCTAATGGTTCTGTCAGAAATAGTTATTGTTTATATCAGTACAGTGCCTGAATGCAGTTCTCAAGACCTGTGTGTTTAATAGAGAGGTTCGTGCTCTCGTGGTCGTGTGTCTGCATTCAAAAGAAAGCTGGAGCAAAAGATGCCATTGGAAAGAATAATACAAGATCTCAGTCAGAGGAGTCCCCTGCCAAAGGGTTAAATTGTAAAAGAACAGATTGTGCTCTTGAGTAATATGGGTGTAGCACATGAAAACCAAAATTTCTCAGACCGTTAAGGGGCAAGGGAACTGCAGCCTAATTTACTTTAAAAGAGAAAGCGTCCCTTGCTTTAAGAAAGCATGGCACCAGACACCAATCAGCAGAAAAGTGCTGTACAGATGAGACCTGGAGAGACTTGTTTCAAATTTGTCTGAGATAAGGGACCCCCACAATACACAGAGTTGGGGATTTGAAGGGAGAGATAATATTAATATTTTCCTTTTCATTTTTTTTCAGGATGTACGAGATCCCCTGGCTGAAGTACGCCGTGCAATGAAATCCCCAGAGGCACGCTTTTTTCCTGAGCCTTTCGTTCTTGAGGAACGACCAAAGGATGAAGTTCCCAAAGAAAGGAGAGTTAAGAGCCCTTTGGTGCCACCATCTCCAGTGTTATCCCAGCCAGTTGCATCACCAGAAGCCATTGCACCTACGTCGCTAGCAGAGTGTCAGCCAACAGCAACAACGTTGGCTTCATCCCCAAAATCTGCTCAAATGCCTATCTGTTCCCAGCCTTTGCCTTCTGCTGAAACATCCATTCCATCCCCAGTGGAGCCTCCAGTATGTTTCCAACCTGTCCCAGCCTTAACGTCTACTCCTTTAGCCAAACTGGTCCTTAGGGGCCAGGATGGTGAGGTGGACAAACTGGGGAGCCCTACTACTGCAGAAGAAGCCCTGAAACGGAGTAGCCTTGTGGAAGAGTTCTGGATGAAGAGTGCTGAAATCCGGAGGAGCTTAGGGCTCACCCCAGTAGAGAGAAACAAACGCCCAGAGACGAACTTCACTGTGTCTGCTCTTGAGACAACTCCTCTGAAGAGTTTTAATAGCAAGAATATTTCAGGGGATGAAAGGATCCATCCTGTGAAACCCCAGCCTGCCACAAGAAGACAGGGACTGTCCAAGTTAGAAAATGAGCAGATTTCTCTGCTCACTCCAAAGTCTCCATCAGAAAAAGAGCTAAAGATTTCCGGTGAAGTACGGGGAGATGTATCCAGCAGTTCTGGACTTGGCCTTCAGGAGAGCTCATCTAACATGAGAACTATGGCGAGCCAGAGCTTCAACACCTCTGACTCTACCATGCTCACTCCCCCATCGAGTCCGCCTCCACCGCCTCCTCAGGATGAAGAACCAGCCACTTTGCGCAGAAAGAGATACCAGGCACTGTGGCACAACGAGGTTGAAGCCAGGTCACCTCCAACACCAGCGTCAACACCTCCTGTTCTCCGACACCAGGAGCCAGTCCCTGCTGCCAGGGAGACAACCCCGGCCAAGAGAGAAGACGTGCGCAAGTCTTTTGCAGAAAGTGTGGATGAGATTCCGTTTGCTGATGATGTAGAAGACACATATGATGACAGGACGGAGGACTCGAGCCTTCATGAGAAGTTCTTTACCCCTCCTACCAGTCGGCCAAGGCCAGAGAAACCACTTGTTTTGCCCTTGGTCAAAGAAAATGGTGGTCCACCCACAATGGAAGGAGGGGTTAATCAAAAGAAGAGACTGTTCCCGGAGATTTCTGTGGAGGCCAAGGAGCTTGCTGAAGAAAGAATGAGAGCCAGAGAGAAGTCTGTCAAGAGCCAGGCACTACGTGATGCCATGGCTAAGCAGTTGTGCAAGATGAAAGACATGGAGATGGCTGCAGCTGCTGCTACTGCGGCCACAAGGGCACGAAAGGCATCTTCTATGCCCTTGAAGACCAAAGAATTGTTTTATGAGTCTCCAAAGCATTTGGCCTTGAGATTAGCAGAGGGATCCACACGAAAGCATAATTCTGCTACTGAGAAGTTCTCCACTCCTCCTGCTGATATGGCTGGACCTGAAGGGTCTGTCAGCTCTTCAGAAGGCTCCAGTGGGAAGAGTAAGAAAAGAAGTTCTCTTTTCTCCCCTCGTAAGAACAAAAAGGAGAAGAAATCCAAAAATGATAGCAGGCTTTCTGACAAATCTAGTGGTGGAACAGAGGAAGCAACAAAGCCCCGGTCGTTATGGAAGTCTGTTTTCTCTGGGTATAAGAAAGACAAGAAGAAAAAGACCGATGAGAAATCCTGCCCAAGTACTCCCTCAAGTGGTGCCACTGTGGATTCTGGCAAGCACAAAGCATGTCCATTGATTACAGCTGCAGGTATAACAGACATGTGCCTCTGCACCATGTAGTTTTCCTACTCCTTGGTATCCTTGAAAGTAGGTTTGGCTTGCTTTGTCATTCAGCTACTGTGCTGACAATGCTGCTCCCCAGTGTCAGGTGGGCAGATCGGGGTATGTGCTGGGGACTAGAGTTGTATGTTTGCATATTGACAGAATTAGTTGATATCCACTGGATCCTTAACTGAAAGTTTCACTCTCAACGTGTACAAAGCAAATCTGTTTTCTGCCTTAGGCAGATTTGAGAAATAAGCACTATTGGTTGGAATTTGTGACATTTCTTCCATATTTTCTATCTGATCCTTATCTTTTCTTGGGTGGTCCATCCTTTCCCTCTCTCTCTCTCTCCCCCTCTCCCTCTCTTTCCACCCGGCTCCATGGAAGCTGAAGAGTGCAGAGATGCAGTTAGTCCTGTGTTCTCAGTGATCTGGCAACTGTCTGATCTATGAAGTAGGGATTTTGCAGCCTCGTGTAAATCTGTCACATGCCCACCAGTTGCAGGCAGAGATGTTTAATGGTGATGTGGGATACAGTAAATAAGTTAGCCATAAATATGATTGAAAGCATTTCTCTGGCCTTGGACAAAGAGTCAAAATAGTGCCAGCTGCTGTCATCCAAGTGCTGTATCTATCCTAAGAGCTTTAATACAGTACAAAGGGAGAATCATGATCATTATTTCTAACAACATTTGAAGAAAGTGATGCTTTTCTAGGTCAAAGCTCTGATCATTTTGTGGAGCAGTGCTGCTCTGGTCACTCTGAATCCTAGGTGAAGCAACTGAGACTCACAGGAAAGGCCTAAGTATTTTTGGTGCTCAGTCAAACAACTTAAAACTGAGTTCTGGAATGTTTACAGAAAGGACAGTTACTACTCCTTTAACTTCCCTTTTTTATTCCCGGCTTTTCAGATTTACAGCTCCGTCAACACCTGAGTTTCTCAGAGGACTCTGACCTCTCCAGTGATGATGTTCTGGAACGCTCCTCCCAGAAATCCAAACGAGAGGTAGGTAGATGGGAAATGCATCCCGTGTCATGCACATCACAGACTCAGAGAATCACATCAGAAACTTGGATGATTAATGTTGTTATTTTTACTGTTTCTCCCATGGAACCGACTTTCCTGTAAACTGGCTGACTGTTCTGCCTAAAATAAGTTGGTTTCACTTGGTTTCACAATTGCAAGCTACTCTCCACTGTTACCATATGGAGGATCCATTGTCTCACTGTGACGTTTCTTTACAATGAAGATTACAGTCAGAAGAGTGAATTTTGTCCCCATTGTGAACGTCTCCACAATCTACGGAAAACAGATGTAATGTCAGAAGAGTAAATTTCACTCGCTGTAATGTTACTACAAAAACATAATAATGAGATAGTTCTCACTTTTTGCGAGAGTCTGATTTTAGGATAGTGGCCCAGAGGACCCAGAGCAGGACACAGTACTCAAGCTGGGGTCTTGGGAGGGCAGAGTGGAAGGGCAGAATCACCTCCCTCAACCTGCTGGTCACAGCTCTCTTGATGCAGCACAGGATATAACGTTGGCTTTCTGGGCTGCAGGTGCACATTGCTGGGTCATGTTGTGACCAGCACCCCCAAGGCCTCCTTAGGGCTGCTCTCAATCCTTTCTCTGCCCATCACAGAGGGCCACCAAATTGGTCAGGCACAATTTGCCATTAGTGAAGCAACAGTCCTCAATCACCTCCTTATTTCCCATGTGCCTTAGCCTAGTTTCCAGGAGGATCTGCTCCATGATCTTTCTGGGAACTGAGATGTGACTGACTGGCCTGTATTTCCCCAGGTGGTTCCTTTTTCCCCTTTTTAAAAACGGAGATTATGTTTCCCCTTTTCCAGTCAGTGGGAAGTTCACCAGACTGCCACAGCTTCTCAAATATGATGGATAGTGGCTTAGGCCCTTCCTCTGCCAGGTCCCTCAGAAACCATGGTCCTATGGACTTGTGCCACCTTCAGGTTCCTTAGATGGTCTCAAACCTGACCTTCTCCTACCTCAGGCAGTTTTTCATTCTCCCAATCCACGCCTTTCCCTTCTGTGACTGGGATGGTGTGGCTGGAGCACTTGCTGGTGAAGATCAAGGCAAAAAAGCTATTGATTACTTCAGCCTTTTCCATGTCTTGGATAACCAGATCTTCAGTTTCCTTCCGGAGAGGGACCGTGTTTTCCCTTTTATCACTGATGTACCTGTAGAAGCTTTCCTATTGCCCTGGATGTCCCTGGCCAGATTTAATTCTATCAGGGCCTTAGCTCTCCTAACCTGATCCCTGGCTGTTTGGAGAATTTCTCTGTATTCCTCCCAGGCTACCTGTCCTTGCTTCCACCCTCTGTAGGCTTTTTTTTTGTGTCTAGAATTTGCCCAGAAACTCCTTGTTCATCCATGCAGACCTCCCAGCATTTTTACTTGACTTTCTCTTTGTTGGGATGCATTGCTCCTAAGCTTGGAGGAGGTGATCCTTGAATATTAACCGGTTTTCTTGGGCCCCTTCCTCCCTCCAGGGCTTTATCCCATGGCACTCTACCAAGCAGATCCCTGAAGAAGCTTAAGCCTGCTCTCCTGAAGTCCAGGGTAGTGCACCCTCCTCACTGGCCTAAAGATCTAGTATAAGGGTTTAGTTTATTTGCACATACTTATATGTGGAAAATATATGATGAGAGCGAAGTTCCAAAGTTAGTTGCTTTTAAACTATTTAATTCATTTTTAGAATGGCACTATTAATGCAAAAACAAGGGAAAAATATAAGGAACTGCTTGATCATAGTAGTGAAGAGCCCTTCTTTCATTCCTGAGAGCCTCTAAGCTCCACTAGACAGAATTGGCAAGGTTTGGAGGAGTAAGTAGAGATTTTATTGACCCCACCAAACACTAAGGCTCTTCTGGTACTGAAGAACGAAAGCTGTGTTCCCACAGTCCCTCCCTGGTGGTGCCTGGTACACATGTTAGAAAAGCTCAAGAAGAAGAGACCATCTGGGAGGGTAATGTCACAGACACAGTGCTCTGTGCCTCCTGCCTCAAACCTGTCCTCCAGTGTGCACAAATCAGTCTCAGATGCCAGTCTCTACCTGATACCTGGCTCAGATGGCAAAGGTGTGGAAATACTGCAAATTGAAGTGTCATATGAAATGCTTTCTATGTATATATAGTAAAATGAACTAGAATAACTAATGAATTTAAAGCTGGTGGAAGGAATTAATGATCTAAATAGGAATTTTCTGTATTTACTTATCTCTCTTTTAATCTTTTTCCCTAGTTGGTCTAGATCTCTTCTGAGAGGAAGATTATTTTGTTTTTATTTTATTCCCTTTCTTCTCTCCCCCTTCCATTCCTCCTTGCATGCCCTCAAGGCGTTTCATGAGAAATTCTGCATTTTCCCAGAGATGCAGAAGAACGAGGTACCTGGGGCTAACAGAGGACAGATACCCAATACCTGGGGTTCAGATAAGAGTTACAGAGTTCCTGCTCTGTCTTGTGAGCTCCTTCAGAAGGAGCCAAGGCCACAGTAAGGTCCATCCTTGTTTTCAGACTTTGATGTGCCTCAATGGTCACTTTTTTTTTTTCTGTGCTGAGCTACTTAGATTTAAAATGTTTTTTGCAGAAAAAAATATCACTAAGCACTGGAGAGGACTAAAAGTGACAGTGGCAGATGCCTGGAATCCTAATACCAAAATTGTCTTGCAAGCTCTGCCAAGGGTATGGTGGTGGTGCCTCCTTTTCTCTCATTTACTGCTGCTGAAGTTACATTAGGAATTTGTTTGCTCAGCATCTTCCTGTTTTCTAAAGAATGGTTTTGAGAATGAATTTATTTAGAGGGTACAGATCTGAGAAGTCCACTTAACTGGTTTCATTGCATCCTATCCAAGGATGTAGAACATATTTGCAAACACTGGAGTGCCTTGCTGTCAAAAGAAATGTAACCAAACTTTGAGACTGACAAAGCTGGGTTTGTACTGATTTGGGGAAAGGGTTAATACTTTTTAAGTTACAAACTGCATGCTACTTATTATGGGTAAGAACTGACTTACTGTGTGTGCTACATAACTTTTATGTGAACCCCTTCTCTGAACTGAAATTCTGTTTGTGCTGCTTTTTTTGATAATTGTGGTGAGCTTTGCTTCCCAGACAGCCTGCTCTGTTTAGCCTGTTCTTTGTGATCAGCAGTGCATTAATTCAGTGTTGTTTAATGTAGTGTCTTTCAAGAGAAGCATCTTGCAAAGAATTCCTAATGTAAATGCCCTGTGGGTCTCGTGTTTGTAGGTGTGTGTCACTGTGTGTGTGTTTGTCGTTGTTCCTGTACAATTGTGGTGTTGTGGTCAGACGTGTTTTACTGCCACAGGTAGCTTGCTTTTTACTGGAGTTTGCAAACATGCTGGTGTTGTTCTCTGGCTTTTCATTTGTGACTGGTTTTAGTTAATGAATGTGAAAGTGCAAAATGCTGTCTATTCACCCCGAGTGGCACAATGCCTTCTGTACTTCATGGCATGAAGGGAAATTTACCTCTCTTCTAAATGCTTAGTACTTTACTTGCCTTATATTTGGGTACAGGGTAGTGTAGAGTATCCTTGGATAGAGAAAGTAGTGATTTTCCCCCTCCTTTTCCCCCTCCTTTCCCTCAGTTTTACTCCTCAGGATCTTTGAAGGCTCTCCTTTTAGACAAGGAGATTCTATTACTACAAGGACACATAACGCACTCTGAGTCCATCTGCTGTTTCATAGTTCACAAAGCAGTGAGGAAGATTTATTATGTTAGTTAAATGCAAATTATGATTTCTATTAAATAGAGATAATTTCAACTATGGAATAAACAGAACTCCTAGGAGAGGTTGTAAATCAAATTGTAAATGGAGAGTTGTTTGACATGTTTGGCTGAGCCAGTTCAGACCAAATATCCCCCAGCCTAAGTCATTACTCCAAATCCTAAGCCTAAATTTTGTACCTGTACTTGCTCAGTGGACATTAAAACTGTAGGTAGATAAAGGCCAAATAATTCTCTAGAAAAAGGTATTTCCAGGTTGACAGTATCTTTAAAGAGGCTGCCAAAACTACTTGCCTTCAGGAGAGTGATTGAAACTTGATTTCCTGGGCAGAAGTTCCATTGTGCTTCATCAGTCTGGGTCATGTTCAGCATTTGCATAAATTTGTTTCATTGAAAAACCACTTTGTTTTATTACTGTGCATCTGTTTTCAATGTTGAACTGATTTTGCTTCATTTTTGTGCGTTTTATTTTTTTTCCTTTACCATTCCCCCTTTAAAGTCGATCTATGTACCACACGCCTTGGCATTCAAGAGATCATACTCGTCAAAGGTAGTGTCTCCATTCCCACTAGCTGGCCATTGTTGCATTGCATGTCCCTGTATTAACCCATTGAATCCATAGCTCCCCACCACATGTGCACTAACACCACCAACATTGACTGTGCATGCCTGAGATGGTGGCAGACATGGGCAGCAAATCCTTTGTAGAGGTTGTCTACCAAAAATGCCTTAAGCTCTGAAATGTCTGTCTGGTCAGAATGCATGTGTTTATCAGTGCACCACTGTACAGTGATGTGGATGATCTGGGAGCTTCAGAACAAATTGGTTTTCAAGGCAGTTAAATATGTTTGTATATTCTTTTTTTTTTCTTTAATATTTAGAATGTAAGTTCAAGTGAATCATCACACTTTAATCAGCATCCTTCAAAATTGTTGAGTTAACTCAATCTGAGTGGAACTCTGTATCAAGCTAAAATCAAGGCAGAAGTTGCTGCATTCTGAAATTCTTACTGTCCTGTCTTCACAGTCACAACAGTGTTACATGGCGTAGGAAAGTCACACCCTCTGTCATTTTACCTTCTGATTTGGGTATCACTGTGGATTTCATGTTTCAAAAAGGAAGAAAGAGTTGTTGGTTTCTTGAAGCTTTAACAGTGGTGTTTGCCAACGACCTACCTGAGGGATTACCACTGACCAGTGGGCAGTACAATAACCAGATCGAGCAAATTTCAGGGTGCTCTGATTTAAAATTCTGCTCTTAAAGTTCTTAAAGACTGTCCATGGAGGAGATCTCTTTCCAGAAGTAGAATACACCTGTTTACAGCAGTCCCTTAAGGCTTACATACCTGTACATGAGAAAACAGTCCTTTTCTTCACTGTAGTTCATTTAATGCAGTTGTGAATTTTTTTTTAGACTCTTAAGACTCTGTGAAACTCTATAAGCCCTCCTAGACTACAACACATTCAACTGGTATATCTGGAAAGATACTAACCCCAATTTCAGTAATGTTAAAAAGACTTATTTTTAAACTAGTTTCACTGATAGAAAAGAAGAGGAGGAAAACCTTTCTATTTTTACAAAAATAGCTTTTCTCCTATTGAATGGCTTCTGGTGGTGTCACATTCTAATTTTAGCTTAAGGATTGTTTCCTGTGTTGTATACCAGCAAGTTTTGTGGGGTTGCTCTTGATTTCCCATCTCACACCAGAATGTCAGTCTGCTTTCGGATGTCTTTTTGCCTTCTTGAATCACTGAAAAGCTGCACAAATTTACAGAGCGTGTCATTACCACTATAAATCCCAACTGTGGAAGTTCTTACTCCAGAACATAATAGGGAGAGGAGAATTCCAATACAACTACACTAGTCTATAATAATGTCTTAACTTACACTGCTGTAACTGTTCATGTAGACAAGCATTTATTCCCATTTAGAACAAAATCAAAATGACCCCTCTACACAGTACTCATTGATTTAACTAAATCCATTTTGGATAAATCTATTGAGAAATAGAATAAAAATTGATTTTGTCTTTGGGAGAGGTCGTGGAAGGCTGGGGTGGGATGTTATATAAAAGCACAGCTTTGCAGTTGGCTTATATGCTTCTTCACTCCTGATTTGATCTTGAAATTGTTGCTCACTGCACTGTGAACACCTTTGCCTACAGAAGCTTGACTTTTGACACAGCCATGGCAAAGACAGAACACCTCCCTCCTGAGCTTTTTGGAAGAGAAAATGGTCACCCCTGCCCCTGTACCTCTGAACATGTAAATAAGATGTGCTCCTGTTTTTCCTTCCTTCAGAGGGCCTACACAGAAGAGGAGCTGAACGCCAAGCTGACCCGGCGAGTGCAGAAAGCTGCCCGTAGACAAGCCAAGCAAGAGGAGCTGAAGAGGTTACACAGAGCTCAGGTAGGGTCTCACAATCACAGTCCTCTTGTCATGGCAGGCAGTTAACTCTGTGTGGGAGCACCATGATCCTGACATTCCTCTGAGTGTGTCAGAAGAGAAGCCAAAGACAGAACTTTCCTCTATCTCTGAATGAATGTCTCCTGGTCCTGCTCCCTCTTTCAAGTTTGATATCATGCCCCTGAGCAGTGGCACAAAACCTGTCATGATGATTTTACATTTAGAACAATAATGCCCATAACGCCTCTCTCTCTGGAGATGAGTGAAGCATCATGCACTGAATGGAACAGTGATAGTCAGATAATACCTGATGGAGCTGCACCTGTCATTGCTTTGCTAGATTATGCTGGTTGATGAAGTGTTACAAAATTAACCTTTAATTACCATGGAATCTGCTAGAAAACTATTGACATCATCTGTAGGTGATGGGATTTGCTAAAAACTCAAGTTAGGAGCTCAGCTGACTGAATAGAATCACCTTTCAGTTCAGTGCTTAGGAAGGTGAGAGTAGTTGTAGCAAATAAATGGAGGGACTGTGATGCTTTTGAAGCAGTGTATTGTTGAACACAAATACTTGTTTCTGGGAAGGCAAATCTGACTGAAGTCACTCAATGCTCGATGTGTGCTGCAGACAGAGCAGGAGAATTGCTTTTGGTGAGGTTCTGCTCCGTTCTTCTCTGAACAGATTATCCAACGACAGCTCGAACAAGTGGAAGAGAAGCAGAGGCAACTCGAGGAGAGGGGAGTTGCTGTGGAGAAGGCCCTTCGAGGAGAAGCAGGTATCCATCACAACTTGGTTTGTTTTACATGTTTTCTTATCAAGTGCTTGTGCAGTAGTCCATAGCTGTTTGGATTTTAGAGACAATTGGAGCGTTATAGCCTAGAGATAGAGTCCAATGTGAATCCGTTCTCCCTTTTCTACTATCTTTCTGAGGCCTTGTTCTTCCTGTGTTTCTTCTAATTCTGGGACTTCCCTATTGGCAGAGACTTAGTTCATTTACCTTTGCCTAAGGCTTAGGAGGTAATGCTCCAGCTACTAATAATGGCTGTCTGACTGTTTCTGCATATCACTGGGTACTACAGCTAGAAAATTGCAGGGGTTTCCTACCTGCCATTCACACAAAGTTGTCACAGTAAGAGAACCTTGTTTGTATGTTAAGGAAATAATTGTGAAACTGTGTGTGCTTTCTCTATTTTGTTGGATTATCAAGGTAGTGTCCTTACAAGGGACCATCACAGAACATCTTCCTCACTGCACAGCCCAGCACACTGGCTACCTCCGACAAAGTTGTGCAGAGCAGAAATGCACACGTGTACTGAAAGGTATCCATGTCAAGCTGTTAAAGAAAGATTATGTGTACTTGAAATTAAATTGAATGAGTATCATCTGATCTGGCAAGCATATGAGTGGAGGAGTACCCGGTTCAGATAATGCTGATAGTAGTATAATGATTTGGAAAAAAAAAAATCCTCAATTGCAAGGAGTCAAATATCCAACAGGCAAATGCAGTGTGTGTACACCTGACAGGGCCAGGATTATGTACCTGACTACAAGGGTCAGAGTTCAGAAATGGCAGTAGTGGATCAGATGTTTGGAAAATGTTTGCTTGTTGCTTGGATTGAAGAGCCACCTCTATTTCTGTGAAGATGGAATGTGATTAAGCAGTGAAGGTTCACCAGAGAAAAAGTCTGTTGGGATTTCCCATCAGTTACTACTCGGACAGAATTAGATATGTCTAATGCTCCATAAGGGTGTGCCAAAGAAGCAGGACTGAGTGGTCACCAAAGCAAATAGGTACTACAGGTGTGAAGAACAGTCTTGAGGACTTCAGTGGTTTTATGATCAGAGTGTCTTTTTCATTTGTGGGTTCAGAAAAATAGCCCTGTGCAAATATTCTGTCTTTGCGGTGGTGCCTCCTTCCTTACGCTGTGTGTTCCTGTGTAGCCCCACTCTGTTCTTTGGCCTGCCAGTTTCTGCCCTTTCTAAGCCCACCTCCATTATATCTAATGGTTCTTTCCATTTTTCTTCTTTTCACCTGGAAGTCCATCTTTCATGTAAGGCGTGCCAGCACAAGTCGCAGATCTTAGTAGCTGAGAGAACATTATTCATGGTAGAGTGCTCTCTCTTTGAAGAATGACAGAATGCCTAAAAAGTGTTCAGAGAGGGCAGAATATGACCAAAAGTAAGAATTAGTATTTTGTAGGGGAGGCTGCAGAATTAAACCTTTGTTTAACTTAACTTCTCACTCTCAGCACTCCTAAATGGAAGCTGTTTTAGATGAGCTTGTGTATTGGTGAATTTTCTAGCAGAATTGTGAAATCGTAGGTCACACTTTGCAAAATTGAAATCTCTTTTCTTCAGAAAGTGTCTAGGGCATGCTTTGCTCTTGCAACATGTTTCTACCAACAGGTCCTACATTATGTTTACAGAAGCTTAACTCTGACATAAAGATTCACCATCCTCAATTCTTCCACTTATTTCAGGTGATCAGCAAGGAACACTTTCTTTTGGGAAAAAAACTGGCATGTGCCTGAAACACAAGATTATAAATAATTTCATGCTTTACCTCTCTAGCTACTCTTGCATGTCCATAGAATCATAGAATAATTTGGGTTGGAAAAGACCTCTAAAATTAGGAGTCCAACCATTAAACCAGCACTGCCAAACCCACCATTAAACCAAGTCCCCAAGTGCCACATCCACACATCTTTTAAATACCTCTAGAGATGGTGATTCAACCACTTCCCTGGGCAGCCTCTTCTAGTGCTTTACAACCGTTTCCATGAAGAAATTTTCCCTACTGTCCCATCTAAACTTTCCCTGGCACAACTTGAGGCCATTTCCTCTTGTTCTGTTGCTTGTTACTTGGGATAAGAGATCAATTCCCACCTGTGTCCAACATCCTTTCAGGTAGTTGTAGAGAGCCTCCTTTTTCCAGATATTTTACATATGTTTGCAATAGAATAACAACAGGTCTGTGGCATCACATTTCCTAAATACAATAAATTTCTGCCCCCAATATCCATTAATTACTCAAAAGGGTAATAAAATTTTCTTGTTATCTGCATTGTGCAAGACACTGACCTAACAGCAACTCTACATTCAGCAAGAACCATTGTGTAAAGATGAGGAGTCATGGCCCTGTCTCTGATCAGTCCCTCCCCTAATGAAACCATCAAAACAGAAGTTTGAAAAGGGAAAGACAGTGTATAAAGTGGTGTTGCCATTTAAAAAAAACCCCTCTTTATAAGCTTGTACTTAATGAGAAGCAGTGGGGGAGGGTGGGAGTCTCCTGTGCACATACTTTGTCCACATAAACAGAGAAGGACTGCAGTGCAGGATCGAAGTAATGGCTCTTCCATAGACAGCAACCAGTATTAACTGGTTCTAGAAGAACATACTCGGCTCTGTAGGGAAAGAACAAATCACTCACTGACAAGCATTTAGATATGGAGTTTTAGATAGTGTTAGTAGTGGTTTCCCACTGCTTGAAAATTCTGACAGAAGGAGCAGAATTCTGTAACTTATAATGATTCTTTTATTTTTCTATTATAAAAAAAAGATAGAGAAGACCATCTGAGCTAATTCTCTTATCATCTTTTAGTATGTTGACTTTTAGTCATCTTTCCTGTCTGCAAAGAATTTCAAATTTTACTCCTGTAGAGGTCTTCCGTTAACTTTCCTCAGATTTGGACCACTTTCCATTTTTAGAAATAAGTATTTTTCAGTTGGACTGGTAAGAACACAAACCGGTACTCCAAGTAAAAAATTTCTTTTCTTGGAATAATTTTGCTTCTATTTTCCATCAATTTTGCATCATCCTCAATATGTTATTGTCAAGTGACTTCTGCTGAGCAGACTGTCAATAAATTCTTCACGGCAATGCCCTGCTGTCCTCCTGAGAGGTTACGGTTAGTTTAGATCCTGGAAATAGGCACAGACAGCTCAGTATTCTTTCCAGGAATTCTGCACATTTTCTGATAGTTGTCAAGTTGGAATATTTATAGGATGATATTTGCTCCTCAACTAATCAAACTCAGAAACATTTTGGAGGTCACCATCAACTTTAATTTTTGACAAAATAATTGCACCTTCTGGCTATTTCATTGTCTTTTCCCGAGGCACAGTTGGTCTTCTATTCTTTTAAAAGCTGAATACTCAACTGAGCATTTAGTTTCTGATTCTGAAAATGATCTCACACCCTAAGATTATTTAATTGCCTTAATATGTTCTCTGTGATTATCTTTGAAAATCTCAGCCTTTGATAGTTGCATTCATAGCAAGAATGAATGATTTGGAATGTAAGCTCTATTTCGGGTGATAATGTAAGCTCTATTTCAGGTGGCAAGTGTGTCATATACAGGTGGTCGAAGCTTTTGTCATCCCCTGTTTTCCTTCCCCACTCCCCCTTCCTCCTGCATCATGATATTTCACTGCAAAGGTAAAGCAGGATTCAGTGAAGAATTTTCCCAGTTTGCTGTGGTGTCCCAAGAGACACCTTGAGTTAATTAATGTAAGGTAATGTTACTAACACAAAAGTACTTCGTATTATAGTGCATTCGCCTGTTTGGACATGCTAATGACTTTGATTTCCTGTGTGGATTTTTAGTTTTTTCAATTATTAACTTAAAAATGTGTCAAATCAGAAATTTCTGGAACCTTTCTTTTTCTCCTTTTAGCATAAAACTTGATAGTCATTTTTAAGAGCTTGGAAAACATCTCCTACTGTCAGATCAATACTGAAAAATTTAAGAGCCACCTCTTTACATCAAGCGATTCGTATGCAGTGAGAAATATTGCTCTCAGTACTCCCATCTGTCTTTTCCCAACAAAATGTTCCACAGCCCTAGACTTGTGCACCTGTCTCTAGGAGCTGTGGAAATACACATCTCTGTCCTCCACACTGCTGTGCAGTTCTTCCCTGGCACAGGGACTGCATCAGCAGGAACACACAATCCCATCTTCCTGCACCGGAGCGTTTGCCATTCGTGTCGACGCTCAGTCGGTGCCTTCCACCCGTGCCCCATACACATCCTCACTCACCCGCCTCCAAGAAATCAATCCTTACACCTTTCCTGCACCTGACCTAAGAAGTTACACTGTCTCCTTCTGACATATTGCTCAGCATGAAGCCAACAAGATTAACTCTGCTTTTCTCAGCGAGAACAGGAGAGACCGCAGTGACAGGTACTGGTGCAGACAGAAATAGGTGAAGTGTCTCTCTGTAGACTTCTTGGTTTTCCCCCTTGGAAGTCCTTGCCTGCCTGCTGGAAATTTTCTCCTCATCTTCCCAATATATATGTTTGTGGTATATTTGTGTATGTGTGTGTGTACATATATGTATATATACAGAGAAAGAGAGACCTAATGTTTTCATATATATATATATGTGTGTGTGCCCACGTCTATAGCTGCCTGTCTCTTGTTTGCCTTTTTTTTGTTTCTATGTCTTTTTCTCATATATTGCTTTGATTGTGTGGGGCTAGGGTGGGTATCTGATTCAATAACTCTGTCTTCACCAATTCCTTGTTGTAGACTATTGGGGAGAGTCTTATTACAGTGACCTCATCGACTTGCATCTGGGTGGTATGTATGGCTGAACCTCCTGCTGACACTAACCCTGCTGACACTCCTCCCCACCCTTCCCTTCACCTACTTCTCCCATCCTTGGCTCACAAACAAGAAGAAATAGCCCTTGCACATGACTGATTATAGCAGAACCCCTTTTCCAGCTCAGGAAGAGGAGATCCTGGCATGCTCCACAAACCATGTGTAAGGCTCCCTCTTCTATTTTCCACAGTGCTGGTTATTTCAAAATTTGCTTACTGTTTTCACTCTACCCACCTTCCCTGCTAGCAACGGAAGGTCATTCTGGTTTTTTGCTTCTACTTTGCAAAGTCCAACTCTACCATCGAAATTGTCTTTAGGAAAATATTTTCACGTGAAGGGGACTGCAGAACTGACCTGCTCCCAAGAGCAAACAGCAGTGTCAAGGTTTAGTCATGCCATTGCCTCTTCCCTCTTGCCCTTTTGAGGCTTGTTTGTTTCTTCCAAAAAAAGCCAGAGTGTTGTCAATCTAACAAAACCAAAATGCTCCCTCGAGGGACTTTGAAAATACTTGTAGATGACAGATAAGTCTTCTTTTTTTGTTTTGTGTTAATGTAAGGTTAGGAAAGAATCTACTGTCAAGAGTTCCAGTCATTTTTGCTGGAATATGCTGTTAGTTTCCAGTCATTTCAGTTTGCATCATTACACAGCTAATAAGCTTCTTGCTATGTTATTGTTTTAATATCCCATTTAGTGCTAAAAACATGTTACAGTGTTTAGCTCTTTTTTTCACGTAAGAATCATCACTCTAAAGCATGGTTCTGCATTTCTTTAATGAATATTACTTTCTGAATCCCTTAGGAGGTGGATAACTTTTGGGTTGCAAACAGCATTTGCTTAGCATTTGCCCATCTTGGAAATTAAAATTTCCTCTGCTAGTATAATCACCCTAGATCTGTTCTTATGAAGTGAACACATCTGTCTGTCAGCAGATCCATGAGAAAGCAAAGTCTGCTCAGTTGCCATGTTATCTGAGGGTCTCGTTTGTCTTTCAGGGTATAAAGTTGCTTGATCTAAACTGTGGGGTTTTTTGAGGGAGTGCATTACAGGCCAGCTCTGCAGAGTGGAGATCCACATGCTCTAGGCCTGATCCAAGACACATCACTAGAAGTCTTCCTCTGGCTCATTGTGTTCTGCATTTGATCCTTCAAACATAATCTTGCCCAGGCTTTTAACTGTCTTTTTTTCTCCTCCTCCTGGGAGACTGTCCCATGTCGTATCTACCTGTACCTGTCTGTTGGGAATGACTCCAAATTGCCCTGGCACGATAGACTTTTATTGAAAAACATCCATCTGAGTTAAGAATATCCACCCAAGCTGAAATTTCAAAGTGGGAGACTTTTCTCCTTAGTAGACATAATTGGTTGCCCAGCTCCCCTGTGCTAATTTTGATGTGCTAGTCCTTTGCTAGCCCTGTGCTTCATTCACTGTTCAGCCCCTCTGGCTTTCTTTCCTGGGGTATCTCCTGCAGAGAGACTTTGAAACCCTCTTGCTGGTTTTATCCATCAGGGCTGGCCCATGCTTCAATGTGCATAGAGCAGGAGCTGTAAAAGGGTGATGCTGAATTACACTTAACAGACCCTTATCCCTGTTTAATGCTATCTCCACTACTCCTGTCCCGCCTCCTGCCTCTCCTCCTAATGCCTCTTTAGAGACAGCGATCCCATCAAAATCACTAATAGTGGCTTTAAGAAAAGCAAAATAATCTCTACTTAAAGGGACACTGTCACTTAAAAGAATTGTTGTGTTGCAGAAATTCTTAATTGGAAATGTTTGTCTTTTTTGCGTGTTTGCCTTTTCCATTTCTCTGAGTCATCTCAGAGTGGTCATTTTTTAACAGGCTGGTTTGAGTTGTATGGTGACTCAGTCACTTGGGCTTCCGACAGTCAGACAATATTCATGTTTTGGTATTTTTTTTTAAATGGTTGATACATCTTAAAACTATATCAAATTTGTGCTCATCTCAAAAATACTTTTTCAAGACAAATTTCAAAAAAACTTTATTGGGCAGTATCCCTTTAAATGCAGTGAGCCAGAATAGCCCGGAGTATGTGGCTTTATAGTATTATTTTGTTGCCTCTGTAGTTTGCTTTATATTTGCTTTTGGGGCTGCCAGAACACTTTTGCCAGAAGGCATACGTTGCTCTGATCATACTTGTCACTATTCAGTGGCAGATTTAGGGCTCAGCTTCAAAATTAACATGTCTGTGCAGGATGCTGCCTCTGGAGTGCCATGTGGCTGCATGGGCAGCTGGGATAGCTACATGGTTAACTATTCTATTGCCAGCCTATGTCTCTGAGGCTTAGGCATGACACTGGAGTCATGCTGTCAGCAGAATGATAACAAAAATTGAAAAGTACTTTGAAAAGTTATCTGTAAGCTGGTAGTAATTCTCTAATGATCAGGGAATTAGTTTATTCTGGATTTTCTTTACTAATGAGAGTTGTGTTTGCATTTAGTCGTTACAGATTGTGCAACAACTTCTGCAAGGGAGTGGTAACTTCTGACATCCTGGTCAAGTTCCAGTTTGCAGGATTACAGATTGCTATCTTAACTACCCCCTTTGCTCTGCTCAGTTGCCATAATCCTCTCTTCCTGTTCTAAAATGTTGTGTACCGTTGCTGTAATGCAGATGTTTCATTTCATGCTACAGATGGTCACATTTCAATTCTGAGTAATTATTCCCGTGTGTATATCGTGTACATGGTTATGTTAAAAGAACACTACAAAGGTTGCAAAGTCAACTGACATTAAGACTTTGTATTATGTTGATATATCAACAGACTTACAGCCTTTAGGTCCACCACAGAGAACTCTTGTCTTATGCCCTTGTGGAATAACTGGAAGCACCACTAGGTTGTCATCCTCTGTGTAGATCCTCTCTCTAGATCCTAGATCCGTAGGAGAGGAACTGGGACACAATCAGTGGATTTCACAGATGTTTGTTGGCAGCTGTGGGATGGTGGGACTTGAAAACATGGATTCTGAGCCAGTGGAAGGATACAGTGGTCTGGAGGATATACACTCTTTGTCCCTTTACTCCCTATTTCTAGACAGTCCTTGTCCTAATCCTTTTTTTCTTCATCCAGAGCTCCTTACCCCACTTCCATTTTAATTCTCAGTCCCAGTTTCTGTTTCTCAGGCATTTAATTTTAATCCCACCTTCTTGACAAAGAAATCCTAGTATTCTACTCTTCAGACCTCCTGTTCTTCCCCACTAGCTACTCCTTCTCTGGTCTTCCCACTGACACAGTCTCCACAGCCTAAATCCCTGCCTTTGGCCTTCTTCCAAAATGTTTGGGCTCTGCTTCCTCTTCTGCCCAGCATTATTTGTCTGGAAAATTGTAGGACATATCTTCTCAAATCTGCCTTCTCCCTTCACTCTTTACCCCTTTTCCCTTCTCCCCTTGTCTGTTCTCCATTAGTAGTTTGGATTCTTAGTCACCTTGCTTCCTTATCCCAGCCTCAGTTCCTCCTAACCCACTGGCTCCGTGTCCCAGTTTGCTCTTTGTCTGCCTATGGAAAGTACCTCCGTTTTTCCCTCTGTGTCCAAATGAGTGGCTTCCTTTTCCTTGCACTCAGCAGGGCATCTCTGAGGAAACAGCCACACACTCCCATCTTGCTTTGTTCCTGGCTGGGGTGTGCCAAGAGAGACAAGAAGGCTGTAGGGAAGAGAGCTGATATGTTTGCTAGTGTTGATTTCAGAAATACGTTCTCCCTTCTTGAGAGGAGCCTTATGAACATCAGGTAAACAGGAGGGAGAAAGTACTATTTTTTTTTTTTAAATCTTTGTACTTTGTTTAAAGCACATGCTACAATAACCTCACTTTTTATTAACTTACTTAAAATGTTTGAGCTGAATACATCCTTTAAAGTCCTCCAGGTCTAACTGCAGGGCAGGAGTCTGATACATTCAAGTGGGAACAGTCCTATTTCTAGTGATTGACAAACACAGCGCTCCTGGAAGGGGAGTGGAGATGTAAGATAAACATTGCTTTTGCAGTCTGCAGCTGTTTTTGACACTGAAGTGAATCAGTAACATGTTTTCTTTGCTGTAAATTTTGAGCAGGAAAGAGCACTTGATAAGCAGAACTTGTTAAGAACAAGTACTTGTTAGGCAATTCCCATTTACCTGCTTCTTTCTGCACACAAAAACTTAACAGCCTTGGGAGACAGGGTCAGTGCAGGACTGTGCTAATTCTGACCGTGTTTTGAAGAGCCTCGAGGTCTAGTAGAAGCAGAAGACTTCTGTGCAGTCATTTGTATATGTGTTCTGCTCCAACTATTGCTTTCCCCAGTTTCCTTTCCCTGCCTTCCCCCCCGTGCCTGTCTGCTGGATAAATAAAAGTGGTTCAGTTTGCATGACAGTTTGGTGGTCTGTGAGTTTTCCCCAGGTTTCTTCCAGTGATTGTGCTTTAGAGGATATTGGGTTTGACAGATTTAGTAAACTGTTAAAGTCAGACACACTAAGTGGTGTGCTTATGGGATATTTGTCAGAATCCTTGCCTTCAACCCACAGTGGTGTGGATGCTGTTTCCCAAGAGGTGGCTTTCTGTATCCTTGCTCTCTTACAACACTGCTGTTGAACAATTTCACTAAATAGTAAGGATGGAATGCCTTATTCTTCAGTACTTGGGTTTCTGATCATACCTGATTTTTAAAGGGTGGGAAAGAGGGTATTTTGTGTGATCAATGCAGTTTGGCTTACTGACCTCTTTTGGACTGATCCATATTTTAAACACTGATTTAAAATCAGAGCTCTCAGTATGTCTGATAAATGAAGGATGGAAATTGTTAGTAGAATAAGCAAGTGCTGTGCTCTTAGATTGTGAGGTCAGTTGGAACTGAGATTAGCCTCAGAGCTGGATTTCCTGTCCAGTGGTGCTGCTTTCCAAACCACCCTGATTAGTCAGCAATATAAAATGCAAAGTCTTTGGATGCAAAGCTTGCAAAGGATGTGATCCCATATGGTCTGTGGTATATCTGTTAAAGTAATTTTGACTTCCAGTGGCTCACCACTTCTCAGAAATCATCACAGCTCTCCTACCACAAGTCACAAGAGGGGGAGCCATGTGAGCTGTAGCCTGGGGATAATGGGGTCTGCCACCCCAAACTTTCTGCTGTGCTTTCTTCATCCTGATCGATCATTTTGACCACTGATTATGAAGATGTGTTACGTAGCTACAGCAGAAAAGGACAAAACTGCTCTGAAGTATTGCTCTTCAAACAATAGGTAATTGAAAATTAGCAAAGAAGACAACAGTCCAGTGTAGCTTGTGTAACAAAGAACAACGGACAGTGCAAAGGAAGGTATATTTTCATACTGGTTATATAATTTCTGGTCCTTGTTTTGAAGAGGCTTTGGAGCTATGGTGTTTACTCTTGGCCTAGGTCTTGGTTTCCACCACTGTACCAAAGTCTGTAGTCTCTCAAGAGTACTAGGACAAAGAGGGTCATTCTTGTCATGACTGCACACAAGATTTCCCAGAAAGATCTGGGAAAGTCTTCTTTTCACAGAGGCAAGATAATTCCAGTCACTTTATTGATGGGATGTGTCTGATCTGCAAGCCAGTGTGCTCGGGAGCTGGGGTACAGTCCTTTCCTTAACAAGCTGCAGCTTCTACCTCCATACAATGCCTCTGCTTGGCAGCAGCTTGGGCTGCTGAGCTCTGCTTCCAAGGCTTTACACACAGTTAGGAAGGTTGGCCTGTGGCATTGGAAAGGGACAACCCGTGATTAACACATCTGTTGGCAGGTTTGCCTCTCTGGTGAAAAAAATGGTGCTGTTCTGTCTGGAAGTGACAGCCACACCTTAGATTCCTGCTGAGAGCACAGGGGGAACCAAAGAATGAAATGGTCAGAAATGGTTCCCCTCTTGCCCTTCAGCTCCTTCCAAAAGAACTCCTTCAGCAGCTGTTGCTGCTGCCAGCATCACTCTTTCCGTGCTGTGGGTGAAGGCCTGTGTTGCCAGACCTGGATATTTTTGGTGGGGAAGGAGACTTAAGCAGAAGGGGGGTTGGGTTTGTTGGGTTCTTTTTTAATTTGCATAACAAAAGGGGTTTTCCTATCTGGCCCTGACTCCATGTCCAAAAAGTTTGTCTTGCGGTGATGATCCTGTTTTTAAGTTAATGAGACCATGAGGTGGTGATTTCTCTTCTCTAAACAACACTATAATAATAATACTATTTACTGCAAGAGAAATAAGAAGCCATGTAAGGGTTTCCATAATGTAATCAGACATGTGATAAGGGCAAGGTGGATGAGACAGTTTTTAACACCATACTGTGAAACGGGGCATTGCATAGTTCTCCTTCTTGATAGCACTAGACAAGGAGTTCAGCCTTTTCCCAGGATTGTCCTTCAGCTTACTTACACACAGTGAGAACTCGTGCTGTGAAGTTGTGTTTTCTTAAATTAACCTTGACAGGAATGTGAATGATCTGATGACACTGTCCAAAATTATCAGCTGGCCCAGGGAACACTTTTTCCATTTATCAGTTGATTTTTTCCCCCCAAGTTCTTTGTTTCTGAAATGGTTAAGAGGCCTTTTCTTGAAAATGTTTATCTGAAGGGAAAGGGAAACGTGACAAAGATTGGTTACGGTCACTGAAAAAGCTTTCTCCATTTCAGGCTGTACAATGAAATAGTTATTCTCTTATAGTTTAAAAGTTCCTATTCCAGTCTGCTTAGAGTCCATACTGTATGTTCATACTCTTTATTAGCAAGGATGGGGAGGCAGTTTTCATGACTATCACTTTAAGAGTTGTTTCTAAAATATATTTAAAATTCTGCTGCGTGATATGTTTTATAATACTTGCAGCTTCAGATTATGGCATTTTTTAGGACATAATAATTTTCACAGCTTTAGAGAACCATTGGGAGTTAACTTTTCAGGTTGTATTTTCCTCTTTTTTTGCTGTTAAGGACCTCCAGTATATAAGGAAGACTCCTCAAAGCCTTGCTAATCATCGTGCTTTGGACAGAAGTTTTTTCCAAAGCAGTTGTAATGATCATATATTCACTGATGCAACTGTAATTTACATCTGAAGTAGATGGGAAGGCTCTTAATTGTACAGGTTATGTTTGTTATCTTACTGAAAAACAGTGTCAGCATTTCTAGTAGCAGGACTATTGTAGATACCACGGGCTTTACAACTTCATCCAAGGACAAATTTTCCTTAGACAAGAGTGGGAGTATAAGTAAGAGCAAAGGAAGAAAATATAATTGGGGTGTGAGCTCCATATTAGTCAGCTGCTGTGTAACTCTTGTGTCTTTTTACTGGAGATCAAAGATTGTATCCTTTCCTGGTATCAGACCATTTGTGCACTGATGACTAGTACTGGTAGTTTTGTGGCCATTTCACAGTAAGATGAAGGACATTTTCACATACTGGGTATTTTTTTTTCAGATCAAATATGAAAAATTGGGAGTTCCTCACTAAGTTAGTATGCCAATGGTTTTAAATTTATCAAAGCCCCCCCCCCCTAATTCTGAATAAAATCTCAAACCCTGAAAACTTGAAGTGGATTTTTCCATACAGTTAAATACCCATGTCCTGACACCCCCTCCCCCCCACCAAAACAGTGATTAGAGCAAGTTAAAATATTAAAGCTTCTACAGAAGAACTAGTGTTGAATAAGATAGGATGTGAAATAAAAAATAATTAGTAAGTATCATGCACTAAATGCTCTGCTTTGTGTGGAAGCTTATTCTTCACAGTGCCTTTGTGGTTTGGAGTTTTTCTTGTTTGTTATTGCTTTTGTAACCTGATCTGTGAAATGGCAATTGTAGGGAAAAAAAAAAAAACAAACCACACCTTAGTATTTTTTTCATTTCAAATGAGGAAGTTTGAAAATTCAGAACAACTATGACTAAGGTTCTGGTACTGTCACCTAACGTTTGTACGATGCTTTATTTGTAACTGTCCCATGGCCAACTGTGGCACCTCTCCTAATGTCACCCCTTCCTGCTCCCAGTACAGAGGTTTCTTCCCGTCTGAGAAAGCTGCACTGCTCAGTCACCGGCTTTGAAGCTGGTGTGCTCTCCCTCTTGCTCCAGTGTGTCCTCCATGTGCTGGTCTAGTTCTGTGATGGTCCCTTCTAAAGCCTTCCCAGTCCACGAGTGTTCTGGTTCTATAAAGCTTTCTCTGAACCACATACATCAAACTCTGCTGACTGTTCCAAAAAAAGCGTTGTTCTTACTATATTACTGTTGTGGAGTTTATGCCTTTTCCCAACACAGAAATGCCTCCTCTTTATAAATGCGGTTTTGCCCTGAGAGCAGTAAGTGTTCCATTCTGCTCCTCTGGTGTTTCAGGCTCATCACCTCCCTGGTGCATGTCCTCCTGTAACTATTAGTGACGTTGGTTATTTCCTACTGTTTATCTCTGTAACGTTAAGTACAGCTGAAAAGCAAAATCTTGGTGTTAAAGCAGCTGAACCTTTTGAGAGATGAGAAGTGTTTGTCCTTCGCTGTCTGACAGAAAAGATGACAAAGATTCAGTAAGTCACCGATACTAACAGGACTTGTAAGCTTTAAAATGCTGTGTGAAATGAGAACGTCAAGGGAGAGCTTTAAATTTACTGTTTTAACTCTGCAAAGCCCTCAGTTGGTCATTGCCCCTGCAGATCCTGATGCAAATCACTTTTTTATCCACGTAAAAGCCTTTTCCTCTCTAAGCACAACAATCCAGTTGAGTACATGTGTACTCACCATACTTGACACAGCAGATCCTGGCAGGCTGGTTCCACGGTAATCGGATTCTCCCTGTGATGTTCCCTGTCTGAAGACGTTATATTCCATTATAAAGGACACTTTTACCATCAGTGGATGCTGCCACGGTGATAAGAGCATGGTCCTGATAAGGCTTTAAGGTAGGGTGGCTGCTTACAGCTGGTGTCTTACACATGCAGGCGAGACTTACTGTAACCCTGCTTGAAATTTGATGTTATCAGCAGGAGTTAAATATTCATCTCTGCTAGTCCTGAGATCTGGGTCACAACCTTTTTGGTTAAAGACCGTGCAATTGAGAAATGTACATTAGGAAAAATGCACTAACAGTAACCTCCTGCCTGGTATTTGTACAGCTCAGTAAGAGTTCACCGGTACCTCAGTCTACCTCTCATGTGTTATCTGTGCTTATTAGGGACATTATTCATCTGTAGACTGTATCCCTTGTTTCTGCTTCTCCATTTCTTGTATTTTTTCTTTTCTTTTCTTCTTGTGTTTCCTTTCTTTCTCACTCTTATGCTTTTTGTCCTTTGCTTGTCTTTTATTTCACCCCTTTCCTCCTCTTCCGTTCCACTTCCAACTTCCTCTTCCTCTCCTGCCTCTTCCTCTTCCTCGTTTGGTCCTATTGAAGTTGAGCCCAATGCCGGGACACCACGTCGTAGACCTCTCTCCTTCTGCCCTTGCTGTGCCCATGAAGGTAACGTAACCTCACGCTCCCTGTCCTCCTTGACCACAGCTGGGTTGTCATAGCAGCACTAGTCAGATAGTGACCACAAGGCCCCCAGCCCCGTCCCCAGCCCTTTTCTTGCTGTGTCCCCAAACCGACCTTCTCCGTAGCAACCTGGTAACCAGCTTCTCTGAGCCTGTGGCAAGTTACTAAAGGTACAGTATCCCTTTTGCGAGTCCCAGCTGTGCTAGAGGAGGTGTAGCGACTGACTGGGAGGGGCCTTGGGCAGCAGCCCTGGGGCCAGTAATGTCACACTCGAAAGTTTCTGTTTTCATTTGCTGGCTTCAATTTCTCTATTCCTCCTGAAAGATGTTTGGAAGGTGGGGTAAGGGAAGAAAATCTCTTTCCTTAAATATGGCCTTTTAATTACCATGTAGGGATTAAAGGAATACTGTGTCTTTATAAGGACTGGTTTGCAAAAACATCCTTGAACTTTAAAAATCAGCAGACCTTAAGTTAGACCAGTTTTCCCTCATCTGTCTTGCTGAGTGCATTCTTTAACTGTCCCAAATGGAGTTCACTATAGAGTTTCCATTGCCAAGGCATGGGGAAGGGGTTGTTTATGTGTGTTCATGGTGTAATTTTGCTAACCACTTATCTGCTTTCCATGGTGCTCCCTTCACATCAGTTGTCAGTGCTCCCTTTCCAATCCTCCCATTATTCCTCTGCTCATTGGCTGTTTAAAAATACTTACGTATTTCATAGGTCAGTAGCGTTGTGTTTTTGGCTTTTTCTTAGAGGCATTTGTTTTCTATACATCCTGGCAGCGGAAAGGAAGGGGAGACTTCCCAGTGTTTTCATGGCGCCACAGCACTGGACATCTGCATGTACAGTCTCCCTCTCCTGTCGCCACGTGGGCATATTGTGCAGAGATGCTCAGAAAGGAATGCTTGGAACTGAGCAACACACTGGTATAAAGTCTTAAGGTGGTACAACCGGGTCTGGTATCGCCCAAGGGGCTGCTCTGACAAGTGAAAGGCAGGTATTCTCAGCCTAAGCCGAAGTTTACTTGGAGCTGTAGGCTCTCCCTTGTGTAGCTCCAGGGCAGCACTTCTGTGACATGCTGAGGACGAGGCAGGGCACGGGTCTGAACTAACTGGCCATTAATGCGGTATCGGTGAAGTGTCTCGCAGAGTTTGGATAGTAAGATTGCTGCTTGACTATTTTGGCATCAGATGGACTATTTGAGAGCTTTTGTTTGTGATGTAGAGAGAATGTATCCATAATAACAAACATAGGGATATTAGTTATTTTGGGATGCCTGGGTTACATGCAATGCAAGCTGATAGGATGTAGCAAACTGAAAGTGCTGTTGAGCTTGATTTGAGGCCTTCTGTATCCACTTCCACCCAGGCAGGAGCATTGCTACTGTCCTTGATGGGGTCTGATCTGAGGCACAGAATTCATCTGCAGGCAGTTCAATGTGGAATAAGTGGCCCAGACCAAGAGCTTGTAAGCTCTTGTGTTTGATAAATATCAACAGAAGGCTTTGGGAACAGCATTCTGCATTTATTCCGCATGACTCCTGACAGATACAAGATTCATCAATGGATTATTGAGTAAGTTTAGGAGTTGGGTTTAAAATAAAAGAAATTCCAGCTAAGAGTTCTGTACTAGGTGACCAAGGCCCAAGGTGTCTTTATTCTGCTTTGATGTTAGCAAATGTGTCTGGGGATTCTTTTTCTTTCCAGTGCTGATGTGCAATACAGTAGAATTAGTTTCTGTGTTCACTGTGCAGAGGGGATCTTCAAGATGAATAGATACATGCGGCTAGGAGGAGCAGTCAGAAAAGATTTATTTAGCCATTTAAAAAAAAAAAAAGAAAAGGTGTTACTTTTGGCTAGTAAAAGAAAAGATTGAGGACATGCAATTGAAGAAAATGAAGGTCAAACACATGGAGCGGCAATTGAATCCTTTCCTGATGAGCATACGTTTAATTAGCTGGCCTGAGGATCTATAAAACTCTTCTGATGAAAGGAAAAATTAAATGCTTAGGGGTTTCTGCAGTAAGAGTGAGGAAGAAACAAGCAATCACAAGAAAATCAGGAAGGAAAAAAAAAGTTAGCCTCCAAAGAGAAGAGAATCCTTTTGGAGGTGACTTCCACTCTACTGTGTACTCTAGGCAAACTGAACGGACCCGGCTTGGGAGTGCTCTGGCAGCATCTTGCTCGGCTTTCTTTGCACATTTTGCCCCATTGTTGTTTTTGCGGTTTGGGCTTGTCAGGACTGCGGGGCACCACCTGAAAACTTACCAGGTTTCTTTTTTGGCAGGCATGGGTAAGAAGGATGACCCCAAGCTGATGCAGGAGTGGTTCAAGCTGGTGCAGGAGAAGAATGCCTTGGTTCGCTACGAGTCCGAACTGATGATATTGTGAGTGAATGTGTTAAAAATGGGGATTGTGTCATAAACAGTATTGGAAGATCTGTCAATACTGTCTTCCCTATAAGGGCCAGGAGGTCAGCAGTCTCTTAGCCTGATTTGTGGCTGTACATTTCAGAAGAGAGGTAGAAGAAGGAGTAATAGCAGTAAGGAACAGACTTCCAAATATTTGTGCACATGCAGAAGTACAGATATGTGAGTCCTTCTCAAGCTGTTCTTGTATAAAAGGAACATTGTTTATGCAAGTGTTTTTGAGCAATGCAGAAATAATGCGTGACTCCTGGTTTTGGTAGAGTTTGCTTTTCAGCACAGCCAAAAGTGTTTCATTCAGTCACCTTTGCCATGTGGCCCTTCTCTCTGCTTGCAGTGAGTGGGACCCGGGTGCCTCTCGTTTGGGCTCAGGTGATAAAGCTCCTGTTAATGAAATTGGGAGTTTTCTCTGTTCCTATGATGCACATTCACTGAAATTAGTTTCTGAGAATGTCAGCTCACCCCAGTGCTGTGGAGCTGCTGGCCTTAGTTGCCATAGCAGAAAAGCCCCAACATGTTATCTGCCTTGCAATCTGCAAGTGGCTGACATATCCTTAGTTAATAAGTAACTTTGTCTTTAGAGTGGAAAGTAGCAGGAGATACACGGAGGTATTGCAGATTTGTTTGTTCTTTCACTCTGCTTTAGATTTAATCCCACCCACAACCCATAAAACTGCTGGCGTTGCACTTCCTACCTGAAGGCAAAGAACCTGAAACGCTGAAAGTACCATTAAATCTTTTAAAAATACACTTACAACTCTTAAAACACTGAAGGTGTATTCTGTAACAGATTGGTAAAATGCACAGCAGATATCTAGAGAGGGAGCAGAAACTGGGAGTGGGTATGAAGCAATGTATTCAGTATTTTAATATACCCAGAATTTGGATTTCTGATGTTTCCCTTTCAGTGCTCGGGAGCTAGAACTGGAAGACAGGCAGAGTCGATTACAGCAGGAACTCCGGGAGAGGATGGCAGTAGAAGGTGAGAGCAAAAGGGAATGTTTCATGGATTGTGTGTGTTTATTTCTAGCCTTTTTATGCTGATAGTTTTGGATATCTCTGTAGATCATCTGAAGACAGATGAGGAGCTCTCAGAGGAGAAGAGGATCCTGAACGAGATGCTAGAAGTAGTGGAGCAGAGAGATTCTCTCGTGGCTCTCCTTGAGGAGCAAAGGCTTCGAGAAAAAGAAGAAGACAAGGACCTGGAGGCAGTCATGCTTTCCAAAGGTTTTAGCTTGAACTGGTCCTGAGCTTAACACATTTACCTCTGCTGGTCTGTGTTGTCCAGTTGGCCTACCCTGAGTTTGCCAGAATTACATGGACAGGAAGATGTTGAAGGGGAAATCTCCGAAGGGTCCGACAGCATGCAGGAATTTGGTTTGAACCACGCAGAAGCCTTTTGATAAGTGTGTTGGTTCCAGAAGCTTAAGTTTTACATGTCTGCAAGCCAAGTTGAAGAAATGAGCTGAGACTGTGGAGTCTCCTTTAGGTCCTATACAATGGACCATATTTTTGTGTGTGTGGTAGGAGGGAGGGGAATAATCCATGTGTGGGGAAGGAGGTTAAGGGAAAAAGTGCCCTTAACTAAACTGGATTTATGGCAGTCCATTCCTTCCCCGTTTTTACTACACCAGTTCTTATAAAAGGGAGGGAAGTGGCAACCCTTCCTGGAAAACCACAGCAGCCTGTAGCAGTAGAGTCAGCTGTCCGAGAGAGCTCCAGAAGCCCAGGGCAACACCTTCTTTGCTTTAGTCTTCCTCCCCACCAAAGAAACCTGCAGTTGATCGTTATGCATGGATATGAAGAAATATGAGACAGAGAAGACACTGCTAGTATGTGTGACAGAACTCTCTGCCTCCTGGTTTTTAGAGAGAAGTGGGCATCAGTGGACTCTCTCCCTATCATAGCCTCCTAAATCTTCTTGTGGGGAGCAAGGGGAGAAGAAGAGAGAGGGAAGATGCCCATCTGCTTTGCTACACACTGGAGAGACAGCTACTGCTGGCCTTAGTCTTCATGGCCACAGCTCAGAGGCTGGTGGGCTTCCTTGTTCTGTTTTCGTTGTGACTGTTTTGACACTGGAAAATACTGCTGTGGGACAGTGGTAAGTGTGTGCTGGGGCAGGGGTGTTCCCAGGCGGCATTCCCTGGCTGTTAGGCCCCTAAAAGGGAGAAGCCCTTAAGTGACTGAACCACAATTAAGACTTTTCAGTGTTTTAATTTTTTTTTTCCTCTGTATTTTGGTTTTGCACATTGGAAACAAAGCTTAAGACCTGCCTGGGCCCTCAGTCACTTTGATCCTTTTATGTCAATTAACTTATTTTTTTAATACTTGAAAGAAGATTCATTTTTGTATCTTTTAGGAAAAAAATGGACGAGTGATGAGTGTGTGTGCCTGCTGCATCCTACAACTTCCACTTCTAAATTACTGGACGTTGTTACCTGTGGCTATTTATTAGTGTTCTTATTAATAATTTGATTGTTACACTTATTTGATTGTGGAGGGAGTGTTTTAACTCTGTTAGAGAAAGACACTACTGCGGATTGGTCCCTGCTTCACAGCAGGGGCAGCCTTTATGTACCCACGGATGCATCCTGCCCTAGGAGTTTTCCTCTGTGAAAAAACCCTGCACACTCATGGAGTTTAAGAATCTATTTGTGTTCTTAGCATCCTTTTCCTTCTGCATCCCAGATTCCCTCTTTTGGACTAATAAACCTATATTTATTTAAATTTTACATTTTTATAACAAGAAAGCCAAAATGGTGAGGTAGAAATATCCCGTGTCTCTTTCTCACTGAAAGAGGGGAGACCCTCATGCTCCCGAGGTACAGCTAGAGGGACTTCCCTGAAAACAAAAATAGCACATTTCCTGCTGCATCTATTGAAGAAACTCCTCTTGGCTCAGCTAGTGAAGCTGCTGCTTTTCAGCCAGGAGGGTACTGACCGTGGTCACACACTAACCAGTGAGCAGGATATGCACTGAGCAACTCAGCACCATTCACTGTCTGACAGATCCCTGGGCGCACCGTGTCCTTACCTTGTCCTGCAGAGCTGAAACAACACCATTGCATTGGGGAGGTGTCCCGTCCTTCATGCGATGTGTTAAGAGGTTTTTCCACCTTGGGCTGCTGAGTGTGTTCTTTTCTTGTTAAAGAAGTACTAAGCCTGCTTCCCGATGTCTTTGAGAAAGTGTCCCATTCCCAAGCACATTCGTACAGAGCACTGACTCTTTCAGCTTGAACTTACACTGCCGGTGCAAGGCACCCAAGCAGGGCTGAACATCCTTTAGTCTTTTGCCCTGGGACAGAAGTTAGCATGGTTTCTTGCTGTTGGCTCTCTCCTTCGTTCAGAGAGGTGTCCTGTAAGGCAAGGTCTATGATTTGAATTCCCCTCTGACCTGGGAGCATACCTCAGGCTGAGGGAGAACGGGTCGGAGTGTCCCCGGGGACTCTAAGCGGTGCTGGTTGATAACTGTGGAAACATGATTTTTCCACATGAAGTGTCCCCCCTTTATTCCCCCTTAGTGTTTTCTGCTCAGGCATTACAAATTAAATCCAGATGCTCGTGAAACCAAGCAGACAGGCAGATGCAGTGCTACTTTGTAATTGTGTACGTTAGCAAGTGATACCTGCTATCCCAGCATCCTGGAGTGTCGGCTTACCGACAGGATGTCCAACAGGCAGAATTCCCCCCATTTGCCGGTGCAGGTGCCAGCTGCCCAAGGCAAACTGGCAATGGAAGTTTACATAGTCTGCATTTGAGGGGCCACTGGAAGCTGGAGCGGAGAAGGAGGGTAGAAAGAGGGAAGCTAGATGTAATGTTTATTGGAAACTGTCTTGTGCAGAGGATTGACCTCAGTCCATTTTATGTGCACTGGGTGTATGGACCACAACTAACTCGTAACGAAAGGTCATTGAATGTGAGCTGCAGAACAGAACAAAGTCCTGAAGAAGAAATACCAGATCACTCCTTTTCCCTTTCATGCTGGGGGACATGGGCCAGACCTTTGCAGTGCTGAAGAGCGATACCACTTGAGGGTGTAATCTCTTACTGCACCGGAAAACCACATAATCTAAGCCTAAACTGGTTGGGTTATGCTGAAGGCCTCCAGCGGTGAGAATGAAAATGAAGAGCTAACATCGCACACACAAATTAATTAAAAATACATGAAAGGGAATGTTAAAAGGCCTTTTTGTATCAAAATGGTTGTAAAAGGCACAACTTGTATTTGCCGTTCAGTTGCACTTTAAGAATACGACTTGCATATCAGATACTGGGTTTTTTTTACTATCTGAATATTTTTAATTCAAATTTTATATTTTTAAAGCTGAAGAAGGCTCTTGTGACCACAAGATTCCTTATTTGTATCAGAATCCAAGTAGGATGTTCTAGCTCTTTGTGCTGCCCGCGTGGGCAGCAGCACGTGACTCAGCCATGTGCATTCAATGACGTGTGTCCATTTCACGGATGAGGAGCGCGAGAAGGCCCTCAGCTTCCCAGGAGTGGGCACTCCAGGGTGTCTGTCCCAGGTGACACGGTCCGTACCAGGGGCTGGCCGCTTCTTCCCTGCAGGAGGTAGGGAGAGAGCCAAGCTTGGAACCCGAGCTGTGTTCGTTTTGAAATGGGCACACTGAGGATGGGGCAAGCACTTCAGTTCCCTAGGGGGAAGGGAAGGGGATACCAACCTCCTGGAAACACCCAGGAGGCAAGTGGGACTGGGGGAGTGAGGACTGCCAAAACAACAAATCTGCTGTTTTCACAGTACATTTTTTTTTTTAACCGTTCTGTTCCTTTTAACCATATTCTCATGAAAACTCACAAATGGCTGGAAAATCCTGAGCTTCAGAGAACTAATGTGTGGGGAGGTGACGAGACATTTCAGCTCCAACTTTCAGACATACTCCTTCTTTCAGTTAACCAGTACCCCATGGTCTCACTAGGGCATGTTACGAACTGCATTGCTGAACAACATATTTTAGAGCAAACCGCAAGTTTCAAGTCTGTCCTTCTCTCTCTCCGTCTCTGCATTTTATGTAAATATTTGTTTGTATGTAAAGACACCAGTGGATCCCTGGGCTACCCCCACGGTCAAGAATCTGAGTTTTGTGCAATGCCTAGGCCTCTCTTAGAACACGGTGCTTGCATAGAGCTAGTCACCACATTTGTGTGCACTCTGGTGGTTTTTAATATTTTTATACATCCTAATCCTGAACGTTATGAAGTATTATAAGTGGTCTAGACTGCATGATCTAGAGCAGCTGGCAGTTCCGTTTTGTGAGCAGCTGTTCCTAAAATGTTCACAGCTACACCTTGTTTGGTTAACATTCTTTTAAAATGAGTTTTCAGTTTAAGTGTTTACACCAGACACCAGTGGATGAGAAAGGTGTTGCATTATAAAATCTCCTGTGTACAAACTGAAAAGCCGCGCTATGGCTTTATGGGAATTTCAGTCATCACCGTCTGCAAGAAAGAGAACTCTAAAGCATACTAAGAACCAGCCTGTATATAGTTCACAGAGAAAGAGATCGCTGGCTCTCAACTGTTGTAAAATAACAGAGATTAGAAGCTTTCCAGAAGTTCCTGCTTTTGGAGTGCTCAGAGTACCGCTACAGGCAGGGTAGCAGGCAGATGAGGGTGTCACTGAAAGCAGATGTGAAGGGGAGGATGCCATGTTCCCATGGCATTGCAGTAACTTAAATACTCTGTATCAGTGCGTGCATGTGTGTGTGTGTGTGTGTGTGTGAAGTCTAATCCAGGTGAAGGGATCTGCTTTGGCATCTTCCCTTTTGTACGAAAGTGAACTCTGATATTCAGATCGTTCGAGGCTCTTACGGTTGGCATGTATGGAGCGTTAACAGAAAAGCGTATACCCTACCTGTACAAAACCAACTCTGTTCCAACCTGTTTTCTTCTGTTGGGTTGTGTTTTATTGTTTGTTTTTATGCACACTTGCTTCGTTGGTGTTGAGATTTTAGCACCTCAGATGGCCAACTGAACTAAAAAAAAAAAAAACCCCACAAAAAAATAAAATCATTAATTATTTTTTCTTTTTTGTTGGTGGAGTTTCCGTTTGTTTCCCTTGCATTCACTCCCATGGTTGATGATGGAAGAGCAAGCTGGGAGCTAAGGGAAGGTGATCTAGAGATAAAAACCTAGGTGTTAAAGGCCTGGCTTCAATTTCTCTTTTGTTGGAACACTGAGTCACTCTGATGCAAACAAATCAATCTTGATACAGCCCAAATACATGATCCTCCCTTCTCCATATTTTACATGGTTTCTTTGGATTTCCTGCAAAGAGAAATAAAAAAATATGGTAAATAGCCAAGAAGGGATGAAGGTAATATAAATTGAATTGTAGAAACTAGGATTTAATTTCTGTAGCTGTAGCTCACTTCTTCAGCCTGCAGAACCAGCCTGAACATCTGATGCTGGTGTAAAACAAGGACAGAATTACATGAATGCCTCTGTGCTGACTTTGTCTTGCTTTAAGTCTCCACCATTCCATGCTCCTGTCTCATCTGCACTGTGCCAGCTCTGCCATATGAGCTTAAGCAAGGTGCATCTCCAGAGCTGTGCCCCTCGAGCAGACTGGAAGGATTCAGGATTTCAACCTCACCAGCTCAAGAGTCCAGAAAAGGCATCCGGGTATCTCGTGTTTGAAAAGGGCGCGTGTTCAGCCTCAGTGGTGGGCGCTGGCTCCAGTAAACATCAGCAGCTTGAAGCCTGGCATAGTGACATCCAGCCAGCAGCACTGCTGTCAGTAAGGAGACTTGAGAGAAAAAAATTAGTGCCTTTTTTTTTTTTTTTTTTTTTTAACAAGCAGAAATTTCACAGAGGATGCTGTGGGGAAATCCCAGCTGGGGAAATCCCAAACAATGAGTTTTATTTTCCTGCCCACTCAACCACTCTCAAAACAAAAGATAAACCCTGGTGTTCCTAAGGTGGTGTGATTAAAGCAGACCTATTAGGGCAGCAGGAGGGATGATGGGCTTCGGATTTCCCCTTGCCTGGAGGCCAGGCTAGCAGGCTGTGCTGCAGGTGCACAGCTCGCTCGTTCATTTGTGCAGCTCAGTAGGGTGGCAGTTCTTTGAGGACCTTTCAAACCCTACAGTTCTTCCTGTCCTTTTGGTCTCTTGCTATTAAATAGTAGTGGGAGAAAGCTGAGGTTACCGGGGAGGGCAGGGGTAACTCAAACTCTCTGGTGTCAAAAGTCCAGTCCAGAAGGATTTCTCCTTGATGCAAAAAAAAAAAATAAATGCATGGACTCTGGGACACAGGAGGTCAGCTCCCATCCATAGCTTAGGAGACAAGTGTTGTGACACTTCATCATTGCTATTTACTTACACTGCAAGCCTGTTAGTCCCCAGTCTCAATTAGGGACCCAGAGGTTCTGCAATTTTATAAACTATGAATGGAGCAACTGGTCTCCTAGGGACGATTTCACCTATTGCTTGACTGGGCAAAGAGATCAGCCAGCCCTCCGAGATGAGCAGGATCTCACGTCCTGCACGGATCAGCCACGTGCGTGTAAGAAATAACACCAGGAAAAGGCCCTCTAACAAATAAACCCCGCCCCAGGAGCCCGGCGTGGTGGCAGCTGCTGCTTTCCGTTTTCCTTGATAACGAAAGTCGCCTGCAGGAGCCTCTGACCTTTTCCTCAGGTGGTGTCTGTGCCCTCGAAGCTGCCTCCCGCACCTGACGTCATTGCTCAGCTCTTTGGGAGGAGGGAGGGAACGGCACGGAAGGTACCGAGGTGGGAGGGCGAACGTGCCCTCGCTGTGAGGAGCGCAGGAAGGATGTCAGTGGGCTCATTGAGTAACGTGCAGAGCCCCTTTCTGGCAGCAGCAGATATATATTATCTTATACAGCCCTCCTGCCTGTACTCGGCCTGGATAAAGACAATGAAGGTAACTTGTCAGGAAAAATAACTAAGAGGAAGTCATGCCTAAAAAAGCCCCGCCACTCTGGCTTCCCTCATGTTTTACATTTTTGATGAGTCCTCACCATGAATGCTGTGACAGCAATTAGCAATTGCTGCCTACATTAGCACTTGCATTTTTAAGAGAATGCAAACCTAATCCTTTGAGGATGCTACTTGGCCACACATCTCTAAGAATTCAAGCAGAGCCTGAGTGTATCTTCCTCATTTAAATCCTAATCATCGTCAGCAGCAGAGCAATTAGCAGGGAAAAGGATCGTACAGGTGGTAATGGGTGAAAGTAACAGTGCTGGCTTGTGGCTGCATCTCTGCTGGCACCATCCTCCTGGAGAGCCAGAGGAAGGGAGGGGGTCTCCTGCTTCATTTTATAGGTATTAGACTTGCCTCCTTCCTTAACCCGCATCCTTTTACACAGCACTTAAAATAAGGAAAGAAAAAAAAAACCAAACCTGTCCTAACCAAGAGTCAGAAAAAATAACATTTTCCCTTGGCACCTTGGCAACAGGGTAAATACCTGTGGATAGCAGGAAAGTGGATAAACTAGTATTTCCAAACCTGCTGAGTGTGTGGTGCTTTTCTGCATGTCTCAGACACAGAAGTCACGTGGGTTTTTGTAAGCAAAAGATAACATCTCTTGTTTATTATTAACATATCCTATACAAATATATAATCTGTATTACTCAGATATTTGTATCAAGAAAAATAAAAAACACTTGTCTCAAGAGAAAAAATATATTTTGGGCACAAGGGAGAGAGTGTGTCTTGCCTACTTGGGGCTAGCAGTGCTGACTTTCTGATACCAAGCTGAAAAGTTTGAAGAAACAGAAACTTTTCTTCAGTTCCTTGGAACTTACAAAAGTTGGCAGATGTCACTTTTTTCACCCCCCTCCATCATCCCCAGCAGGAAGCCACCTGATGGATTGACCAATGCGACTCAAACCTGAATCAGAGTGGGTTTGGTCCGTTTTGTGGAGTCCCAGGAACTTTAGAAAGCACTCTGTGATCAGCTCCTCCCTGGTAAAACACCCTTGGCGTGACCTGTGGGGCGATCCCAAGGCTGAGCGTGGCACTGTGACTGTGCATGTTGGGAAGAAAAGCGTGACAGGGAGGAAACCTGCACTGAATATCAGGGAAGTATTGCTTTAAGCCAACTGTGTTAAAGCTTAAGGCTATATTAAATACCAATTAGTTTAAGTAGGACTATATTAGTTAAATAGGACTATATTACTATACCTGGAAGGAGGTTGTAGTCAGATGGGGGTCGGCCTCTTCTCCCAAGCAACCAAGGACTGAATGAGAGCACATAGTCTTTAGATGCACCAGGGGAGGTTTAGGTTGGACATTAGGAAGAGCTTTTTACACAGAAAGGGTGATTGGACATTGGAATGGGCAGACCAGGGAGGTGGTGGAGCCACCATCCCTGGAGATCATAGAATCATAGAATCATAGAATTAACTGGGTTGGAAGACACCTCCGAGATCATCAAGTCCAACCCTTGATCCAACCCCACTGTGATTACTAGATCATGACACTCAGTGCCACGTCCAGCCTCATCTTAAACACCTCCAGGGACGGTGATGCTTGGGAAAGACTGGACGTGGCACTCAGTGCCATGGTCTGGCTGACACTGTGGTGTTCGGTCATGGGTTGGACTCAATGACCTCAGAATTCTTTTCCAGCCTAATCTATCTGTGATATTAAGCCCGTTAATTAACGACATTAAACGAAAAACTGAAATTCATTTGTAAGGGAGGGAAGTGGCTACAGATGGGGCATAGACGAGGAGACTTCCGCCAAGCAGCAGCACAAGGTGGGGACCCATCAGAACTCCGCGGCTATGCTGCCTGCTTCCCCCCCACCCCCGGAGCGGATCCGTGTGCTGGGGGTCCGTTCCGGGGCCGGGGATGCCCTCCCGGGCGGGCCGCGGGGTTCGGGGGCGGTCCCGGAGCGCTCCCGGCGCGGCGCCCTCACGGCCCGGGCGCGCGCGGCCGTTGGCGGGGCCGGCGGGGCGGGGCCGGAGCGGAGCCTCTCAAATACCGGGACTGGCGCCTTCGCCGCCCATCGCCGGCTCCAGCCCCGCTCCCGGTGAGTATCGCCCGCTCCCGCCTGCGGGACACCCGCGTGCGGCGGGGTGAGCATCGGCCTCCCCCCGGCCCCCCCCCCGAGAGGTCGGTGCCGCCGGCGGTGTCGGGGCTGGGGCCGGGCCCGCCGCCTGTCCGACCGCGGGGCATCCGCGCCGGGGCGGGCGCTCCTCTCAGCCCCTCGGCCTGTGGGGCGAAGGGACCCCGCGGGAGGCCGTGCGCGCCTTCTGCTTTCCCTTATGGATGCTGGAAACTCCTCTGCCCCCCTCCCCCTCCCCCCGTTCTCCCTGAACTCCTCTGCCGTTCTCCCTTTGCCTTCTTGCCCGCCTGGCGCTTTATCGGCGCGGTTTTTTCTCCCTTTGCCGTGTTTCCCGCTGCGTCTCCGACGGCCGTGCCGCTGTCCCACCCGTTCCCCCGCCGGGATCGAGCCGCTCTCTGCCCCCTCTTCCCCGCTTCTGTCCTCCCTCCCGCTCAGGGGCTATCTCATAAACCATAAAAAGCTCCCTCTTGCCTTTGGACTGCGTGGTAAAGTCCAACACATCGCCCTCAGCCCCTGGTGAGAGTTTTCGCACCGGAGGGGTGTTCGCTGAGCAGGGAAGAGGAAGGGGTTAATTCTGTAGCGGCAACTCCAGAGGGACCCGCGCTTGCCTCAGCCTTCCAGCAAGAGGGATGTGGGAGTGGCAGCTACAGCGAGAAAGCGAGGCAAGAAAGGATTTCTAATAATAGCGTTAAAACTTGTAGGAAAAGCTGCTGATTGATACGGGTGAGTCAGTTCAGTGTGTGCTTTTCTCCGCTCTCGGTGCCTTCCCCGGAGCTGTCGGTGTCTGGCCGCCTCTTGAGGTGGCGACGAGCGCCTTTTGGCTGTCCCTTTGTTTCCTGTGAGGAGCGCTCACGTTCCCGTGACCCCACGGCGTGTTCGATCCAGGGTGATCGGAAAGCTGGAGCTAGAGAGGCTGGGCGATGTGCGAAGTGGGAAGCAGCCGAGTGAGCGGCACCCCTTCCTTAGGAGGGTGTTTCTGTAGTGCATGTGGTCTGGTGATGGCCTGTAACTTGGGGTGACAGTGGCTCTCAAACTGATGGGTTTGGGGGGCTTCTTGTCTTCTTTTAAAGCACAATATTTTGTAGCTTTAAAAAAAACCGTATAGGACCTTAGAGTTATTTAAATCACGAAGTCTTAATTCAGAAAGTCCTTGCTTACTTCAGAAGTTGTGAACTTTTCTTGATGTTTCTTGGGCTATCTGGGCCAAAATCTTGTTGTGGGATACCTGTTATCTTTTCAGAATCGTTAAAATGTTTGGTGAAGGAAGGAGCAAAGTGGTTCCCCAGCAGGAAATAATTTTTAAGGTTTTTGTTTTGGTTTGGTTCTTTCATAAAGGATTTTTTGCAAAAGTCCACTTGTGGGGGAAGATTGGTTGGTGGTGTGTTTATAACTTTTTGTTGTTAATCAGAATGAAACTGTTTTCACCTGCCTGTAGAAGTATAATATCTGAGAAAGTGTTATTTAAAAAGAAGGGGGTTTTCTGTGTGGTTTTTTTTTTCCACTCCTTTGCAACTTCTTTACATAAGTTTAGTGCTGTTCAGAGTCTTCTTTAGGATAAAGCTTTGCAATACCTATTCCTTGTGATCTCCTCTGTGCCTGTGGTGTTTCACAAAAACACTGGGGGAATGCATTGTATAAAAATAGGCATTCTAGCATTGTGCTAGGATTTGCTTGGATTTCTGCAACTCATTTTCCTGTCTTCCCTTCTAGGTCTCTTGTCTGTCATTACAAAGCATTTCTGTTGTGCATGTGCAGAGTGTAGCAGGTGATTGCAGACCTTGTGGATAGGCTGCCCTGCACCAAGAAAGGTGGGTGTGAAAATCCCCCCTTCTGATTTGGCAGCGCCTTCTTGTTTGCATCGGGTGACATTTGCTGAATTTATGAAGAAAAATATGACTGATTCTTGGTTAGGTGGTTTTGTTGGGTTCCTGCCCTCCCAGTTTCTCAAAATCAGATTAGGCCAGCTGAGACTGTGAGTTCAGCTCAGTTTCTCACTGTGCACAGGCAGTAGAACAATGTGCAACACTCCACCAGGGCTGCCTGTGCAAACCTGGAGTCTCTGCTCCTGGGAATTGGGCATGTCTGTACCCAGCGCTGGGATGCTACACCTCTGGATAATGTGGGGCCCTTGTAAAGGTGCTCAGTGTGGCTTTTTATTTCTGTTAGCTCTCAAAACAGAAAGACTGTGATATGTAATTGGGGAAGGTTAGGGGATGTGTGTGTGTTCACTGAGCATTCTCACCTGGGGTCATGTTATGCCATGTTGTTTCTGTATATTTTGTGTTTCCTGTGTAACAGGATGACAGGAGTCATTCATCCACACTCAGCAGTAGTCTGAGGAGCTGACAGATCAAACAGATTTTTTTTTTTATTCTGTAATAGAATGAAAGTGTTTAGACTGGAAGCAGGCAGACACATAAATCTAAGTGATTGTCACCTCTGGAGACCTTCCTGGAGCAGCCTTGTGCTTGGAAGTCATTGCTTGCCTTATGCCTCATCAAAAGGAGGAGAAGGGATTGTCTGTAATAACAGGTTTATGTGCCTGATGCAGGGACTGCTGGAGAAGCAGCTATGAGGTGTTGGCTCCTTGATAAAGCAGCTCCCTTGGCCTCTGGGTATGAACTACCAAGTAGGAGGGGGGTAGGGAGCCAGCCTGGTCTGCGGTTTCTCTGCTGAAAGGAATTGCCTGCAGATGAGCAGGTTTCATTTTCATCAATCACCAGTTCCTCGACTAGTGAAAGAGCAGAATTTACTATCAATTCTGGTTTGGGGTGGGGTTTTTTTTTGGTGTTGGGGGTTTTTTTGGTGGTTTTTTTTTTGGTTGTTTTTTTTTTTTTTTTTTTCTGCAAAAAGCCTTCCTCTGTGTTTTTCTTGGCATGCTGTGGCTTTTTGTCTGTGGCAGATTACAGAATTTTGGGGGCTAGAATTATCTCCATATCTGTGTGCTGTGCAAAGCACGTGCACATATTTCTAATTAGCGAGTGGAACTCATGGCCAAAGGTGCAAAACTCTTGAAAACTGAGCCCCTGTTAGTTTTGCATGGCTTGTCTTGGGGTGGGAGGAGGTTGCAGGGGGCTGAGTTCAGTTTTAATTAAAACTCATTAGTAGTGATTACAAACTGTGCATAGATGGTCCCTTCCCCAGAGATTTTACAAGTCTGATTTTTTTGACCCAGAGTAGATAAGAAGGGTATGGGAAAAGGAGGGGTAAAAGGTAGAAAGACATGGTGAGTCACACAGTGTCCAATTTCATTCTTCGGGTTTTGAAAGCAATCTGTTAAGCTTCTGTGATTGCCTTGACTTGCACCAGACATCTGTAGTGAACCATGTCCTGACACCCTGCTGTTATCCCATCTATCCTGGGAAGTGAACAGGACTGTAGCTGCCAGTGGTGTGCATTGGGCACCTCCTTGCACCTGGATGTGATGGCACGGATTGCCTCCTCCGTGCTTTTTGAAGGAATTGCTCAGTGTAGAGCACAGGGGCGTGTTGCCTCTTTCACACCCTTCTTGGCAACAGCTGCTCCAAGAATCCTTCAGTCCCCTCCCCTCCAGTAGCCCCATGGCTGGCAGCATTGTTAGCACTGCCTTGGGCACTAAGTGGCTTCTGTTCTTGATCCAGTCTGCTGGTTTCCCTGTCTCTTTGCATCACTGTGGCACTGCATGGAGGTGCTTCCTGGCCATGACAGGCTTTGATTGGACTGTCCTTGCTGACAAACGTGAGGAAATGCGTCCTCGGAATGCTGCCTTTTCTCACAGGGGAGAACAGTGTCATTGTGGCTTTAAACTCCTCCTACTCCAGTGTTTTGCTCACCACTTTCCTTTAAAATTTCAGAGCTTTTATTCAGCCTCACTGAAGTATGAGCAGGGGAGTTGGACTGTGTGTGCAATCATGGCACACACCGATGTTGAATTTTTGTTTAAGTGTCTGCAAACCTGCTGTATTTCCTGATAAAACGCTGCGACCTTTGGCCAGTTCTTAGTATGCTCTTGCTGCTGTTTATGGAATGGGCAATGCCCAGGTCTCTCCATATTGGGCTGTTTTCTTCTCTCCTTTAAAGGAGAAAATACCTTCCTTGGTCAGTGTAACTTCTGGTAGTTTGGTGTAATTACTGTAACACCTTTAGATTGAGAGCGACACGAAACAAATCCACTTAGATCAGCTACTTGCTGTGTTTCGGTTTTGTCTTCTCTTCCTGTGTTTCAACATCAACCTGTGTTTCCTCCAAAGTTAGAACTGAAAGTGAAATGGGTTTGTGCTACTTCATGCACAGTCATGTGTTTTCTCCTAGGAAAAAAAAAAAGACACTTTTTCACTGTGTTTTTAGACCTACAGCTGTAGCTGTTGAGTGGAAGAAGCAGTATGCTGAGGCATCTCCTGTTTATCTGGCAGTAGGAAATGTGTGCTCCAGGAGGCAATTGCTCTGCTTTTCTGCTGGCACAGTTTCCAAATGGCTCCTGCGGTGTTTCTTTGAAAGAGGGTATTTCCTTAGCTGTGTATTTTTGTTAAAGGTGTTTAGAAGAGGTAATACTTTCTTTTATGCTCACAGTGTTTGAGGTGCTGCTGCTTTGGTCAGGGTTATAAATGCCAGTTTGAGTTGCCATCATTTGTGGCTGCCTGGTTTGATGCACAACTTCCTCTTTAAGGTTCTTGAGGGTGTCTGGGCTCCTGTCATAAGAGATTCCTTCAAGATTATCTCGAATTTTTTTTTTTTTTTTTTTGGTACTGACTTCTTCAATTTAATTATGGTGGTGGAGTGGGAGGTTGCAGTGCAGCACAGTGGGAGAGTGGAATCAAAGGACCAGTGTCAGGCTTCCCTTCTGGGGATTGTCTCTCTGGCTGTTTGTGCTGCTCTGTGGTTTTTTCATAAAAGTGAGGAACGTAAGAGATGTTTATATCTGTGATACACTTGATGTTTAGGAGGAAGGGAGCCAATTTAAAATTCATTTTCATGTTTTGGAAAAGCTGTCAAATATTGAGACAGGGTTGTTTATGCTTTCAGAGCACATAAGCATGCAGCTGTGAAGATTTGCCTTTGTATCCCATCTTCCATAAGTACTTCAAGTCGTTTGTTTGGTGTTTTTTTTTGTAGTGAATGTTGAGAGCCTGATTAGGTGAACAGACTCCACTAAAATCATTCCAGGGAGTACCAGTGAGAAAAATTGCCCTTTAAAGTAAGTTGTCCAGTGCACTGAGCTGTTGCTTAGTGGCTCCATGAGCGCCCTCCTGGCTGTTGCACCAGCATTCTTGTTTTAACTAAGCAGGGAGCTTACGAAGTGCTGTTCTCTGATGACCCACGCTGACACGGTATTTAAACTTCACATTGAAGCATCTTTATAGCTGCTGTTTGGTTCAGGAGTCTGGAAAAGGACTTCTTGTCTGGTCATATGACCTGAAGGTAACCAAGGGCAGAGAGAGTGCTACTGTTAGTGGCCACCTGTACCCATACAACTGTATTCTTGATTTATTTATTACTTTTGATGGTTCTTACTTTGCTTATCTAACTTGCCAGTCAGGCAAAGGAAAGGCAGATTTACATTCCTCTTTACTGTTGGTATCAGCTGTGAAATGCATCGGAGTCGCAATACGAAGCGGTATTCCTGATTTACTGACAAATATGTGCTCATGCTGGCACATGGCAGTAGTACATGTGTTAAAACTAAAATAAGGAGGATTCTTTTGTCCTCTAGGTGGCATGGCAGTTATTGTATCCAGTCCCACTTTCTGAGGTCTTTCGCCTGGCAGAGCCTGTCCGAGGGGCACCTGCATCTGTCAGAGGCACTATTGCCAAGTGATGAGAGACTGTCTCTGCTGCAGGAACTGATCACTTTGCCAGTGCTCAACTGCAAAAGAATGCCAGAGTGCAAGGGTCCAGTGCCCATGGCCCATCAGGGGCATCTTCTAAATCCAGAAGCAAGTCTTGCGTTTCTCTGAATGGACACTGTCACTTGCACATCACCCGTGATGGCTGCAGTTTGTCCTGATGCTCACCACTTGCCAACATTACTGAGGAGCTCCCTGCTCTGTCTGTTTGTCCTTCCTTTCTAGTGTCAAAAGACTGGAACTGTGATTCCTCAGTCCTTCCTCTTTTCCAGTAATTTTTAAGAGACAAACAGTAAGAACTACTTCAATATGTCCTGTTGGTGTTGCAGCTGCTGGGCTGGAATAGTTACACTTGGGAAGACGAAGCTAACCCTGTAAAGACCACCAGTGTTGAGTGTGAGAGTGCCTTTTCATCAGGGTTTGCTCTGCTTCCTCCTGCCAGGTCCTTAGGAAATGCAGAAGTATTTTCTCAACCTTAACGAGGAGGTAAAACACAGGGTGGGCTTGTTATAGATTAAAAAGTGATGCTCGAGATAGTCAAATCATAATTAAAGAATACATTTATTAGTAAACAACAGAAAACAGAACAGTATGACATGTTAGATGCTCGCCGGGGACTTACAAGTCCCACAAACAGAGTATCTCC
>JAWWLV010000045.1:68563951-68619209 GCA_035041135.1 Platyrinchus mystaceus | reverse complement strand
TATTTATAATTTATTTCTAGTCCCGGCCGCAAAGGTTCCCTGGTTTAAATCCAAACAGGATTTTCCCCTTACAGTCTTTGCGATACGCCTATATAATAATAGTTCTTTTGTTAGTATTCTTCTTAGTTCTTATTCATTTCTTCTTCTGTTATCAATCAATGTCTGCTTCTCCTGGCTCCTGCTTTAAAGGATGTTGATAGTGCTGCAGACAGTCTCTTTAAGAGATTAAATCTGTTACAGGGGTGTCTCTTTGAAATGCTAAGCTGTTAAAAAAATGGTTATGTTGCAACTATAATCAGTTACCCAACCTATTACAGAAGTATTTTCTCAACCTTAACGAGGAGGTAAAACACAGGGTGGGCTCACCTGGCTGGAGTTACTTTTGCTCAATACCAGAGGGGAAAAATTCAGCTCAGTCAGAGATCAGAAAAAAACACCTGCACTGTGATAGTCAAGATGCAAGTCTTGCCTTTTCCTCTTAGTCATAGCCATGCCCAAAACATGGAGATATGCAAATTCCATTTGGCTTTGGCTTTAGTTAGCTGAATTCCAATCCCAGCTCCAGGCTTTGGGGCAGTTTGAGCTGCAGGCTTCCTGCTGACTCAGTTTAAGCCCAGCTGTGCCTGTAGGCTGCCTTCTTAAGAATAAACAGTTTTGTCATGCCACCCCTGTCACTGATCTGACACAGAAACCACAGCAATCAGAAGTTCCTGCCTACCTTTTTTTTTTTTTTTTTTTTTTTTTTTTTTTTTTTTTTTAAGAGAATTAGGGAAATGGCACTGTTTCTTCTTACTCATTCATGTGCTGCCCAGGGGCTGAGCAACAGAGCATTTTGTGCTAAACTAAAACAGTGGTTGATGAGGCAGTTGGATGTTTTTCTTCCTGAGAAGTCCAAGTACTGCCCAGGTAACTAGAACATTTCTGCAATTCATGAAATGGCAGTAGACCTTCAGGAACCAAAATAAATCTATAACAAAAAGTCCAACTTACACCTCCTTTTTACTGTCATCTCGAATTTAGTTTTCTGAATTGGAGAATTCCTCAAAGAGGAAAATAAAGCCCCATCAAACAAAGTATGCAAGGTATTTCTAAATCAAAATATCCTTCTGAGAGTACTTAGTGTCCAGGCTGAGATGACCACTCTACACTTTAACAGCATAAAGAAGCAAAGATAAAAACGCCCCAGCTAAGAAAGTAGTCGGACAAGCACCTATTGGTGTCGTGTCTTTGTGCTCCATTTAGCGTTTCAGTGCCACTCAATACTGGAAGATAAATAAGCACTGAAACTGTTGGGAGTAGAAAGTATATTCAGCATGTTTCAGTGTATTTTTACATCAAAGGTGTTAGGAGTAAACTGCTTTGTGTTGGTGGTGGGTTTTGTTTTCCGTTGCTGGAGTGATTGGTAACAGCATTATTTGCATCTTAAAGGAGAATACTTTGAAGCTGAAATGAATAGAAACAAAAGCTGAAAGCCTCATGTAAGCGGCAGTAGTGCTTGGGAGTAGCAGGGAGAGGTTGTCCTGGTTGGATTTTAAGTAGTCTTGTGATTCCTGACAAACAGGGTGTCTATCCTGAGAGCCTGACAAATAAATGGCAAGTGACTGAGGGATGAGGTCTGTCCTGCTCTGGCCCACTGAGCTCCTGTCATCTCCAAGTGTTCTGCTCATGGCTTGTCAGTTTTGCCGCTTCCAAAATGAGCTACTGATGTTGTATCCTCCCTCGAAGGCAAATGGACAGAAAATACCTCTAGTTTGGAAACAGTGTTCCCTATGGTGGAGAAAGTCCTCAGACTCTCCAGCTCTGGTGGTACCAGGTGGTACCAAACCATCCCTTTGGTTTCACAGCAGCATGTATATGTGCAGCCATAGATGTCCAGAGGGTCCTGTTCTGCCCGTCCTTCACCTGGCTAATACATTGCAACGTGTGTTCCCTCCATCACCCTGCTTCTCTTTCCAAAGCCTAGAAGCAAATTCAGCTTTAGGAATGCAGTGGGTCTCAGATGAGGCAAACGCTGTTACAGGCTGGCATATCCTGCAGGGTAAGTAGTGACAGGAACAGGTTTTCTGTGGTTATCACAACACCCTATTTATTCATCTCAGTACTGTTTTGCACACCAAAAAGATATCTTCCCTTTTGCTGTCAGTTCTCTCTCTCTCTCCCCCCTTGCAAGGTCTGAAGTGTGTGTGCAGCAGCTGTGGGAGTAGTCAGGCTTCTTCCATAGCTAGGGAAATATGAGGAAAAGCTCTGGTTGTCTGGTAGTTGGGCTGTTTAGTTCTTGGTGGGTTTATGGGCTGGAAATGAAGCATTGCAGGGTGATAGGGATTCCTTTGGGGACTTTGGTGCTACGGACAACAGCGGCACAGCTTAGAATATCCTCAAATAAGGAACTTCATGTGTCTGTGATGCTGTTTCTCTTCCTTGTTTTCCAGTAATGGCTGGTTAAGTAAAGTGCCTGTGGCAAGTTTTCTTGAAGACAGTGAAATTGAGTGGTTATGGCTTGGTGTGTGGGTTTAAAATGTCAGGACATATCAAGTACTCAGTTTCCCTGCCTGTAAAATGACGCCTTGCTCTGTAGCTCAACAATGAAGTGTTTGCCTGCAAGACAGGTAAGAGCCACTGGCTCCAGGAAGGGACAAACAGGCACTGTTCCATTTCTTCTAATAATGATGTCATCCTGACTGCTAAAACCACAGTTCTTATCTTTCAGCTGCCAGGCAGGGAAAGCAGTACACAGTATGGAAGTTTTTGACTCCTCAGTGACTGATGGTTTATTGCAGTTTCTGCTTCAAGGACTTTAATTCACTGCTAACTCAAATGTGAGACACAAAGATAAGTATCTTGACAACTCACACAATTGGGCCTTTGACTGATAGTGTGACTGTCCAGGTGTTTGTAAGGGAGGTGTCTGGGAATCCAGACAAGTTGTTAAAGGAGTCAGTCCTACAGGCATGTGGCTTTCCTGCTGGGAAGAGCATGTTTTCATAACCAGACAGTGTCTGATACAGCTGAGAATAGTAACTCCCGGGCTGAGCTGTGAGGAGAGGCGAAGGGTCTGAGGAGAAGTGATGGTAATAATTATTTGTAGGGTGGATTCTTTTCTGAGCTGTCTTGAAGATGTAGCAGAAGTGTGGAGAACAGATGAAAGCTGATTTGTGGGGTGGCTTAGCAGTGTTGCTGTAGGGATTCTGGGACCTGCTCCTGTTCTGGCAGCCCTGGGAGCTGCTGTGTCCCCCCCACCTGCTCCAGGCTGACTCTTGCAGCCAGCAGGAAGCTGCTGCTGCTGACACACCTGCAGTGCCTGAGAACAGCACAACCCCACGCTGGGTTTGGTGCAGGTGACACCTTGTCTGCTTTGCAGTTGTGCTGTTTCCATGCGTAGCTTCCCACCTGGGAAGATGAAATGAGTGCTTGCAGTGTTTGCCCTTGAGATGTCCATGGCAATGGTATGGCAGGAGCATTGAGTCTGTCCAGCACAAGGATGGCCAGAGGTGGCATGGCACCATCAGCAAGGGCTGATGTGGGAGAAGTGCTATACAGCACACAAGGCTTTTCCCTTGGCTTACCCCCCCACTGCACGATGTAGGAGAAGATGCCGGTGTGGAAGAGAAGAAATTGTTTTGCAGTCCTACTTCTCCCTTTCCTCTGCCCTGCAAAATTGCAGTTCTGTCTCTCCTTAAAGCCTGGAGTCAGAGGCTTCTGGTCCTGCCTGCTGTTGCCACCCCTCACTGGTGGGCTGCAGATGGGAACAGTTGCTCTGGTGAGTTCATTGTGAGATTTAAGATGATACAAGGATAACATGGGGATGAGAGGGAGAAACAGAAGATGGGACACCATACCCGGAGACCTGAGTTGTTGGAGGGCAGTGTGTACTCAGGGTGTACTCAGCCCCATCTAAGGAGTTGTGATTGCCTTGGGGGAAGCCTTGGAGACTTGATTTGTGGGAAGCATCCACAGGATTCACTTGTGAAAACTGGCATGTGTGTGGGTGGAAGGAGGTCTGTCCTTCTGTACTGACAAGTGGCTGGTGGCTGTGCTTCTCTGACTGTAATTATGTTTAATTTGTCCTGCATCCCAGTACAATGTTGAATTGGAATGAACATCCCTACACTGACTCTGTAGAACTGATTTAAGGGTCCTAAACTTGTGTTTAAAGTACCCCCTTCATTTTTTTTTCTAAGTAAGAGATAAAGAACTGGTCCAAAAAAATGGTTGTAATCTTATCTGTTTAATCTATTCAAGGCATCTAGTGGTTTCTCAGAGGCAGCTGCTAACACATAAAGCTCATTTGTCTAATGAGGGAATTGAAAGTGTGAAAATGAATAATGTATTAAAATTAATTGGTATTTCAATTAAATTTTGTAAAAATTCATTCCCAGGCTTTCAGCAGCCCTAAAGCAGCCTTAGCAAATGATCTAGTTTTATTCTGAATGTGAATGCAGATGGGGTTTGTTGTCTTTATCCATCTTTTCTCATTCTTCAACTAAAGATTCCTTTTACCCAGTATAAGGAAACCTTTTTCTATCTACCAGAATTGGTCTTAGGCTGCATCTAAAACTACCAGGGTTCCAAAGTCTTAATGATTAAAATCTTCAGGTGGCATCAGCATGATTGCATTTGACTGTTTAGGGTTTGCTCTTTGGGGGTCCATGGGGGTTTTTTTGAGATTCCATTAAGGAATTTGACTTCTCAGGAGGAACTTTGTGACTATCCAAGTCCTTTGCATTGATTCAGAGTAATTATGTAAAACTTGAGGTTTGTGGAATTACTAGTTAACTAAAATAAAAAATAATTGCCCCTGGATTGTAGTAAGCCATTTTGTGGGGTGGGAGAAATCCTTTTTCCTCCTGTCTGGCCACCCAAGCAGAACTTTGTTAGCCGAGGGCAGGAACCCTTCAGGGGCTTTAACTGCCTGGGTGGTCAGTCTTTGATTTAGGAAATTCAGTTAATGAAATTATCACATTCAAGCTTCCTTGTCTCAATTTTTTTTTCTTTTTCTATATAAGTACTTTGGAGTGTGGTGGAATTTTTCATTGTTCCTTTTTGTTTTACCTCTGCTCATGTGCAGGAGAGGACAAAACTCCAGTTTGCAACTACAACGGGTGACTTTTTTCTTACAATCTCTATTTCTGGGGACTTTGCCCAGAGCTGAGATAATCCCTGAGGGGAGGGAAGAACCTCACACATTGAAGGTCTCTCCTCCCTGCCCTGAGGTCTTGTCAAGGGGCTCTACCTGTGCAGGGCACCCAGCACCAAGGGAGGACTTTTTTGCTGTAACCAGCATGTGAGCATCTGCCTCTTTCTGAAAATCATAAGTGCTTTCAAAACACAATATTTGAGTCTATAGCTTTCCTGCACGCTTCCAGGAACTGCTGTGTGGAACATGCCCGGGCTTGATCTCCTCTTGCAGCTTCTAATCAGTAAAGGAAGCTGGTGTGGATGGTACAGAGGTTTGTGCCAAGCTGCTGTTCCCTGCCTTTCTGGGCACACCCAGAATAAACCTGGGTTGCTTTGTTTGACTTGCATTTTCTGCTTTGGGAATGGAGCAGTGTGCTGCTTTTCCTCCCCAGACTGGAGTGGTCTGTGCCTCTTCTAAAGCAGGGAGTGGGAAAAGACAACAGTGTTTATTTTTGGTGGTCTCTTACCATGAGTGTTCAGACTGAATCAAATGAGTTTCCTGACAGTATGAAATAGTGTGACAAAAAATTTAGGGGATCCGTGGTTTAAAACCACATTCTGAGCTTGCCTTGGAAAGGTGTGTCAGGTGGCAAACCCCACAAGGAAGTGTCTTGACTTCAATTTCTATTCCATCCTCTTGTTGTAAGAAAAGATTACATTGGTCCCTCTATAGGATGATATTTTATTTAGTCTATTTATCACCATCTGTCAATGCTCAGCTCTCCCTCCAGCAATTTCCAGGAATTCTCAACAATGAGAAAAAATAGGTCATCCCAGCACAGTTGGGCTGGGTTTGGGGGGAAGAGCTTTGGCTGTAGGGTTTGGTGAGTAAAGAATCTCATTGGTGCTAATCAATCTGGCCACTTGTGTGCAGCTGTCAGATGGAGTGGCTTGTGTTGCATCACTTGTGCCAGAAGCCTGGGGGAACATCTGCCCCTCCACGGTGGAGCGTGGTGTGAACAGAGGGTGGTGCAGCTTCTTGCACCTTGAGAGATGAGCAGGTCTGTTCAGCCTGCACTTGTGTTACAAGGTCACTGCTCCCAGCCCCAATTAACCAGCAGGGGTTTGTCTGATCTGCTCTGGTGCCACACGAAGCTTTTGGCAAGGGCTGGGTGGGGATGGCAGCGCTGACAGAGCCCAAGAAGGTCGCTGTGATGAATGTGGTTTTCCAAGCAAATGGGATGTGGGCAGAGGAGGTTTGGTACTACTTCAGGCTTCCTGTGATCTAAGCCATGATGCTTCAGAAAGTAGTGTTTAAGTCAACAGGAGTTAATAGCAGAGGATATCCACTGTTTGCCAGTTGTAACATGAACCACCTTGGTTTTGGTCTGAATTACCTTGAACTGAAAATAAGTGTTATCTGTAAAACCAGAATATGTGCAAGCTGAGGCTTTACCTAACCTACCAAAATATTGCTGGTGTGGACAACTCCTGAGGAGTCTGCACAAAGCCAAAGTCCTGCCACAGACTTAGTGCCAAATCCCCACTTTTCTCTTCATCCCAGGCTTCTCTTTCAAATTCTCAAACCTGAATTAACATCTGTCTCTCCTCCAGCAAAGTCAAGCCCAGGAGAAGGGTCACTTCTGACCTGTTTCAGAACTCTGTCAGGTCCCAGAGAAGAGGACAGAGGGAACTGCACTCTCCCCAGCCAGCACTGGTTAGGGTAGAGGTGAGTAGCAGTAATGGGGGTTTGAATGAAACAGAGGGAAATACAAAGGAGCAAAGGCCTAAACCTGTGTTTTAGTCATTAATCTGACATAACAACTCTTTGAAAAGAAGGGCTCGTGATAAAGAGGGTGACTATGGGCTATTGTGTGTTTTAAATGTATTTGTGTTTTGCCCTTGGACTTTTAAGAGACTTTAAAATGTTGGGCAGTTCACAGTCTTTTTAAGTATTACTGTGGTTTGCTTCAGAGTTTGAATTAATTTCTGCTTTCACTTCCTCCCTCTTTTCCACCTGCACACTTAGTTATTTAAAACACAGTTATGAGGGGTTGTTACTGAGAAAGGGAATCATTCATCACTAGCCCAGGTCAGCAGGCCATCTGTCTGGGCTCCTTAGTGCTTTCTCCCCATTTTTGGCATTAGGTGGGAAGTATTGAAATGAGCCTCTGGCACGGGGGCAGGGGGAGGCAGAGTGAGTTCCTGCAGGTGTGTGGTGGTGTCAGCTGGGTGTTTCACTTCTGTGCTGCTGTGCACGCAGAGCCAAGCACTCACCTGCTCTCAGTAGGTGCTCAGATTCCTCTCTGCTAACCCTGCTCTCCATTCCAGCCTCTGGCACTGTGGAGGGTTGTCCCTCTCCTCCCCAACACCACCTTGGCTTTAAAGCCCCACTCGTAGGTTATGTCACTCCAGTGTCTGGCACGTGTCTGTGGCAGGAAGGAGTTTCATTCATGTTATTCACATTCATATGCCCTTCTCACTGAGGCAGCTGTGGATTCCTCAGCCCTTTTTCGTGACTGCCAGCTCTCCAAAAATATGGATGTGCATTACTAAAAAAGTCATTTTCTGCGAGACATGGCCAGATACATGAGCACTGCTGAAAGATGTGGATTTATGGAACTAATTTTTTTTCTTTCAAACTCTTCTTACTCTTTTGTAGGACAAGGAGTTCTGGTCCAAAGCAGAGGGTGACAAGAGCTGCTCTGTCTCTGAATCCATCATGGAACAGGTTAGAGTCAAACATGTTTGAAGTGAGCTGTTTGCAGTGACCAGTGGTTCTCTTGCGCACTAGTGTTGGCTCATGTCCTTCTCATGTTTCCCAGAGTTCCTGCAGGGGCCCTGACACTGCTCTGAACACAGAGGAGTGGATGGAACCCTATAGTTTGCAAGCTGCTTCCTTGTTATCTCTCTGTGGCACTCCCCCTTGAAACTGCGGTCTGGAGATGTAGCTATTTAAGAGACTACAATGTTTATTGATAAAGCTACAACCTTCTAAAACTAATAAATCAAATTAATAGGCACAGCACTGTGATCAGTTTATTGCATTGTTTTGTGCAATGTTAAACACAATTATGAAGGTGCTATTTTTCACACTTAAATCTCATTAACTACATTGAACTGTTACTGAAATGTCTGTCATCCTGCCCCACCCCAGCTCGTAATAGGATACAATTCTAACCCTCTGCTCTGCCCTCCCACAAGCCTTTTAAGCCTAATGTGATAGAAAGTTTATCTGAGATAAAGCCAAGGACTAGTCCAGTGGGTTGTTGAAGGGACTGCCAGTGGTGTCCCGGAGAGCTCTGTCACCAGATGAACTTCACTACTGCCTGTAAGCATTGTGCTCAGATCATGGAAGATGTGCCTTCTCTTCATCTTTGATCATATACCTTAATTTCCATTTGTTTCCATTTCTGAACTCTGCTTTTTGTTGACTTTGTTCCTCCTTTTCTCTTCCCAAGTAAACAACCCATCCTTAATTACTCTCTGTGCATTTTTCCCAGTTGTGCTACTGTTGCCCAGGCACTGTGGGTCCTGTATGGTATTACTGATTAGGCAGTTATGTAGATGGCCTTGCAAGGTTCCACTCCCCAAAACTCCCTATCAATTATCAAGTTCATCCTGGTTGCACACTGATCACCTTGTGCAGTTGGCATAGCAAGCCATCCTTTGGTAACCGTTTTTCTTCTCCCTATGTGAAATTAGGCCTAAGTATTTTCTCACAGGCAGACAGTCTGCACACTTGTGAGCAGCTGCTTGGCTCTGCACGAGCAGCTGAACAGGGTTATTATGGAGCTAGTTGAGGTTCCTTTGAAGGGGGAGAAGAAATGTGAACCTTGGGTTTTTTTGCAGGCTTATGCTATCTGCTATCTCTGTTTCCCACCTTGTTACTGCTCTGCTCTGATCACATTGAAGTGGGGAGCTGCTGACTTCTTTATGCACAGTTCCCAAATAGAGGGGTAAAATTTTTCCAAACAGAGATGTCTGAGTGGGGGAAGTGGATGGTTTTTGCTGAACACACACGTGTTTCAAAGGAGGAGCTCTGGTCAGGGTTGCTGTCACTGCCACAGCCGGGAGTGTGAGGAGAAGGTGAGCTGGCTCTTCCACCACCAGTTTGTAGGAGCAGAGCCACCTGTCATTCACCGTGGAACAGTTCAGTGTGGGTACATATCCAGGAGTTAGCATGAATTTGCTCTGAAGTCTTGGGGACCCCTTGGCTAGTGCTACTCAGGATGCCCAAAGGAGGCCACAGAGACGTGTTCAGGGTTGGAAAACAGCATATGTGTAGAGCTTTTGAGTGGGACACGGGCGTAACAGTGATTTCCTTACATTTATGATCAATGGATCTCTCCAGATGGAGCACAAGCTGCTGTACACCTTCCTGGAGGAATCCTCTGACTGTAAGTTCAAAGACCAGCTGTGGTCCCTGAATAGGCCGGGGCCTTTTTATAACCAAGGAATCTCCAGCCATGGGATGGTGCGTCTCCAAGGAGGACGGGAGATTCTACGTCTCCAAGGAGAAAGCTTTGACGATGAGTCTGAACTCCAGTGTGACGGCAATCGGAGCGGCCACTTGCAGAACGGTGAGCTAGGTGAGTGTGCTTTCCTCCATCCCAAGTGTCTGTCTGAACATGGTGTTTTTCTTTCCCCCTTTCCTGTTTTTGCTGTTGACTGTTTCAGAGGAGTAATGTTTTCTCCATTGAGAAGCTTCACGGTGTGGCTGTTGGTTGGGAGTTTAACACTTGGGATAAGACAGACTTTATCCGTGCATGGATTTCTAGAGCACCCGTAACCCTGGGGTTTTGTCTGCAACACATGGGACAAGGGCACAAAGCTGGTTCTCAGGATAGCTGCCCTCAAGGAGTGTGATATTAAAGCAGTTAAGTTGGGCCTCGTGCTGCTCCTCAGGCAGTGTCAGTACCGGGGCTAGGATCTTGGGACAAGTCATGTTCTGGTACTGAGTGAATCCCTTTCTGCTCTACCACTGTGGTGGAAACTGTTCCTCACTCAAAAGCTTTCTGGTCCTGTTCCTGCTTCACCAGCCATCTGCAGGGTGGCTATTGCCCCTTGCCCAGGGTGTGCCAGCTGGCACATTGACCTCAACCAGGGCGAGGAGGGAGTGCTACAGTAAATAGCCCCCCCCATACAAATTTGCGTAGGTCCCATGCCAAAAGTGACTGCGGGAAGCTTTGCCTAGAGGAGATCGGATAAGGTGTAATGGTTTCAAACTGAAAGAGGGCACATTCAGACTAGATGTAAGGAAGATTTTGACCATGAGGGTGGTGAAACACTGGCACAGGTTGCCCACTGGCAGTTGTGGATGCCCCATCCCTGGAAACATTCAAGGCTGGCTGGGGCTCTGTGCAACCCGATCTCCTTGAAGACGTCCCTGCTCATTTCAGGGAGTTGGGACTAGATGGCCTTTCAAGGTTCCTCCCAACTCAAACTGTTCTATGAGATGCTGTATTTTAGATGGTGCTTAAGAGACAAGTCATGACAACAGTCACTTCAGTAAATCCTAGAATCATTTAGGTTGGAAAAGACTTTTAAGGTCATGCACAGTATCTCAGTTCCCCTCTCTGGGGCTGTAGCTCTCCTGTTCAGATTTTGGCTGGATATGTTCTAACATCCCCTGTAGTGATTTTTTGGGCTGCACTTTACCTAAACCACAGATTTGTTTGCACACTGTCTCTGTTAAGCAACTTGGGTTCACATAAAGGAGTTGTGTTTAGAGCTGTCATGAATGCTCTATGAGAAGGTGTTTGCTAATCGGGATGAGTGAAATGCTGTGGGTCAGCTTACCTGCACTGTACCTGGTCTGGCTGCAGCCTGGGAACTAAATCCTGCTCCGTGTTGGCAGAGCGTGACGCTCCGGTAAATGAAGATGTTACCCGGGTCATTGCTGCTCAGCTCGCTGAGATTGGAGACAAGCTTGACAAAGATGTCCAAGCAACAGTGGTAAATGATCTAGTGCAGCACTTTCTGAATGAGAGTCTCTCTGGAGAGGTGAGTGAAAAGCAACCTGGCTAGCAGTTCCCCTTTTGAATGTTGTGCATCCTTCCTGCTGTGACTCTGAAAACAGCAAGGTTGCGACTTCTGTACCTTGTCTGTTTTGCTGATTTAATTCTTGCCATCTTTAAATTCAACCCAAACACTTACCTTTGGAGATTTGTTAGAGGTGATTCTGTAGCCTGGGGCAGAAGTCACTGGGTAAATTTGGTTCCTTGGGCTCATCTCCTTTTTGCAGATGGTGGAATTACAGTTGTGGGTAGTTGTGGAAAAGGACTGACTGTCAGAGGCATTTTGTCCTTGTTCTGTTGGCCCAATGACTTACCTTTGAAAATTAACTGTCTGGTTAAGGCTTTGTACTTGTCCTTAAGATCTTTGGACTTTGGTGCCAAGTCCTGTGTGTCTGCTGATCGTCACGTGGGTAAAACTGGAGCAGATTAGTGCCAGAAGCTTGACTTGTGCTTGTTACTGAACAAACTAATGCTTGTAGAATTGAGGACCCACCTCCTTGCCAAAAAGGCAGGATTTAATGACTTTAACCAGTCCTTTTGTGGTTGGTTTTTTTGTGCTGTGGGTTTTTTCTACTAGGGTTTATCACTACACAGATAGATTCCAGCAAAGTCTGGCCATTCCCCACTCCCACTGCCTTGCTCTCCACCCAGTTAAGTTTCAGATCTTCAAATTTATTGTCTAACCTTTTAGTCTTTGATAAGACTGAGATATAAACCTGATTTCTGACCTTGCTTTTTCACATTAGTAATACAGCTTAGTGTGTGCATATTGTTCTGTCTTGGAAAAACTGATCTTCCCCTGACCTTGGGAGCAAGGCTTGGACACCTTCACCAGCTTTCCTGTGAAACTTCCTCTGCCTTTTTCCAGTCCCCACCTAAGCCTGTACCCCAGATCCATATTGTGGGGGGTTGTCCTTTCCTGGGAGCCCCAGAATTCCTTTACCATTTCAGGACTTGACAGGCTCAGTGCAAACCCGGGGGAGGAGGGAGCTGTTGCATTTTAAGTGTGTAAGGTGCTGTCTAGATTTTCCGGTGGTGCTGTGTTGTCTCCCTTTCATTTTGTCTTGGGTGAGCAGCTGAGCTCAGATAGCGATCCTTGCTGTCACTCAGGTTATGTGGCAGGCAGGCTGCCCTGCGTGGGAGGAAGGGGAGGGACATCCTGTGGATGTTGAAACGAGCACATCAGTTACCAGCAGTCCTGGCAGGCGGTGCTGAGACCCCTTTCTCCCCCAGCTGTCGCATTGAGATCCCTCTCCTCCTTCCATACAGGAGATAATGCGGCACATGTCAAGGGTAGTGAGAGAGCTTGCACAAGCCATCCCCGCAGACATGGAACAGGAGAAGGTCATGTTGGTGCTAACAATGCTCTTGACTAAGAAAATTGTGAATACAGTGCCCTCCCTGTTATACCGTGTCTTCACCACCTCTGTGAACTTCATCAACCAGCAGTTCCACAACTATATTGTCGAAATGGTGAGTGCTGTCAAACATCTCAGTGCAATCACAGCCGGCCTCTCTGCTGCCCTCCTGGCTGGCCTGGGTTCTTCCCAGAGGGGTGGCCTAGCTCTGAACTGCCTCTGGGCTGCTGGGTTCCCTGTAGCGCTCTGGAAGTTGGGCCAGAGGGAATGTCAGTCTAAAGATCAGTGTGCTTGAGGGAGTGTCACAGCTTCTGCCTTCCCCCTTCTCACAGCAGCCGGGGAACAGAGAGCTGTGACTGCTCCTCTCGTCCCTGCAGTCTCTTCAGGGAGCTGTGCCAGTAGGTTAATCGTGCCCTCAGGGCAGAAAAGCCCAACCTGAGCTCTGATGGTTGTATTTCCTGAATGTCTTGATCCTGAGCTCTCTGCTCTTGACTTCCTTGGCTCCCCAGAGCTTGGCAGAACTGGAAGGGGAAAGGAATTGTCCGTGAGAAACAACCCTAGCAGAGCAACAATGAGAAATGGTCATATCTGTTCTTATTTACTGTTGGAGCTTCAGCATAGGTGGATTCTGTGCAGTGCACGGGCAAGGCAGGGTAGAGGCCAGAGCTTCTCCTGTCCGGGAAGGGGAGAGGACACACACAGGTATAGAGACCTGGTGGTACTCAAGAATGAGTTTGGGTGGTCAGGGCTGTGATGCTGCCACTCTGTGACACAGTGGTGATGCAGCTGGGGGGAGCTGCAGGTCTGTGGGACGCCCCTGTCCACAGCCTTGCCACGGGCAGCCTTGGCAGCTACCTGCAGAGTGGCTGGGCTCTCCCTGTGTCCCAGGACTCAGCACCCTGTTCCCTGCCAGGCAGCAGGGCGCAGTGTCACTGTGCAGTGTCACTTGGCACTGCCCTTCCCCTTCACTCAGTTTGGCTCCAGGGTGCCGAGTCATCCCAGAAACGAGTCACTGGTGTGGGACAGGCCCTTCCTGCTGCCCCAGCAGGCTCCGAGCACTGAGCAGCAAGGGCAGTCAGAGGGCTGCTGTTATCCGCCCACCCCAGGGGGTGGCATCGGGAGCGGGCTGGGGGCGAGTGCCACACTGTTCCCCTGGGACTCCTCCCTGCCGCTGGCACGGGAAGGGGGCTGATGGAGCACGGCAGGTGGCAGTGTCGGGACGCGCAGAGGTCCCCGGGAGCTGCCGGGCTCCTGGGGGGGTGGGCTCAGGGCTTGCCTGGGGGGCGGCTCCGCTGCTCTTAATGCCCCTTCTGTTTCTCTCCCTCCAGCTGGGTGAGTGAGCTCTCCTGCCCTCCACGTGGAGAAGGTGGATTCTAGAAGACTTAAATTTTCTTGGTGTTTGAAGATCACTTTATTCGCTTTTTAACTTTCTGAGATAACTGTGGAAGTGTCTCAGTATCTCCCACAGCTGTGAAAGGGATGGCAGGGCTCCATAGATAGGCTTTTGTAGACTAGCACAGTAGTAATGGTAGTTTGAGCTGCCTGCCAGCTCTGCCAGTACCTGTAGGGAGAAGTGCTTGCCCTCTCTCATTTTACAATATTTTTTTCAGGTTTTTCTTTTTTTAGCAGTAGCAGAGTTTGTGCAGACTCTGGCTTGTACCTCCAGAGGCTTAGTGGGGACAGGGCCTTCACTCTGTGTTTCTTCTAATCAGCTGTAGCATTTTGCTTTAGTTATTCATTTCCCAGCCCTGCTCTTGCAGCTGAGCCATGCTGAGTGTTGTTCCCAGGAAGACCTCGGGCTGTGAAATGGGTGATCAGTACAGATCCTGAGGGAGGTGGGTGGGAATCAGGTCTATCTTGATGGGGCAGCAAGAGAGAACAGAGCCCTGAAGGATGGAAGGGTGTTTGGCCAGCTAAAGATACTTCAGTATCAAACACCATCCACCTGTGTTGGCCTAAAAAATAAAACTGACTGAAAAACTGTAAAGAAAAAGGCAGGGGTAGGCACAGGGCAAGTTTTTTTGGTAATGCAACCTGGATATGCTTGAGAAAAAGTGGTATATCTAATAATCACATCTCAGGTTCAACAAACTTGGACTCAGGTTGTTTGACACATAATCACACGAGGTGGCAAATGTGTCACCTGTGATCCAGCTGCCTCATGAATTTTAAAGTTTGTAAATATTTTGTGGGCTTTCTTAATAAAAATGTCACTTCTTGTGGCACTGTGGCTTGTAAGAATTTTGATTTCCACCTGGATTTTTTTGGTGTTGTCAATTTTTTGTTCAAGTACTCATGGCATTCCTCTAATTTACCAAGGCTTACAATGCAGCTGGCAGCAGCAGAGACACTCTGGTCCTGTCCCTGTGCCTTGCACAAGCAAATTTTATGTAAGTAAAAGAATCTTTTCTTTTGGTCCTGGATAAAACAGGGAGGGGGGGAAACACAGAAGTAGTCTACACATTGTTCTTGAAAACTGTACCATTTATTAAAGTGCAACCTGGGGGCATGGTCTTACAGCAGTGTCCCATTAGCAGAGAGAAAAAATGTACATACCCCTTCACTTCAACTGACTGTAGAACAATGAAGCTGGAAAGAACTTTCTTTTAAAGGTGGAAACACTTTTATTAACCAAATGGCACAAGAAGCTTTAGACAGTTTTCCCCAAGAGGGCTGCACTTGCATATTAGAAGGAACAGTATGACAAGTTCCTGGGATAATGGGTGACGTGAGGACCAGTCAGGGTCTCTTCCCCCAGGCAGGCCTCTTGAGAACAGAATCCAAAATCCCTGCAAGTCTGTCACTATTTGCTTAGACCCAGCAGAAGCCTAGTAGAAGATATCCCCTAACATGCAGCTTTAGTCAGTCCCATTAGTCTTTGCTACTTAACAAATCAAGTCCCATTAGTCTTTGCTACTTAACAAATCAAGTGGCATTCTTTTGGTCTGAGTTTGAATAAAAGCTTATACTGCAAGTATAAGCTGCTTATACTGCTTATACTGCAAGTTAAAAATGGGGACAGACCCCCTAAAGGTATAGCAGTAAGATGCATCCTCTGCAGCTTGTTCTGTCCACATCGATAGTGTTCCTTCCCTCCCCTGCAGATACTGCAGGGAGATCAAAGGCAGCTTCCACTGGAAGCCAACAGGAGCTCCCCCACTTCTACAGTTGACCACAGACCTCTGGCTCGGAGGAAGCAAGTCACCTACCCAAGAGACCAAGAGAGGGTCAGCTCTAAGTAGGAAAAGAAAGTGATATAAGTTATTTAACTTAAGGAGGTGGAGCTGAGCGATGCTGTGTTGTGATTCCCCTGGACTTTTCAGTGCAGCTGACCCCTCTGAGATGGTGCTGTGCCACAGCCAAGGACTGGGCAGGACACAAACTGAGTTTGTGTCTGTCAGACACAAACTGAATTCTTTGCTCCTCTGGGCCTGAGAGCTCACTCGGCTGGAGTCAAGTACTGGTGGTTTATATTTTATAAACACCCCCTCACCCCCCTGTTTTGTTATGGCAATATAGAGCTTGCACTTTGAAGTACATACAAGCCCCTCAGGCATCGCAGCTGGACTGTGGTCACTTCTCCACCCTGCACCCCCCCATTTCACAGCAAAGGGACCTCATAATTACACTCACAAAATCTGTAACAGGAGCTTGCTCTGGCTTAGGGAGTGAGACACGATGCTGCCAGAAGCAGTTCTAGTGGGTTTTTTTGCCAAAATGGCAAGATCTACCTTTCTAGGGCCTTCCTAGTACTGCCATACCACTGTAGCTGAAATTAAATGCAGGGAAGGTTTATAAATTCAGATTATTTTATCTACCACAGTCATTAAAATGAAAAAAGACCAAACTTTAGAACCTTGCTTGCTTAGCATTAATTGAATTTTTCATTTGTGACCCTCAGAAAGCACTGATTATTTTCAAAAATCCAGTCCAGTGTGTTAGGCTGGCTGTGATCAGTGCTGTGTGAAAAGGAAGGAAGCGGCATTCTGGCAGCAGAACTTGTCCTAAGGGCACTCAGCACTGCAGCTTTCACCTGGCCCTTGAGCTGCAGATGCCTGAGCACAGCTTTCAGCCAGGATGAAAAACCAAGCCCTCACAAGGATGGATTCCTTAGCACTCACTTGCTCTCCAGAAGGCATGTTAGGAAAGAAACAACCAACTGCAAACTCCACCACAACAGGCACTTCACCTCCAGCCAGAATCTAAACGGGTGTCCAAAAGCAGGTGCAATACTGAACAGAGACTACGCTCCTGCTGCATCATCCAGCTCTGTGCCAGAAAAGCTCCTGAACTGGTGAGTACCTGGAACAGCAGCTGCTCCAAGATTCACATCTTAATGGACAGAAGGCTGCAGAAGTGCTGCTTTCTTGGCTCCAGATTGTTTGGTTGGGCCAGCCCTAGCATCTTAGATTAAGTTATGTCCTGAAATTTCCAGCAGCCCAATTACCACCCTGAGAACCCCTCTCAGCACCCACCCAGCCCAGAGAAAACCAAAACCTTAAGTGTTCAAGCTGCCTCTCTGTCTGTGCCCAGTAATATTCCCGTTTTGGCCAGCTGAGCAGCTCAGTACTGTCATGCTGCCCCACCTCCAGCCCCACAGCTGGATTTTGTGACAGTGAAGGGAGGCAGGAGTCCACCAGGCTCCACCCTGCACAAGCAGTTACAGCAGGCAGGGATGTGGCTCTGTGTCTGCACTTTGGGCTTTTGGGTAACAGTGGGATTCTGGGGTTTGGTCTTTGCTCCCAGCCTCTTGTTCCTGCAGTGCCAACTGAAGAAAGCCCTTGCCCACCTCCCAGCCACAATGCCCAACTGAGCATAGCTTAGAATTAAGCACAGCTGAAATTTGTTGCACCTTATCAAAGCCTATTCCTTGACAGCTCCTTACTGAGCGTGCTGCCCACTGCAGTTCATTAACTATTTACCACTTCTTCGTAGATCTTGTCTTCTGCTGTTTTAGCATCTCAGCTTTAGGGTGTGCTAAGTGAAGACAGAATGGGTCTAAGGTAGATATTTTGTTAAGGTACAGGCCACTGGAGGACAGATATTGAGGCACTTTTGGGAAGGGGATACGCAATGCAAGTTGCCCTTTTGTAAGTATAGAGCTACTGCCTTTCCCTCTGCCAGCTACCAGAGATCCACTAAAGAGAGGCTGCATCCCACCTTTCAGGGTAGTTAGACCCTACAGCATAGGATTACTGTAATACACTTGAAGATGGGGGGACAAACCCCTTCCATTTTCTAATTCACACTCTGACAGAGCAGCCTGTCACTCAGGGCTGGAGGAATGCTGCCATCTGACCTTACCTGCCCTTTGGTGACTTCCACAGGGCCTGTCCCAGCTCTGACCACAGGACTCCAAATTCGGCAGAATTCAATCCCACAACTGACCTTTTTCACTAATGGAGTGTTCCCAGAGGAAAGAACAATCAATGTTCTGAACATGTGGTCAGTGGGGTGGGGCAGAAGAGGGTACAAATTCTTGCTGACTTGTCAAATCTAAAAGACCCTTAGAGGAAAAGAACATTCTAGAGGAAGGACCGAGCAAAAACTACGGTGCAGCTGATGCTCCATTAAATGTAGCAACACACCAGATATTCAAGCCTTTTGCCTGACCATGAAAATGCTGAACACGGTCACTTATTTTCCTCACTCCTGCTGCCACCTTCTCACTGCTGTGTGGAAGAAGATGCTTTCTATTTAATGCCCTGCTGGGCTCCTTGCGCCAACAAGTTAGGGACTTCTTCCCTAGCCAGCCTGGATTTATTCTTGCCTGTCCTCTACTGATCTCCCACACTGACACTGAAACAACCACATCCAGAGAAGAGTTAAAGTGAAACCAGCCCTGCCTGCACCCCTCCTTGATCCACAAATTATCCCAGTGTCCACAGAATCCATCTCTGCTTTAGAGTAACCTGCTGTGTGGCGACAGCTGGGGACGTCCCAGATGTAGGCTCAGCATCTTCAGTAAGGAGAGGATGTAGGTCAGGTTCAGAACAGCCCTTTTCCCACAGAGAACGTTCCCGGAGAAGAACCCAAAGCCATCAGCAAAGCAGCAGGAGAGGGGCAGTCCTATCCTGACTGACCAGGCAGGAAAGCACAGCCATGAGACTACCAGGAAATGGCAAAAAAAGTCAATTCCACTTTGCAATATGATAAAGGGTTTTGTTTTTTTCTGTTAAGGCCAAACTACTAAGTTTTGTATATGGAAAAAGAGCCATCAGTGATCAACAGTAAAGTCCAGAACTCCACAGCTCCCGAGTTCAGTCCACACTGGCAGCACATACGTGACAATCCTTCCTTTTAATATTCAATTTCACACACACAGAGTTCAAAATCCAGTAAGTTTTCTAGAAAATCCATTCTCACAAAAGCTTAAACAAAAATAATTCCTCAGAATCTGACACGCTCTGACTAACTTTCCAGAAACCTGGGATAGGAAAATGCAGCAAGAATATCCTAAAATAGAGAATATGCTAAAATCTCTTCATTCTGAGATCCCTCAAGAAACAGGCTCATCAGGAGATGTACCCTAGATAAGGTTATTTAGAAATAAAAGTACCTTGTCTTTGTGCTTTGTGAAGAGTAAGATTCCCATAAGCTCATGTTTCGGTTTCTACACTATCGCGAGTTCCCTTTCACCTCCCTCCAGCTGATCTAAGCCACAGTGCCAACACCAACCCTCGGAGATGCACCCACAGTTCTGCCTGGAAAGCCCAAGGTCTTGCCCACAGAGCTGCAGTGGACATGGACAGACAGACAAACGTGCTGAAAGAGGAACGCTTGTAGCCAGATCTGACTAATAAGCGTGGCAATACTGAAAACGTTTCTCTCTGCACACACCCGAAGTGTTGTGACTGCAGGAAGAGAGGCTTCCTTCTTGCCAAAGTAACTTTTTCAGCATTTGTGAACCTGTAAGTTTAGCTGATTACAGATTCATTGCTGCAAAAGAAATCGCACTGACCAGCGCTCAGGGTCAGGTCGGGAACAAGCAGACAGAGGAGATGTTTAATGCTCTTTTGCTCACTAGAATCCATTGCTTTATATATCTGGGATTCTGTCACAGGCAAGACCAAGTTAGGACTAAATACACTCTGTGCTTAACTTGGGAAAGACAATGCAGACTGCAGCGTGACACAGGACAGCAGAGCATTTACCGCTGAACGCACCCCGGAGATGAGAGCACTGATCCAAGCGGCACTGTGTCCAGCATGAGTTTTGCACCTCTGGTAACTGAGGGGTCGCACTAAGTGGGCCGGGCAGGAGGAAAGCAAATGGGTTCTCAAACCAGCAGTGTCCCTCCCACCCTCCTGGGCAGCACCTCTACGCCAGGAACACCAGGATGCTCAGAGATAATACAGCAATAGAGAGGCAGCATCTTCACAGGATGGGGCTCCAGTAAACGTTAGGGGCCAAAACCAGTGTGAGCCAAGAGGTAAAAAAAAGCACTGTCCCACCGGGGCTTAGGAGGAACCTGGAAGGTTATGAGGAGCAGTGCTGTACCTGAGAGGAAGCCGAGACAAAAGGGAGACCAGCCTCTCGCTACAGGACTCAGGTTGGCTAATGTTTGTTAGGAAGGGCTCTGGGGCGCAACGGGAAGTGACAAGACAGCACAGCTGCAATAGCGGTCAGTCTGAGAAGCCAAAAACTCCAGGGGTTGGCAGCAGCTGGCTCTCCCCTTCCCCTGGGGATTCTCTGTTCCAGTTCCTAGAGTATGAGCACCCCTTTCTTCAGCACCTGCACTTAAGTTCTTAAATTTGCAGAATTTTTTTGTTTGTTTGTTTTTTTTAAAAATACCCCAGTACTTTTATCACGAAAAACCAGTCCCCGCCCCAATTCTACTAAAAACATGATTGTCCGTAGCTGGAGGCTTATTGAACAACCTCACCCCATCACCATTAAGTTACTCGAATGTCCAATTAAACAGCAGGCAGCTCAACCTTTAGGTAACACAACTACAAAAAACTGGATGGTGCTCTCTTGTCTCTCCCCCCTCCTCCTCCTCCTCAAGAGAGCTCCGTTACTTTTTCCTAAGCGCCAGCGCTACTCCGACCGCGACAGCCAATATAGCCACGGCAGCAGCCCCGCCGTACAGCAGTATCGATTTCCCTTCCGGCAATAGGATAGGCTTCTCCTCGGCAGCGGAGGATTTCTCTTCCGCTTCTTCCAAATGGCCCTCTTTCCCCACTTTTTTTTCCCCTGGAAGCAGTATTTTCTCAGGTTCTGGTGCAGCCTTTTCTTCTGACGGGGCTAACTTTGGGACAGGTTTACTTAGTATGGGGATTTCAGGTTCAACAAGCTCTTCGGCCGCTTTTCCCTTTTCCTCCTGTTTTGCACGCGGAAGTGCAGAGGGATGTGCTTTTTCAACAGCAGCAACTTCAGCTTGAGGTTTTGCTTCCTGCAGAGAAGCAGAGGTTTCTGGAAACGCCGCCTGCATGGTCTCTGCAGCGCCAGCTGCCACCACTCCTTCCTCAATCCCCTCCGGTATCTCCTCCTTCTCCACGTGAACAATGTCGGAGTTGGAAGAGTTGTTCTCACTCCTCTCTTCGCCCCCTCCGTTGCTGTCCAGGCTTTTGACTTCTTCAGGATCCATAGCCACTTGCTGCCAGGACTCGGGTCCCAGGGAGACTGGCAGGCTCTCCGTGTGCCAGCTCTGACTCGCCGACAGGGACACGGGCAGGCTCTCCGACTGCCACGACGTGGTCACCGTGGGGGACTCCGGGGGGCTCACCTGGCCTGAGTTGTCACTGGTCAGGATGTAGATGTCATTACTGTCCTCCGCGATGAGCCCGGGGTACTCTTCCTCTTCGGATTCCAAAGTAAAGACCGTCCCCTACAAACAAAAAGGAGGGCACAACACATGAGCCAGGGCTTCAGCATTACCTCCCCTGTACAGGAAGGAACAGGACACCTGTAAACTTGAGCTGCAAGAAAGATGAGAGGGCTCTGCAGCTGCCTGACCTACATTTCAGTAGCTTACTGGACCCAGCTGGTCCAGCTGGCATTTCCAGAGAATGGAACCTCTTAGATGAGCTTTGCTGGGAGCTCCTCCTTTCCCTGACGTTATTGCATCGCCGAGTACATCACCACAACACACCACGTGAGCATTATTAACCAGACAAGATACTAAAATCTGAAACCAAACTGCAACAAAACAAAGCAAGCAAACACAAGGACATGTGCCCAGCTGAATACAGCTGCCTTCTCCCTTCTGTGCTCTCTATTGATTGTCTGTTTTCATCTAACAGTGTTCCTCTTACATTAATTTTATCCATTTCCAGTGCTATCTGAAGCCTGCATTTCTACTTTGTACCAACAAGCTGGAATATACAGTAATTCTAGTATTTTACTGCAAACAATTTTAGCTATTCTTAAAATTAACTTTTCAAGACTTTGGCTACACAACTTCAGTTGAAACAAACAACCAAGCACAGACATCCAGACATGCTGACAGTTTGCTTGCTTGTATTTAGCTCATTCCCCAGCAGTGATCAGTGGCTCCCAGCAAACTCCCCCCAGCTCACATATGGAGCATGACGTTCTATGGTATGGAATATCCCTTTGATATTACCAGTTTGGGTCAGCTCCCTCCCAGCCTCTTGTGCCTCTCCATGCTAACAGAGCATGAGAAACTGAAAGGGGCTCGGTTTAGGGTAAGCACTGCGCAGCCAAAACATCACCATGTCATCAACATTACTCTCATACTTAATCTAAAACCCAGCTCTGCAGTAGCTACCAAGAAGAAAATTACCTATTCCAGCTGATACCAGGACGAAGAGATGGGGCAGAGAAGAACCCCAAAGTTTGCTATGCCATATAATAGAAGTCTATGAAACCATTAACAGAGATTCAATAACTTTCTTGCTCATAACAAAAATATTTGAACACTATAAAGTACTGCAGTGCTGGGAGCCCCTTCTGTGCAAATTCCTTGTTCAATTATCAAGCTTTCCTGTACAGTCCATCATAACATGAAGAAAAAAATTCCATTCATTCTTTTTCTTTCTGCTCCCTTCCACATGCAATAGTTCCAAAGCACTCCAAGCTGTCCCTCTTTTTTAAACCTTTCCAAACACCAGTGCATTTGGGAGTTTTTGAGAAGGATTTTTTATTCATAAATGCCTTTAAATTGGTTGCATGTGGGAAACATCATCCAGCTCGGTAACATGTTCAGAAACTCTAAAGAGAAATGAAGCACAGAGTTCCTCAGGGAAATGGTTAAAAGCGATTAAGCTGTTTGCTACCTGCTTAAAGATGTCCACAAAGTCTTAATTCAGAATGAAATAAAAACTAATAAAGCATTACCTTTGTGAAATGTTCAGACACCACCCACATGCCAAAAAACCCAAAGCAAGTTCTGCTCTGTGAGCAGTGACTGACGATTCAGGACTCCGGTACCCTCTTGAAAGTCATGTTTCACTAGAACAACTAATTTTTTTTAAATGCAGCTCAGGCCACGGGAGCCAGGGAGAAGCAACCAGCTTTGCAAAGTAAGAGCAGTGGAAAAGAAGAGACAAGAAACTGAAGCGCAGGCAGAAGTTACTGGATCCAAAGAGCCCTGAGCTGTGTAGGCCAGGGCTGCTGTGCAGTGTGGGAGGACAGGACTCCACGGCAGCACTGACCTGTCCTGCTCCAGCACACACTGGACAGCAGCACAGCAGGGAGTCAGTCACTGTGCTCAGCTCCCACCACCCCGTGTGAGGATGGACAGGCAGCCTGCTGCTCACTCTGACATTGTACACTCACTCCTTTGACCATCAGGATTTGCTCTGCATGTTGATTAAGTAGGAAATTCTCTCACTGGAATATATAAGTCACTACCAGACACCTCCAATTATAACAGGTTTTTTATTTCCACAAGTGACACAGACTTAAGAGTGGCAATTAAACAACAAAATAATTAGGGGTGAAATCTCATGACCTTCCTCCTGCTCAGCTCTACCCTTCCACAAAGCAGGATCATTTCCCCCTCACAGCACATCACAACACACTAGGCCGCAGCTGTGATCTGACATTAGCAAAAAGAACAGGGACACACAGCCCTGATAACAGCTCTGCTCTTGGCACTGCCCTGGGAGTGTGCCCGTGCTGCTGTGACCCGCTCAACATGAGACAGATACAAAACTATTCCAAAACCACTCTGTGCTGCTGCGGGTTTGTGAGCCCCGGCCATTGCAGCAAACTTCCATAATAAAGCACCACCCAGGGCCATATTCTGACAGCCTGAATTCCCCTGCAGTCAGACCCTGTACACCAGAGAAAGCTTTGAGCCGTGACTCAGCAGGCCACGGAGGGCAGGATGGAGCCACCTGTAGCCAATGGGGGCAGTCGGGTACAGAGACTGCCATGAAATTTAAGCCATCCTGATGCTTCTTAATACGTACTTATTCCTTTAGCCTCTGCTTCTGCTCTCTTCCTGATCCACCACTCTTCACTACTGCCTTCCCTCTCATAAGGAAAATCAAAGGGAACCCACAGACAATTTGCCCATGATAAAAAAGAACACGTAGTATAAGGTACCACCACAGCTGCTATGTGGACCAGTAGCTGCCCAGGCCCAGAAAATATCTTTGCTCAGTATGACACGATGCCAGATCCTCACCAAGCTGACAAACAGATGGGGAGGCAACACTGATGAACAAGGATTGGGCATTAGTTATTCTGGTTATTCCCACGTATCAGGGCATTTTCAAAATGTGCTTTGCCGGAGCACTTTCACCGGAGACACACTGCTAACAAAACACAAGTAAGATCTGAGCATATCCTGAGGGTAACACGCAGGATAAACTGCTTTGGAGAGCATAAGGAAATGAAGGGAGGGTACTACAAGAAACATGGGCAACCCTCAACACTTCAAATTCTTCATTAATACATGTACCAAACCACACACACATCCTGCCTTCAGCAGAAGGGAGGAGGGCCAAAGGGGCTCAAGAGTGTTATTGTTCCTCTTCTCACGCAGGCTGCGCTGACCTCAAAAGAGTTATCAGCCGCTGGCTCCCTATAAATCAGAGCCTTATGCAGCCTGGCTGAGCCCTTTCTGTCTTTACAGACAATTTAACTTCCATGTCAGTGCCTCGGGGACACAACTCTCCAAGCCTGAAGCCACGGCTGGCAAACCTGGGGGAGAGCTGAACACCCTGAGTGGCAGTGGGTAATTCCACCACTTTTTCATTAAAAGCTTGCGAAGCTTTAATTGAAAAGCCAGACAGTAATAGGCATTATTTAGGATGCGTGATTAATATTTCTTGAGCTGAATTAAGATTTAATACATAAAGTCAAGCGGATAAAGCCAGGATTTTGTGCCAGTTCAGTTGAGGTTTGCACTTCCTGGTGTTTTGGTTTTTTGTTTGTTTGTTTGTTTTTCCTTTTAAAGCAACTGCAATAAAATCTGAATGACATTCAGGACAATTCTCTTGATTCATCTACAGATGTGACCCAGAAGCAAAGCCCCAACAGGCAGATTATTTCAGGACAGGATGTAACATGTGGAAGGATTTTTAATAACCTGAGGCCTCATATAAGCCCTACAATTTAGATTTAATGATAAGTAAGAATGTATGTAAGCATTTCTTTATCTGCTTTGTTTATTCTAAACAGACAGTCTACTGCTTCAAACCAGAAAGATCACAGTTGCTCTTTTCCAAATTTGCCACGGGAGACTTGCAAACTCATCCAGCACACTTAGAGAACCACATCAGGTATGGTAGAGGAGCGTGGGTAAGCCCCTCACCAGAGCATCCTGCCACTCCTGATCCCAGCCACTGCCACTTGAGGGAAGAGAGGGCACAAGTTATGAGGAGGAGAAGGAGAACTGCATATTTCCCTTCTTGGCTAGAACATAACCAGAATGGTTCACAGCCCATGAGGCAGGCCTGAGGAAAAGATCAACTTAACTCTGTTGAGGTGGCATCTGCAGACCTAAAGAACAGAGGTACTGCAGTCAATCACTGTCCTCAGCCTGTGGGGTCTGACTTGCAGAAAGTGCTTGGACAAGTGACAGAAAGCACTTGAACAAATGCGGCAGACTCACGCTCAGGACAGGCTGTAGCCAGTATGCTACAGGGTGAGCTACACTGGACAACTCTAAACTGGTAGCAAGATGACAAAAAAACCCATCTGAAAGCTCCCCCAACAAGCAGAATCCATCAGTCTGGATTTAGCTGTAGTCCTGCCAGTGCCAGGACACTGAACTTCGCTGAAAATCACTCTCAGCCGTGGATTCAGAACACTACCAGTCACAGAATCGACCAGGTTGGAAAAGACCTCCAAGATCATCAAGTCCAACCCTTGATCCAATACTAAGTGCCACATCCAGTCTCATCTTAAAAACCTCCAGGGACGGTGAATCCACCACCTCCCTGGGCAGCCCATTCCAATGTCTGTGACATACAGTACAGAACTGCTACTTAAAAACACCTGTCAAGTTTCAATTTTGACTTAAAGACAGCAAACATAACAAAAAAAACTCCAAACCACGACTTGGAAACTGACTCTTATGATGACTAATATTATTATTTATAGTATTCTAATAGGTTGTTAAGGGTATAGAAACAAACAGACTTATTAACTATAGTAGTTATATTTGCTAAACAGCAAAACTTTAACTATACATAAGAAAAAAAATCCTTATTTAGCAAAATAATAATTTCAGCCTCATTTATGTAAAGCTGCTTCTGGTGCAAAGCAATATTCAAATCCAAATTCTGCATGTCTCAAAGACAAAAGCAACTTTTTTTCTCTATGAAAATAGCAGGAGTAGTAGCACACACTGCATCTATAATGGAGATATTAGATAGTGGACAGAAAAAGATCCCCATCAAGGTGTCCAACAGAGCGTTTACTGCATCTTAGAGAAGACTTTGAATGCCCTGCCCTGTAAACACTGTAGACCAGGAAAATGCAAACCAACTGTGTCTAACTGCTGTGGAAGCTGCTTCTAAGGTTTGGTTTTAAGTGTTCTTAAAAGCTCAACTGGTCTCTCTGGTTCAGTTCTTAAAATACAAACAAGGAATTATGTGGACAGGCAACTCACACAAAACTCATTTCTGAAGACACAGAAAAACCCACCTGAAAAACCACACAGCCCAGAAAGCCACATGCACACCCCAGATCCTGATTTTGTCCAGCACAGGCAAAAATTCCGTATACAGGTCGAAGTACCACCAGGTGAAAAAATAAACATGTTCCCTGGGCTTCAACCCTTCAACATCAAACTAAAAAGACCCCTATAAAATCCCTGACAAAAAGAGCATCTTGAGGATCAGGAGGAAATACTGGCAGAACAGTTCCAGGAGAGCAATTCTGGCTGTGATAAAAAATTCAAACCACTCAACTCAGCTAGAAGTTTCTTAGGTGAGGGTACTGACTATCGTGTAACAATAACTTATCACAGAGAGAAACGAAGTTAAAGAACCATTTGGACAATGTTCTCAGGCACATGGTGTGATTCAGGGCCAGGACTTGGACTCGATGATCCTTGTGGGTCCCTTCCAACTCAGGATATTCTCTGACTGTATGGCCCTTTCCTCATACCAGAAGTGTCACAGCAATGAGCACTACGAACCCATCAAGTGCATTTGTGCTTAAAATCTACTGTCTGAAAAACAGGATGCAAGGAGTGACAAACTGGGCTGTGTCCAGAGATCCTAAGACATCTCCCTCTGGGGAAATAAGCAAACTTCCCACAACAACAAACTTTCCCAGAGCTGGGAACACTCTTGCTGTAGGATTTCTAGCTGTGGCAGAGGAGCAGTCAGTCATGTGCTGGTGCTGAGGGATGAGCAGGCAAAGGCTGTGCCCAGGAACGGCTGCCGGGGTCCAGAAGCTCCGCTCCCACCCTGGTTTGACCAGGCTGCAGTTCCATCTGCTCCGTGTCTCAATCCACAGCCCCAGTACACTGTGCCTTTTCAGACCCTCCTGGAAGTCAGACCTGACAGCACTACCCTGCTAATCCTCCAGAGAAAGGGATTATAAAGGAGCTGCCGACAACACTCAGATCCAGAGCAATACATTTTGAAATATAAAGAAGTAAGAAAAAGCCCTCAGGCACTTACTGTGCCTCTCCGTCCATCTCTCTGAAACCATCGAGATAGGTGGAGCCAAGACAAAGAGCGCAGAGTTCTTACAGATAGTCCACAAATAGGACAGCACTTTTTGTTAAGGAAAAAAAAGGAAAAAAAGGTTGAATGAACCAGATCAAAGCACTCCTGTATTGCAGCCACTGCTGTCATTCTTCCCTTCAAGGAATGCTTTGGCTATAACAGCCTGCAGAAGTGATCCTATTCCATCCCTGCCCTCCAACATAACCTCTACAACCTGCAGAGAGTCAGTACCAAACAAACATCCTTTAAGGTTTTGGTCTTATCTGTATAAATTGAGGTAAATTCAGTTATTTATAGACCACTTCTTCAGACAGCCAAATTTGAAGTTGTTGGAGGGAAAAAGAAAAAGCAGATCTAGTTGCTCCTTTACTATTTAATTTCCTTTTTCAGCCACAGTGCTTAAAAAATATATTACTGTACCAAAGACGTTACATACAAATAAAAGTGGACACTTCACTGCAGTGTACCGTGACACAAGTGGAAATTATAATTATTTTTAAAGGAAAATTCCTTTCTAGGACTTCTCTAATTAGACTGCCCTTTCTTGCATCTCTCCCACATTAAACTTACTTCTCTCTCCTCCAGTGGAGCACATCTCTCTATTTCTGCATTGTCATTCCCAGGGCAGACACCTGGACTGCTGCAGGAGATTTTCATCTCTGGTAGCACAAACTGACTGCCTCCTTCCGTGGGATGACAAACATCTCTTTACTGTTTCTCCTCCAGATTGTTTAACAGACTTTAACATGCACATTATTCAAGGACCAGCAGCAAAAAATATTTAAACTCACTGCACAGCCCAAGACAAAACACCGGGAACACAAAGAGAACAGCTCCTCTAAGGCTGAGATAGGAAACCGTAAACACTGTGCAGATTACAAGCAAATTTACTTTTCCTCTCTTCAACATGGGCAATGAACCAGTTAAACGCAAATCCAGGTCTGAACATCATAAGAAAAGAACCCTGGGAAGGCAGAGACAATTTGAGTTTCACAAATACAAGTTCCAGGCTGCTACTGAGAGAAGAAGGGTTATTAACTGCACCCCGATAAACACCGATTGCGTGTGCTTATTTCACCTCTTCAAACAAGGGAAAAGCAGATGGGCTTGTAAGAGGAATGTGAGTCTGAGAGAAAGAAAAGGCAGCTAGTTTCCAAGCAATCTTACACTTTTTCCTCCTTATAGACATTCTCAGGCTATTTCTACATATATGAAATCTAACCATGAAAAACAGGATCTGCAGAACTTGAGAAGTCAATTTTTCGGGAGTAGGGGTGGAAAAGGAAGAGGAAAAAAATCCTTACCAACTGACTGGCCTTACTGTGCACTGTTCCAGGAGACCAAGAATTGCTTCTGATGCAGCAGCATTCAGCCCTGAAGAAGTCAGACAAGAGCAAAAAGGGAGGGGAGGTATGAGTAGGAAAGGGAAGGGAGAGGAGGAGAAGGGAGGGGAGAGCAGAAAGAGGGAGGGGAGAGCAGAAAGAGGGAGGGGAGAGCACGTACACTGCATGACAGTTTGTTGAGCCCTAATATTGCTTCTGGGAAAGAGAAGAACAAAGCTACTTGTAAATCAGGCTGGGTATTGCTTTGCAATGGTTCAAGATGATAAAGGAAGGAGATCTTAGTATGACCATTTGACTTGTTAGTCAGGAGGAAGGAATGTGTCCCCTATTTAGAGAACCTGGAATGCCCACCACACTTTTTGCTCCAAAAGAGAGATCATACTAAAACTTAAGAGTCAAGCAGGCTAAATGCAAGAGCTGCAGCCAAACCTATCATAGCAATTAGTGAAAGAGGGAGGCTGTCCAGAAGAAAGCAAGACTTCCTTGCTTTCCTACAGTCCTCCAAAATCCATTTGCATCTATTTGCAAATCTAAGAGATTGTAAACTAGATGATGTGGTCCTTTCATCTCTTCATTCATGTTTATGTTGCCAGCTGCACCCAAACACAGTCTACAGTGAACTGCAGACATTCCTACTTGGAAGACTTTCATCCTGAAATAGTAGAAGAGAGCCAGGGGAAGGGGAACAGCATACACAGTGGCCAGAATCACAGTACTGAAATACCATATGCACTTGAACACAAAAATATGCCAGCCATTCCCTCACCAACCGACCCACCATGACATCCCAGTCCCATCCTGCCACCAACAGCTGAATCACAATTTTAGTGCCTGAAGGGAGAATGGGAGGGGAACACTCATTGCTTCAACACATCATCTCATCACCATATCTCTGCAGGACTGGCATGAAAAAAGATCAAAACGCAACTTCTCATCCTTGCGTATCTCAAATTTCCCATTCCCTACAAGCCACATCGACTTCTTGAAATCTGCTGCACAGCTATCCAATTTGTAAGTCTTAACTCCCTTGAGCCAGCAATTTTGCTTCTAGTTAACTGTCCACCATCCTCAATCAGATGCTTTCCCAGACCAACAAGTCTCCTGAGCTCACAAAGGAACCTTCAAGCCTTGCACACAGGCAGAACCCTGGGAGCTCTTCCAGCCGCGTCGTGGCTGCACAGCAGGATGCAGCAAGTGCATGACACAGCTCTATAAAATTCTGAGTCCCCAGACCCACAGTGGGGCATAGGAAGGGCTCAGCTGACCCCTTACCTTTGACTGGCTACTTCCCTCCTGGAAAAGGTTGACTTCAATCCAAAAATTGAGAAAGATCCCAAATTATGTGGTGCCAAGGGAAGAGACCACACCAGAGATACCACAGAGTTTTTCAGGTCTGCCCCTGAAAAGCTGACTCCTGTGAAGTTCTCCTCTGCTCCTGGCCCACAAAAAACCAGAGAGGCTATTCTGGCATCTTCTGAGTTTTAAGCAAGCTCTTAGCAGCTGCAGGAAAGACCTGTCTTAACCAGCTCCAAAATAACACAAAAACTGACCCTCTTACTGTCACAGCAACATGAGTCACTGGAGACTCCCAGGTTTCTATGCTGCCCTTATGGCTCTAGCAGATTATTACTGACAACTTGATCCGGCACACAGAGCCCCCGTGGCAGATGCTTATCTTAAAAAATGCAAACACTTCCATGGCAGCAAACAGCCAGGCGGCTCTTCCCGGCCCTTCTCGGAAACACCACCTCTCCCACCCCAGCCCCACACCCTGCTCCCAGCACTGCCATCCCCAACCACCATCCCACAGGCTCAGAACAAACTGAGAATCATGCAACTTGGGAAAAACAAACATTTTGCTTACAGGGGGGGAATACAGTAAAACCATATATTCCCCTTCCTCCATATAAAAGTCACACGCCCAGTGGGTCCCCAACCTATGCCCAGAGCAACTCACAAAAGGTTAGTGCAGCTACATTAATCCATCTGGAAGGGATTTTCATCACCTTGTCTCTTTCCTCGCCTCTTGTGCTGTTTCAAAAATAGCTCTGGCTTGTTTGCTGCACCGCCTGTGTCAGTGTGATTTCATGCCTGGCTGGACGGACACAGACGGGCTCGCAGCCCGGCTCTGCACACACATGCACAGTCACACAAACACAAAGCACAGCCCCCTCCCTCCCTTGGAGGCCGTGCTGGAAAGCTGCTTGTTTTCAGAGGCTTTGCACTGTATTAAGTGTGTTTACAGCAGGCCTCTAAAAGGGGCTGGAGAACAACCACAGCCCTTTCTGGGGTTAAAAAACAAGGCAGGAAAGCAAAACAGCACCAACATTGATCTGTCTCAAAGCTGCAAGTAAGGACCTGTCCTGGGATGAAAATACTTTGAAATGTGAGTGCATTTATCAAACAACCTGAGGCCATTTGGCTGAGTGCTGTTAGTGCTTCTGTCCATTAAAGACAAACAATCCCTCCCAAAGGCCTTGAAAACTATTATCCACCACTGCCAGGAACGGAACAGATAAAGAAGGTGCAGATGTACAGAAATTCTGGAAAGAACTACTCTTAAAAAAAACCTCAGGTACACTCTTGAAATGTGAGAAGCTTCTGAATGAGATTTTTCCTACTAGTGCTTTTTTTATCACTGGGTTTTCCTGAACAGCTTTTCTTTTTAGAATAAATCAACTTGCTGGAGCCATTTCACAAATCCCAGATTAATTCCATTCAAATCTGGCATCCTTCCCAAACCCAGTAATCTAAGGCTCAGCCTTCAAGACCCAGCTCCTGGGCTGTGAGCTGTCTCTCTGATGTATTTTTAAATGAAACCTTCTCAGCATGCCATGACTCAGGAACATTGGTTACCATGAATTAAAGATTTAAACAAGGAAAAACGAAGCACAAAGAAATCCTGATTGCTCATTCTATGCATGTTCCGATACAGCTATAAAGTCTAATATGCATGAGGCATTTTAACACTTATTATAAAAATAAATTAGTACCTACTGACATTTCTGTATGAAATGCTCTCCAATTACTTATCTGCTAAAAAGCCCTTCTGAAATTTAAGAGGAGAAAATATACTATTCCCAGCAGTCAGCAGGGGATACTATGAAAAAGATCAGGCTCTTGGGCACAGTATCTCTTGGTAAGGGTGCTTGCTTCCACAAGCAGTGCTGCATGTATATTAACAGAAAAGCACATACAATCAAAAGCTCACCATATAAATTAGCAACACATTAGCACCTTAACACAAAGTGTATGAAACCTAATTGTTATCTGACACCTAAGGACCTCTTCAATTGCAACAGCAATCCAGCAAACCAGGCATGCAAAGAACTGGAACAGATTGCCTGGGGAAATTGTGGAGTCCAATCACACAGGTCTTTAATGTCAACATCAGAAATGAATGGGTAAAAGTCAGTTCTGCCTTGGGGCAGAGAAGTGACATAGATCACTGGCCAAGATCCCTTTCTGTTCCTGACCTCCTCCTATTTTTTTTCTTTTCCTGAGTCATTCCCTCTCACATCTGCTTATTTCTAGCAACCCCTCTTAGCTTTCACTCCTGGTTTGACTCGTATCACACTTAGAAATAAGCTTTGAACAAAGTATGAAAATGAAACATGGTCTTCTTACCCATCCTCCCTGTTGAATGATATAGTCTGCAGAATAGTCTTCTAGATATGTCACCCCGAAGTTCACAAGGGCACTCAGTGGTTCCTGGCCCCGTCTGGTTAACTCCATCAGAAACTGTTGTAACAGAACCAGGGGCACCAAGACCTTCAAAAAACAAGAATTGTGAATAAATACAGAAAGCATCATCAATGCTACTGTGTTGCTAGAACAGAATTCATATGGTCAACTGAAAAGGTCTGAGTCTACAAGTCCAAAGAGAGTTAAGTCCAGAGACTTAATTTCTGACATTTCAATACACTTCATTTCTGTGAAGACACAAGGCAGACACGCAATACAAGGCACTAAAAAAGAAGCACTCCATTTGATATGCAAAATTACACAGCTTAACTAGAGAATTTCACAGGACAGGACCGCAGTGCTATCTTAAACCCCATTTTTTTCCCAAGACAGGATTCAGGTAGAGAAGCAGAAGAGGTCCAGAACTTTCTACCCCAGAAATGGAAAGATGCAACATAGCTTGAAGGGATATGCATCCAAATTGTATTTAAGCAGCAAACTCATACACATTCTTGAACAGATACTCTGCACTTCTCTTTAGAAGTTCACCCGTGACCTTCAGACGGGACAGAAACAAACACCTCCTCTCAGCAGCATAACATTAAGACATCTTTAGAATGACAAACATAAACCCCTCTCCATGTCAAACTATGACAAACGTAGCACACAGATTTTGCTTCCTCATTTCCCACTCCCATTCCTCTCCCCTTTGTCTTTAATTGAATGCTCAGCCTCAATCCAAATTGCTCCAGAAGATGAAAGACTGTGAACCCATCTCCTTCATATTATAAAGTTCTAGCCACCTCCTTCTGAAATAATGTTTTTGTTTGCCTAAACAACAAGCAGTTGAACTTTTAAACTCTAAATTTATTCTCCTAGAGCACCCAAGAGCCCCTCTGGGCACAGTTTATAAGCAGCGCTTTGCCAAGGTCAGGAAACTGGCATGAACTGAAGTCACGAGCATCTGAAAAAGCACTTTTATGATGTGAGAGAAAAATATTTGTCAGTTTTACCACCCCCTCATTTGTGACAACTGCACTGCACATCCATTCACTGTGCAGACGCTGTTCCCCAGCTGCACAAGGGCTTTCCTACTGCTCATACTGACCTCCTAGTGCCTCCTTCCTTTTCCAGTCTCTTCCCCCTTCAGCCTGGTTTTCTTTGCTGGAAATATCCTGCATTACTATTACTATCCCTGAAATCACACCTTAGGATGCAAAGCTGGAGGAAGAATAGGAAAAGTAGGCTGGGTTTGAGATTTGTACTAAATCCATGATGGTGTCACACTGAGGTGGACTACTGAAACCAGACAGGACCTAAAAATTGCCTGTTGCCTGATAATTTGAGATGTTCCAGCTGACTAACAACTGTGAGAGTCCAATACTGTGGCAGACAGGTTACAGAACTGTTCTGTGATGAACAGTTAACACTGGTAACTGTCAACACTTCACTAGGAATGTCATGGTGCTTGAATTTTAAAAGCGAGATAGTGTCTGATTTTTAAAAGTCTGGGGTTTTTTGAGTTTCTTGCGATTGATCTCAACTCAGAGGCAGAAGAAGTGCAAGCTCACAGTGCAGAAACATAAGGAGCCAGTCAAGGTGAGATGTCAGAAGAAACTTCAATCTTTCTGGATCCAAAAAAAAAGCATGCTCTCAAGGGTAGGCATCTTTCAGAGGCTTTGGGCACACCCACATAACTCTACAAGAGCATGAACGCTGAGATCTGATAATATTTGACATTTACTGTAAGCTGAAGGCAAGAGAAAAAAAGGCAAAAAGAAGCTGCTTGGGAGATGAAGGGAGCTCCAACGCTGGCACACTGAACATGACTTCCCTTCTTCCTCTGCCAGCTTCAATGCCTAATCCATCCATTCCTCCCAAATTCAGTGAGCCTGTGCAAGCCTCAGGACCGAGGGACCAAACTCAAACTCTAATACCAGTCCCACACAGACCAACAAACACCACTTGGTTTTCCTTTCCTCCTGAAATTACTGCCACTTCTACCTTTGAGACCAGGACAAACAGGAGCAGGTTTGCATGACACTGTCCCTAAATTCATGAAAGAAATTACCTTCACAGTACTTCCACAGAGGTTACAACAGCTCTGTGTACAGAAGAGTAGCTGTGAGAATGGTGATGAGGTTTAACTAGACCAAAGTAAAAATACACCCTTTGCAATTTGGAGCAACGGCAATTCCCTCCACCAGGATGCCTGGGAAAGGAATGCTAAGGGCTATTTATATTATGACTGAAGAAAAGCATACACAGAAAAGAGCTGGCAAAAGAAAACTTCTAGGGAATCATTAAAAAAGCCACTTTACTATCAGAAGATTGTGTAAATGGAAGATTTGTGTCAGTGGTACCATTCCAGTCCCATAGTTCTGTATTACAAATTCAAATGTGTATACCAAAAAAATTACTACAAAGGAAGTTCAGAAACTTTCAAGCAGCTGTATCCAAAATGATTGCAGCTCTGCATACCTTTTGACTATTTCAACATAAAATTCACCTAACTCTTCATTATTTCTTACATTTTTGTTGTATTATCCTTTGGCCCTGTTAATAATAAGAATGGGGCACTAAGGTGACTGCTAACCTACCCACCAGTTCCACTGCAACCATCCCTTTACATCCCATGTGCCAGTCAGTTAACCAAATCTGTTGAGGAGTTCAAACATACCACTGCACTTTGGAAAACATCCGTATTTTTAAAGGGCAAAAACAACAGCTATATTTTCCAAGTGTCCTCCTTTTGCTCACACTTGGATGATGAATATTCTTCGGAAGCTTGTATGACTAAACATGACACCTCCCCAATTTCAAACCATCAGCTACTGCCACAGCTCCTGTGCATCTTCAATTTCTGCTCCATCCAAGAAACTATAGGATACAGGGAATGCTTTGTTACCCTGTTCTGCCAGGCCAGCTAGTTGTGTTTTCTTATTATTCAGTCATAAAAAGGGAGGAAGTTTCAGGTCTCCCAAACATAAATCCTCCAGATTTTCACAAACTTGAGGCCAGCACAGCCTCATTTTGCTGCTATGTGCTTGCTAATTAGACCTAACACTATCTCTATTTATAGCTGCTTCTTAAAATTATTTTTCTAACAGCTTCTTTACAGTGAAAATTAAGCTGGGCTGAGATGGGAGGAAAGATATCTAGATCTCTTCTGTTACAAAATACAATTCTGATTTAGATGATAAAGGAATTTAGAAGGAAATGAAAGCAACACAAATGTATTCCACCTCCTCAAAACAAGTATTATTAAAGGAACTGCTGGGCATTCCTGAAGCATCAAACTACCATGAAAACAATACAAACAGATGCTGTGCCAGTCTACAAAATTTCCATTCTGGTTTGCTTCTGAACTGTAAGTTTTGCAGCAACACATGTTACAGGCAAGCAAAGCTGATGGCAACCACAAGGTGATGGGGACCAAAATCCACCACCCTCAGGGGCTGCACTAATGGAGGCTGAATCATAACCCCCCCAAAACAGCCAATCCATCTCCCCAGGGCTGTATCTTCAAGAGGTGGGTTCCAAAAGCAGACTGAGAGGCACCAGGACACTGACAAGCCCCATCCACCTCTTCCCTTGCCAGCTGAGCCACAATGACTGGTTTTATGCTTGCTTTTAGTTTTCACCAACTGAAAAGTAAAATGTGCTAGCTTAAGCCACCTTCTTGATAATCAGATTTCATGGTTGTTTAAACTAAAATGCTGTGAATCACAAGATGACAAATTGAAAGAGCACACACATAAAGCAATTATAATTGCTGGAGCCATGGGCAGTAACTTGTCATGCAATGTTTAAACAAACTGCTTTACAAGTGCCCACACCCTTGGTTAGTTTCTAAAGTAAGCAGGGAAATCTAGTCAAGGAAAAGTATTTCTGGAAAAAAATATAAAGAGGAGAAAAAGATTTCTTGTTCTATTTTAAATTTAAGACTAAATTTTAACGCTCAAATTGTGATTAAATTTGCAAATAGTTATTTCATTCTTTTTCTGCTGCCCACTGAACCCATCAGAGAATGATTAAGGAGATGAATTTGAATGCTTAATGAAAGATGAATCTGGGAAGAGTAATTCTACTCATTCTACATTAAAAGTGTTATAAAGATAGCTCACTTACAGATTTGTATTTTGTTTTAAAGAGAAGGTTCGGTTCATTTACAGATTTGCAAATTGCTTTAAAAGGAAGTTTTGAATCATTTGAGACAACTACTCCGGAATCCAGGTAGGCACACTATGCTTATGTTTTCTGAACAATTTCAGTATCATGAAGATACTGTCAATTTTTATTTTCACCAAGATCAGCACTCTTTTTTACATGTATTTTAAACCTGACATGGGAACAGAAGAACACCAGAGAAGTATTACAAAAACATCTGCAACAGATTTCATTACAAAATGGCTACGGAAATAAACGTCTCTTGGGAATTTAAAAATGTTTAATGGCTATTAAAAAATAAAGTCAAGCAACATCTCTAACTTTTCATTTTACTATAATAGAGGAAGGTTGACCTAATACTTACATTCTATAACTTCTGACTTTATCTAAAAACTACTCAGTATGTGCATGTTCCGAGAGCGCAATTTATTTCACACTAAAACCAAGTGGGTTCTTTCTATTCTTGTACCTCTTAAAACCATTATGAACATCAAACAGATATGAGACATATCCAAGTTAAAGTCATTTATCTGGTACCTTGTTCCATCCACTGGCATGAGCAGCTGCCTCTTGTGTGCGCTCTCGATATTCTTGATATGTCACCGGCCTGCAGAAGTTAAACCAACACTGAAAGTTATAAAAGGAAACAAAAGAACAAGAATAAAAAATAAAATTCTCAGTTTCCAGAGAATAAAACATTTTCACATGCATCATAGCAAATAATTTTCCAGACCTAACAAGTCCCATGTTTCAGGACATAAAACGCCGGCACCAGACAGGGTCAGGAAGCCATCGCCTTCTCCCAGTTACACAATTTCATTTAACTGGTTAAGTGAATTTTGTAACAATTTGATACTCTACAACTTAGACATTAGATAAGTAGGCTCTCTGATATGCTACAAAATTCCTAAACTCTTGCATATAATTTTTTTATAATCTAAGACTTTAAAGATAGAAAATTCCACTAAGAAATTCATATGTGAGCGAGAGGCCAATGCAGAGTAAAAATTTTATAAACAAGATGGTCTGTGAATCAACAAAGACTTCTTGGCTGCATCAACATTATGTTAGAGTTGAAGCCTTTATTTGCAAGAAACAGCACTTTTGATCATAAAAAAACCCCTTCATATTTCAGTAGATACCTCTATTCCAGATTTATCACCTCTCTACTTCTCTGAATTGGGATAATGAAATTCCACTCTTCCATATTCTTTCCTCCAAGATCACACAGCATCTGATACAGAGTCAGTAACAACAAAGGCTTTCTGCCAAGTGATGCACTGCTTCAAAAGCATCTGTCCTGAGCCAGATCATTACAAAAGGCAGGTTTAGACTTTAGTTTAAGGGAAGTAGTTTTAACTGGCATTGGACAAGAAAATTGCTTATTGAATCTGTCATGATCTAACAGCCTGCTGAACCGTAACATTTGTTTATATGACTGTGAGAGAGCAGGAAATATAAGCAAAGTAAATATGTATTGCATCAAACAGCACTAGTGTAGGAAACACGGGTAAAAGAACAGAGTTAAAGCACAGTGGGGAAAACATCATTTGGGTTTGTAATTTTAAGTGCATTCTCTTAACTTCCTTGGTATGTTAGTTCTTTACAACACAAATCCAGATCAATCAGTGGGATGAGAAGAGCAAGAACAGCTGCAGGAAGGATATTCTCAGGAGATTAAACAGTAGCTCTACTTTGCCTTAGAAAAAGGCCACATAGTTTCACGGGCATTTCAGACTTTATATGTATGTCTGTACCTACATAAATAAAAAAGAATTACTTAGAATGCAAGCATTTTCCCATAGAAAACAGAAGAAGCCTAGAACATCAGGCTACCAACAAGCTAGAACCACTTAATTTTCAAAGACCTCCTTTCAGGAACTTTCCAAAAAGAATCAACCTGGAGTGCACCACTTATGACCCCTCAATGTCAGTCAGTCAGCCAACTATCAATAACCTCTAAGACACTTAAAATGCCGTTATTTCAATGTAACATTTTAGACACAGAAAAAAGATTGTTTGCATGACTTTCTGCTAATTTTCCAATTATTGGCAGTCTGGTTTTTCAGTGTGTTTGTTAGTGAGGTATTTTTCAGAACCTCAGCTCTTCAGAAGACAGTAAGTACAAGTTTTTAAGGCCCCGTGGGACTAATGCCTGGCTTGTAAAGGCAGATCAGCTGCTGCCATTTCTAGAGGAACACACTGGCCTATCTTTTGCCACTTAAGACAAGAGTGCACTTCTCCCTTGGATGACTCATGGAAAAAAAGACAACTGTCTTCACCTGTCTGGTCAGATGTTACATGGCACCTTTGGTGTGAACTCCAGATCAGGGTCACAGAATCACAGGATGGTTTGGGTTGGAAGGGACCTCTAAAGATCAATCTCACTATGTCAGGCTGCCCAGAGCCCCGTCCTACCTGACTTTGAACCGTCAGTTTTAAATGGTATCGGTCAGAAAAAGTCAACCCCTACTTGTCAACTAGGGAGCTCGTTAAGGAATATATGGGCTAACTGAGGAATCACAGAACAGCTGAGGTGGGAAGAGACCTCTGGAGAACATCCTGTCCAACCTCCTTGCTCTATCAGAGTCTCCTACGGCATGCTGCCCAGGACAGCTTTTGAGTATCTCCAAGTATGGAGACTCCACAACCCCTCTGGGCAACCTGTGCCAGTGTTCAGTCACCTTCACAGTAAAAGGGTGTTTCCTTTGTGCAGATGGAATGAATTCCAAATGTGTATCTTCCAGAAGTCTGCCACGAAGGGTATTACCTTCATGAGGGCATGAGATGCCTCTCCAATGTATCCATGGAAGACTTAATGCCCATGCAACAGAGTTTACACCAGGTGTTGATTTCTAGGCTTCCAATACCTTTTTGTTCCAACAGCTCATGAACAGCTACACAAACTCTTACAAAAAGTAGCACTGGAGATTCTCAGCCTCTTTTGAGCCACATTATTTTAACCATTCCACAAAACATAGGCTCAGAGAGCTGTTTGCCAATGTTGCCTTCACAACTGCATTTACGTAACCATCCCTAAAGCAGCACCTTCCAACTCAAGCTCTCTACAAACACATTTTGGAGGTCACTCAAAAAAGCCTCAAGTAATTCATGTGGATCCATTAAATTCAGGCTGGTAATTTATAACAGAAAACCAAGCAACCACAACAATTTTACCCATTTTCAAAAGACATTAATCAAGATACTAGCATGCCAAGTACACTGTGCTATTTAAACAACAGGCTTAAACTGGCAGCACAGCTCTTAAGGCACCCAGGTTAGCACAGGGGCCCACATCTGCTCCAGATGTGTACCTGAAGGGTGATCACAAAGCATTTTACCACCATCCTTTCAGGCAAACTCTCCCACTCATCAGATGCCAGACTACAAACCAACCCTCAGCTCCACTCTTAACTACAAGGTAAAGGAAGTTAATCTGGCTACAGCCCAGATTCATGAAATTAATTGGCAATGGCAGTGGCAGCTGCCAGTTTCACCAGCAACTCAAACTGCCTGAATCAGACTCAGAAGTTCAATGAAATAAGCTTAGAAAGATTTTTAGAACATACATTACTGCAAAGGCCAAATACCACAAAGAAGTATTAGCACATTACAACACCAAACCCCCCCCCAGCCAGATAAAGTAACATTGAAAAAGAAAGAAATGCAACACAAGATGCAGTTCCCTCTTCAGCATTTCAACAGCAGTCACACTGCAAAACACCTTCCTTTTGGAGAAGCAAATGGAAACTCACTTGCTAAGCAAGGTCTGTAGTGCTTTGTGCAGGTGTTCCTTCAACTCCTGGGACACTTTCTCCCCCAAATGAGCCAGGCAGTCTTCTATTGAGCTCTCTGGATTGACAGGGCTGAACACTGGGGAAGTGTGGCAGTCAAATCCTGTAGTGGTAAATGCTGAGAGAAAAAAGTATACAAAATAAAATAGATTCCTAAAAGACCATCAACAGTCTCAGGTTTCTCATGCCAGCAGTTAACACAGTTTACATGAGGGATGAAGAAATCACAGCTCTGTAGTCAAAGTATGTTATGAACAAACTGCAGTAAAACAGCATCCAAATACATTCTGGAAGTGGTACTTACGAGCCAGAGATGACTTTGAGCTGCATTTCCCCTCCAGCTCTTATTTCACAACTGCATCCCAGCCAGTAACTTTGCTGAATGTGCAGCTATTCTCAATTTTAAGCTGACATCAACCCTGATGGAGCAGCAAGGGAGCCTCTTTTCTGTGCTAGAATTTGCCCACACATGGACATCTCTGCAGCAGTACTGGAGTATCATTTTTTAAAATATTCTTTTGTTCATATAACCTTTTCCTTCTCCATTTAAAACTTCTAAGAAAGCTCTCTATGAATGAATTTAGAGTCTTTCTACTTCAGATTTCCAATTTGCCATGCACGTGCAAAGCAAAGATTGTTTTCAAATCATCCCTCACTGGGAACCCTACAAAAGCCACATCTACACATCAAAGCACATCACAATAAATAAACCTGATGTTTAAGAAATCTGATGGTTTAAGTCCACACTCCTTGGGATATTGGCTGCTGAGGGCTTCTGCCATCAGCTGCAGCAGTGTAAGGGCTGTTTACTTTTCATTATTTATAGTAGCCTATTAAATGTCATCCAGTTGTTTGCTTTGGCCGGGCTCCACCACTCCAAGTGGTGACGTTTAACTATTTTACTTCACGTGACAACGTGTAGAAATCTTGTGGGGGGAGGAGGGTAAAGAGATTCAATGCATTCAAAAATCTCTTTAACTGGAGTACCTGTTACAAATTAACCACCATTACAGTGCATTGAGATTATGGATTGAAACGGGAAAACCTGAAGAGCACCTTCCAAGATTTCTTCATCAAGACGTTTTAGCTCCTCCTCGATTTCTACTTTAATCTTCTCCAAAGCCTCTTTCTCCAAAGCATGTTGGGCCATAAGCTGTTGTTGAGCCCCTAGAAGAAACCAGAGAAATCATTCAAATGTTTCAATTCAATATTTAAAAAAAGGCAGACAATGGAACATGATATTGAAATATTAAATATTAAGGAATTCAGGGTGACAGTTCTGTTTCACTGTGACAAGTGACAAGTGACACAGTGACAAGTATGATTCCATAAGGGGACTTATTACATGAAACCAGAAACACCTAAACTTCCAGGCCTATTCAAGACAGAACAGGTGCTTTAAATATTAAAAAGAAAAAATAGAACTATAAAGTTACAAACAGAATATATAACAGCTTTGAAAACCAGCTTATCTTAAATTCATGAACAAAACCAAACCAAGGCACATAAACAAGCTGCCATTAAACCGAATACAGTCATCATCACATTACACTAAAACAAAGCTTGATTTTTAGTAGCAAAATAAAAAATTTGTGTTGATGCCTGCAAAATCTACCAAAATACTCAGAGCAAATATGCAATGACATCAATGAACAGTCCTGAAATCTGTGAACTGGGCATCATTTCCCTGGTCATGAGGATCTACAGGCCACAATGAAATAATTGAAGACTGGGTTCACAAGTAAGACTAAGGGCACAGGACCCCACAATTGTCAGTTATTTGTCAATTCTCATCTCCTGATCAAGCAATTTAGGAATTTGAAATGGCTGCCTATCCCCAGAAGTACACATGCCATGGTTTGGGATCATGAACACATATCCCACGTGCTGACTCCGGATATTTGGTCACAAAAAGTTGTTTCAGCCACTTCAATCATCTTAATCATTATGCTGAACCAAAACAGACACACAAAATTGTCTCCAAACAATCTAAGGTATTTAAGACATTTGAATCTTTAAGCAACTGCCTGCTGAATGTCAGCCTTTCCAATATAAGGCTTAATGGAAACATAACTACTCAAGTAACTTTTATGGGACGGGTCCTAATGCAAAGACCAGATGTCTGGGAGAGAGCTCTTGCTATTTAGCTGCTTTTTCTTCGGGTTTGCTCATCTTTATTTCTTCCATCAGCTTTCAAGCATGTCTTTAAATCCCATTCTTAAGGCAGACACAAGAACTGTTCCATTAACTGCTCTCTTATTTTCACCAAACTTCACTGAATCAATAGCCCACCACTGACATTTCTTCTTCCTTTCATTCCATTCCTTAAAATGTCCTACTTTACCTAAAGAGATAAAATGGGTCTCTGTTATATCTAAAGGAATATCAAAGTGAATTTTGTATCAACTTACTCCTGAAATAAATGAATAAACAAATAAAATCGTCAACAAAACTTCCCTTTGCTTAGTAATCCCCCTTCCAGCCATTTCCTTCCCTAAGTTTTGGGTCAGTTATCAGTCCCCATTAGCCCTGCACTCTGTTACTTTCAACACTATCAGTGACTGGGCTACCCAAAACATATTTACTTAGCTCTCTTATTCTGAGTGTTCCTCAGAATTCTATTTTTTGGGACTTGATGTTCTCTTACACCCCTGATTTAAATACCACCTCCTGGCTGAGCTTCTGATAACGTTCCTCACGTCCAATCCCTGACAATCGCCCTTTCTGCACCTACACCAACTGCTACAGCTTTCATATCCAAATCTTCAGGTAAGTCCTGTAACAGTCAGTGTAGCTTCCTGGCACATCTTTCTTCATGCCTGTTTTGAAGACATTAAATCATAATTTGGTGGTCTTATGAACAACTGTTTTATGGCCCGTTTTCTTTGGTCTGTCTCTGTTTAAATCTGCTGGCACTCTCTTTAAGTGTTAATTGCCTGCCCCCTTCCTCCACAATGGACACATAATATCACTAATTTTCGCACCAGAGTGTGTGAAAACCCTAAAAGCAGTTAACACACACAGATGTGCAGTTAATTACACACAAGTGGAGTACACTGTGCATTTTCTGTATTTCAAAAAACACCGTGCAATGAGACTTTCAAGGTCTCCTCCAATCGAAAAATAATCAATCCACTGAATGTGTGTTAATGCTCACAGATATCTGAGACAAAAGCTTTCTAAACCAATGTGTGCTTAAGTCAGTACAAAATGTTTTCATTTATTTATGTGACCAGTCTAAAAGAACAGTCAGTTTAATTCCATTTTACTTAACCACACATGTGCAGAATAGCTTTATTCAGCTTCTTAAATCCCTTCCCAAAGCAGTCTCTCTTTGCCACTCTGAACCATGAATTCCTGAGAGGAGCAAACTGTTCCTCCTGTTGGTTAATGCCTTGTCAGTCCCTTTCAGTCGCCTCTTTGAGTCAAGTGCAACAAGTACTTGCAAGTGCAAACCCCTCCTTGAACCTGTGCTGGAAGGGACGAGGGTGCTCAGGAGAGCACCGTTCTCACGGGACTGACGTGACGGTGATGGCACATGACAAGCTGTCATACTGGATAAGAAGTCACCCGGAAAATGGAAGGAAGAGAAATTCCATTGCTGCCAGGGTACAAAAGAGCTGTTTAGATAATCAGCGCTGCAGTCAATGGTTTCCATCTCGTAACACCCACAACTTTGCAGCAGCTGCTGATTCCGAGAGCACCTGACTGTTCAGTCATGCCAAAACATCAAAACCCAATCCCTCCCACACCAGTGACTTTGCACTGTTTATTCCCTTGATTATGAATGGACTTCAGCTTCCCGCAGCTCCTGCAGGTTGACCAATACCAACAAAAACTGCACACGGTGTTGGAGAACAGCAAAGGTCCTAATTGGGGAGTATCTTTTTCTCCTTCAGACAACTTCCAAGAGTGTTTGAAAACAGGTAGAATAAAACAGTAAGAACAGTCTGTAGTAGATGAGAACGTATGTTCATCATTTAATGATGCAAATGGTCACACCCTGTGGCTTGTAAGAGCCACAAACACTGAGTGCTTTCCTGTGCCCAAGAAATGGCTTTGCCTCTTGTGAGCTTTTGGTAAACCAACCCTTCAAGGCCTCTTCCCAACCCAGAGGCTCAACAAACCTCTGTTACATGGTCTTATACAACCAGGTTAGTGCACTCTACTTTCTATTTATTTAATAAATGTTTCCTTTTGCACAACTATATTGTTAAGATTTTGGCTTTCAGGTATTTGGAGGTAACATGAAAAGTAGAGGAAACTGTGTTTTAGAAGTCCATCACTGCCCATCAGTTAATACTTCAGTAAAACTCCATTGGTAAGGCCATTCCAGAAGTTTGGTAACAATACAAGACTAACCCGTTCCCCAGGTTTGATCCCAGCAAGAGGAGGGGTGGGAAGTCATTCATCAGAACTGGAGAGTCTGCACATCTGAGTCTACAGTGCTTGTGGCAAATACTGCAGCTAACAAGGGACAGCAGCAACTACAAGGAGAGATCTCTTTACAAACAGATTGATCCTTTAATGAAAAGGCTCAGCTTAAAAAAAACAACTAAAGAAGTCTAAAATACTAAGAACCAAAAAGAGACAGGACATTGCTAAGTAGCAGGGGGGTTACAGCAGTTCATACAGTGATTCCAAAACAGATAACAAATGGTTAAAAGAACATAATAATTGGATTAAAGTACTGTGGATAGCAGGCACCTCAGGGAAACTGAAAAACTGTCAAAACCTTGTTCACCTCTTGACTAATCTATGTCACCATGCAGTTATGCCACTGATTATCAATCTTCCAGATGCTCTGTATGTTAAGGCATTAATCAAGATTTCTCATTCTGTCAAGAAAAACACAGAAAAACTACTGTCCTTCACCACCTCTGTTATAGCCACGGGCTCTTGGGATGATGTCAAAACATGGGGAAGTACATTAAAAAAGAGGAATACACTAAAAGACCCTCCTTGATGAAACACAAAGAAGTATTTATAATACAAATTCACTGAATCACAAAAACAAAGTACTTTGACTCACTTAAAAACCAAGAAGTACAAACAAGTTCAGCAGATGGAAGCTTCTATAATGAGTGTAACTTCAGGGGGAAAAATGAAGAGAAGTTTTCCAACACTTGATATTTACCTTCTGTGTGTGAACCAGTAGTTACAGGTATGACAAAGAGTTCTGAAAAAATACCAAAGCATCTCCCCACAATCTAATGAACAGACAACTGAGCTTCCACACATTTTAAATGTGTGTACTCACTTGTTGCCTCAAACCATATGAACTTACACAGGCGGGATCTTACTCTGTGTTTTATCGATTTATCTGAGCAACTGGTACTATCCATCTATCTGAAAACCTACCAAAAAGTAACAGAATTTATTGCTAATGGACTTTGTTTCTAATAAACTGAAGTGACTGTTATGCAGAATCACTATTATGCCAAAACTGATAGGAAAAAAATCTCTCAAACATTCCCCGGTTAAATTTGCTGGATTTTCCTCTGGAGGCACTGAAACCCACTGCAGAGAACTACAGAGTTGTAATGTTAAAAGATTGGTTTATCCAATAAAACCATTTTTTTCTTCAAGAGTCTGGAATACCACAGATGGTTCTCTCTTCAATCCCTGCACTGAAGAGATCTAAATAAAAATTTTGAAGTACTAATCAGGTGTTGACTTAGATTGGCCTTATTCTCTTGAAGCAGAAAGTGATTTCAGTGCTTGTAATTGAGGCCATCTTTCTTGCAACAAAATCAAGACCAACCAAGAGATCCAAAGGGAAACACAGGTGGTAATTTTCTGTGTAATTTGTCTGGATTTTCTATTCTCTAAATAAAAACCCTCTGAAAACCATCAGTCTTGCAAAACATATCACGTCTGCAAAAAATGAGAAGTTTTAACTTGACACCTACCAAGTAACTTAAAGATTTAATCTTATCTGAGTTTTTGGAACAAAAAGTCATACATCAGAAAAAGAACTCTTTAGTAAGAAATGCAGGAAGGCAGAGGTTTGTGGCAGGTGATGGGAGGAGGAAAGGTAGGGGAAGGGGCAAAAGCATTTAATCTCTCCTACAAGTTCTGGCAGAGATAAACTTCCAACTCCTATTGACTGATTTTTTGGTTGGGTTTTTTTGGCCCATCAGATACACTCTTTGGTTTAACTGGTCTGTTGAAGCTTTGCTGAAATCTGGGAAACTGCTGTAGAAGGAGACCCAAGAGCAGTACCAAAATACTAACAACACCTTAAAAGTAAGTGTGCCCTATTTCCTTATTTCCCATGTTCTGTACACATGCAATGGAAGAGCAGAAGATCCTCCAGCAGGTGACACAAGGAGGTTGTAATTAGGATCCTGCGTTGAACTGCCCTCTAGAGGAGTCCCTCACTCTCCCACACTGAGGGAGACCAAAGAGGTTAAAACTGAGGGCAAAGTAAAACTAGTCTTTCTGGATACTCCCATAACATTGTAATGTGGTTCAGAAAACAGAGCAAGAGTAAGGGCTCATTTGGATTTAAAAAGAATATACAAGGGAAATTACCATAAACCAGAGTCAATGTCTCATTGAAACATAAAATAGAGAAGTGTTCTGCACCTGAAAATAAAATAGGCCATAGCCCAAATCACTGCTTCATTTTCTCCCATGACAGGTCTGACAGCACAGGAACCAAATTAAAGCAAAGTAAGATTAAGCAACAGCTGCAGAGTTGAAAGACATGCAGAGTTGAAAAGACAACCATGCAGAGCTGAAAGACAACTAACCAGTGTTTTGAAGTGCCACAGAAATCAACAATGGGAGGAACTTGGGATCATCAGACTGATGATGGTGCTTGAAAAACACACTGGCAAGCACGATGCAATGTCAAGCTGTTATCACCCTCTTGTGTCTTAGTTAGCAAAACCCAGAAGTTTCCTCCTCATGATGGGATTAGACAACTGTCCATTTTCATTTACCATCTCTCACACCTCTCTTGCTCTTATCAGGTTCTCAGACCACACTGTAACACCCATCTACATCCCAGCAGTGCATTAGCAGGGCAGGAAATATCCATTATGGGTGTTACTGCCCTCCTAGGGGAGAATACAGAGCACATGGAGCAGAGTACAGCAAGGAGGCATCAGCCACGTGCCAGACAACGAGGAGATACAGACTGTACACAAACTGCTCAGCAGTCAGAGAAGATGGATACAGCACTTCTAAATAACCACAGGGCTGCTGCCAAACATATCCTGAGAGTGCAGTGAGACACTCTTTGTTTACAAGCAAGGAGAGAAGAAGTAGGAGAAAGGATTTTTAAAGAGTAGCTGCCAGACAAATGAAAGCTGTCGGGTCATGGAAAGCAGAAAAGCACCAGGAAAAGTGAGTTAGGAAAGAATGAAACAAATCCTGAAGCAGAAGGATAAAGTGTTTGCACTTGGTTCAACACAGCCTGAAGTCCATCCAAGGCTTTACAAAACAGAGTGAGAACAAGATGGCAAGTTAAAAGTAAGAGGAAATTATTTTATGCAGAGGCTTTGATCATAAAGCAGTAAAAACACTGAGAGAGAGATCAAATTACAGTGAAAGATGACCAGGAGAGGAGACATTGTGGGCACTGTCTGGTATTGGGAATGAGGTGGGAAAATGTAGGAAGACTTCCTGTTTAAAAGGGAAGGTTTAAAGCAACAAGGATGAAAGAACAGATTTGTAAAGTATCAATGATTGAGGATATTTTAATAGCAAATCCAGCTGCAGTCTGCTGTCACACAAGCTGACATATCTAAACAATATCTGAAATGTAGACTCAATAGTTATCTGCACTCAGGAGCTTTAAAGTCCTCTTACCTGAGTACAAAATTTTTATTTGAGCATTTGTAGCTTCCTCTTTAGAAAGCTTTAATATTGCTCTTCAATTCAAATTAGAAGCTTAGAGGTTTCAGTAATGAGAATCAGTTTGAAGGGTTTCCCCTCAGCCTGCAAATATTTCAAAAGGTAACTACAGCCAAATTGTTTTTAAAAAGCTTTAAGACTAACAGTTTCCTTTCTGAATCTTGCATTTACAAGAACAAAGCAGACTCTTATACACTGAACCTTTGTATGTGCTCAATACATTTCCAGCTACAGCCCAGTTATAATTGGATGGATATTCAGAATGAGAAGTTATTGCTGAAATAAGCACATTTTTCAACTAGGGGTTTTATGAAACAGCATCTTGGCACTAAGGTGCCTCTCCTTTCATGGACCACAGATCAAAGTGGAAGTAGCAGAAATATCTTAAATATACTGAGATTAATTTTATGAATTAAATACACTAAAATTAATTTTATGAATTATATATCATATAACCAGCATATGTTATAGGCTTTAGTGCCAAACTGAAAATAATTTCTGTCATAACTTTGATGCAATCTTTTCTTTGCAGGAATTTCTCACTTCATGGCAGTTAAGTTAGTAAATGTCAAAGTATGCATTCTTAAATGGTTGTTCAAGAAAATATATTTTAAAGACTGTCTTTGTCTGGTTTGGGTATTTTTAATTCTTCTTTAATCAGAATAAGTTCTGAATCACAGAAAATACCAGTGACTGAAACATTATTAAGAAGTGGCAAGTTACCCAAGCAATCCTGACAAACAACATGGTTAAAGTGCTTGACACCACAAAATAGAGAAAAGCTTTACTCCCCAGGTTTATGTGAAACACAATCTACCAAACTTCTGTTATTTTGCCTTCTATTTATTTACTTAACCTCTTTTATGCATAAACCTGTTCTGGAAGAACCATCTAACTCCATGTAGTCCTTGACTTCTTATAAATAAATAAATAAATAGGTGCAGCATAGGCCACGTCTCAGCACTACCACTGACTGACAACAACAGAAGCCTCAATGTAATAGGGCAAAACTATTTAGCACAGGAGATTGCTCAAGCCATCACTCAGCTGGTAAACACCACCTCACCCCTGCCTGCTTCCACTTGTGTCCCCAAAAAAGCAACCACGGGCTCCAATTCAACGAAGACAACATATATCCATCCCTCCTGGCCTGAAGGCAGCTGCTAAAACCACTTACTTGCTTCATAAACACCAGTGGGCCCTGATGTAGCTCAAACTAAAACAGTCATCTACATACAAACAGCTTTGTTTCCATCAACATCTCTTTCAACTGAAATTTATTCAGTTGTCAGGGAATAAAACAAGAGACGCATCACACCAAACATCAAGCTCACACTCCGCCAACAGCCCAAGAGCTAATTGCAACATGTAAATGGTACAGATGAAAATGCAAATGTTACCTTGAGCTGGAGGAGGAGGAGGATGAGGAGGATGCTCCTGTGGCTTCTCCTGTGCTGAGAGCCCCAGGTAGCTGAGCACTACGTACTTGGTTTCATAGTGGAATCCTACAGGCACAGCAGTAGCGGACGCCATGGGGTTGGCGGGCAGGCGGCAGTGTCCTTGTGGGGCACGGCGGGAGCGCTCCGGGGAGCCCAGGAACACTGGAAGGGAACAGCAAAGGGTTTCCTTTGGTTGGTTGTAAGGCTGCAACAGGTCGTGAACTCATACATAACCAGGACTTATGTAACGATCCGGAAGCAATATCCAGGTTTTTGCCCTGATGTCCTATGCATTTTTATTTTAATAAGAACCATGCAGAGCAAACCCAAGTGCGCCCCAGCCCAGCTCCCTGCCAGCAGTGGCACTTGTCCCTCCTGCCTGGCACACAAACTCTCACCTGAAAGCAAATGGAACAGTCCCTTACCACACGTCCTCCTCCCAGCACCTCCCAGCTCAACCACACAAAGAGGCCTTGGCAGATTCTAAAGATCTACTTAACTACCATGTGAGGTAAAAAGACAGGTTGAGAGGAATCTCTCCTCCCCTGAAGAAGAGAGGAGGAATCTCTCTTCCCCTAAGCCTCCCATGAATATTTTCCCAGTTCTCTGCTTTCTCAGCTTCACTGTTATGATGCTTAAAAGTTGTAATGCAGAAAAAGTGACCACAATTGCCTTGAATTCATTTTACTGCTCCAACAGCAACAGAAAACATATGGTCAACAGAGAAAATTCCACATTATTGTAGGGATTGGGGGAACAGATGGTTGTGTGTCCTGGATTTCTCACCCAGACATTAATAAGTATAAACCAGAAAGCTACACCTAACAGCAACATCTGGCCAAAGAACTTCCCTGTTTTACTCTTTTATTTTGTTGCTCTTTTCAAACATCCAAAAAAGAAAGCAGGAAACACTACAGTGGAGAAAAATTAAAAACAGTCATAAAGGACAAGGTAAAAAAATAAAACCTCAGAAAACAAGATGAAGTGGAGAAAAGAGCCAAGCAACAGGTTGAAAGGATGTTTCAGATTAATCAACATGTTTTAGCTCTTTTTATTACACGATGTCTTGATAACTACTTCCAACATGCTATCAACTTAATGAATCAAACTAATATTTAGAGTTTTATGATAAACTCTCAAAGTTAAGTTCTCTATGACTTCAAAGAGTCATTCCCAAAAAAGTAGTAGCCCATTCTTGGCGATTAAAATGAATGTCCAAATGAAAAACATGCAAAAAATAACACTATATACAGGGAACAGAAGCTGGACCATCTCCAGAGAGTCCTTGATTACACTGGAAATGCCTTGAGACTAAGAGGGGGAGCCAGGTTCCAAACCCAAAGCACAGTCTGCAAATGATGCCTCAAGATTAAAAATCATAATAATAAACTGAGCAAGCAAAAGAAAAGCACTGGCCTGTCTAGCTGTTCAAGATGTCTGGGCTAACTTCTAATCCCTCCTCCCTGAAGAGGAATTTGGATTACCAGCAATTGTACAGTGGTTACTGAGGATAAACAGAACTAGAACTGTGCTGTGGCATGGTTGCTGTGTGAGTAGGTAGCTTGGCAAAGAAAAATTTTCCCATGAAACTAAAAGCTGCAAAAGGAGAAGAGTTGGTGTAAAATTGGCTAAGTGTTCTTTCTTTAATCTTTAGAAACTCTAGCTTCTGAAACTCATTCAGTATTGAAAACAGAAAAGGACTCTTTCATGAAGACTGTACTATGGCAGCCCTGCCTCTTGCACCATGTCTTTGAAAATGCCTGAAAACTTTTACCAGAAAGCTTCACTTGTGTCTTTGCTGCAGCTTGAACAAAAGTAATGATTTATTTATGAAGGAAACAATGTTGAAACTTTAAGTCAACCCTCATTCCTTTTTCCTTGGAGCAGTAATCCTACATTTATGTTGCCTCTTCCATCCCAGAATGCTCTATGGGCATCATACCCTGCTTCAGAAAGGTAAGACATAACAGCAAAGATAAAGCACAGCTTTTGCAAAACGCACAGTTATCCCTCAGCCGCTTCCATAAACGGAGACTTTCATAAAACAAAGTGATTTGGGAAAAAAATAACTGCTCTGAGGACTTTAGGATCCTTTAACAACAGATCTGCTCTTCAGACCAGATCCCCATGCACAACCACCACATCGCACGTTCACATCACCAGCTGGGAAAGATGTCATACACCAAAAAGCAAAAGCTCCCCAGTGCGTTTCCGTTCTGGTTTGTTCCGCAGAGATCCACAGTGCTGGAATCAATGTGCTGCCCACAATGTCTACAGAGTGCATGGGAGCCCTTCCAGACAACCTGAACTGATCTCTCCTGAAAGAATCAGCCTGACAGATGGTTCAGAGACATCCAGCAACTACGCCGTGGATCAAAGAACAAATCTGGATATACAACAAAGATTATTTTTCAAGATATAATTCCATATCAGTGCAGAAAATGACAGAAAAAGAGTTGATGAAAACAAGCAAGAGATTCCAGAGCAGCACAGTGATCCACGTGCAACAGGGAGGTCTACTTCACAAAAAGTTCAGCTTGCTTAGCTCAGCACCTCTGGAGGGAGGAGAGGAAAAAAAAAAACCAAAGAAGAGAGAGAGAGAATCAGACCACAGTGTTTTTAAATAGTGGCTAAGGTTTCCCTGGGAAAAGAATGACAAAAACCAGCTTTGGACGAAAAAAATTAGTCCCTTTGGTTGATATATTTAGAGAGGTAGTTTTATACTGAGATGAGAAGGGAGAGTTAAGAACTTGAATGGGAGAAATCTTCAGCTTCACACAAAAGAATGCCATAAGCAGAAATGCATTTCAGAATCCCTGGTTTTCCTTTGAGACAAGACCACAGCACAGCAACTGAATTACTCATTTTGAATTGTGAATTCTTGGCTTTGTTTACAAAAAGAAACACAGAAATATTGACTCAGATACTGTAAATATCTCAGAAAAGGCCATTTTACAGGAATGAGTGGGATTGAAAAAGGACACACAGCTTGAGAGACCAGATCACAGGAAGGAGAGCTTTCCACTAAAGGAGCAAAATGGAAGAGTCCAGACACACTTTAAGATAATAAGCTGGTACAGGAGATGCAACAGAGCAGAGGAAATAAGGTATTATACAGACTCCATAAGTCTCAGAGCAAGAGCTAGAGGGTTACTTCTGGTTTAACAGGTTCACTGCAGGAATATTGCCCTTAAAAAGCTACAGAGATCAAAATTATTACCAATTGCTCCATACAAAAAAATTCACCTTTCTCAGTTCCTGCAGCCTTGGGGGAACAGAAGGCTATACCTGTTGAAGCTTACTTAGCTTGTTACTCCTCCAGCCCTGCTGTCACTTGTTCCATGTGGGCTGAGCTGCTCAACCGACCTGAGAACAGGAGTTCCAGCCAGACTGACACTTCTTCATGCAATCTGTCACGTCCTAATCCACAGAAGAGTTATACATTGGGTAACGGGCAAAGCAAGGCTACCAATGAATACAGCGAATATAATCCCCCAGTGATGAGGCTCTGCTGTGTTCCAGTCCCTGAAATATCTGCAAAAGGCCACCGTGCATTGAGCTTTCACTGTGCATCACTCAACCCCCAAAACGCATCACAACACTGCCCCTCGGAACAGTTCAGCATTGCCACGGATCTATCGTGCATCGATTCGGCCGCTGCGGGTCTGAGACTTGCCCTTCTGCAGCCTCACAAAGTGTTTCACTGCGTGTTTGTAAACAAAACAGTAGGTGATTAATGCCACTGCGTATTTCAGAAGCAGCAACGCTGTCACAGACTGCCTTCTTGTTACAAACAGCAGCACCACCGCCCTTCGCTTGCACTGGAACACAGAGTCAGTCTGAAGCTGGATGCATTTTCCACCTACAGCCTGGATCACCAGGCCTCACTTACCAGCTACAAACCTAATCACCCCAGACAGCTCTAGCAGAACACCTCCTGTGCTGCAGAATTATTTCAGAGCATGAATGGCCTCAGCCAGAAGCATTCACTCAAGCATGGACAGGCAGTTTAGAGAGGCAACAAAACGGAGTTCAAATCATTTTTAGGGCAGCTTTACACCGGTATGCTCATGGTTTGGGTCATCCTCCTGATACCAGTCTCTGCAACAGGCAACCCCTGTAAGTTCAGCTGCATCTACAGCCTTAGGTTTACACTGTGCTCTTTATCCAAACATACCAAAATTCACAGAAGTTGAAAAACCACACCCCATATCAACAAGATGGAAAATATTCCAGCACTCTGCAATCTTACCAGAAGGCTCGTGTAGGGATTTCAGATGAGCCCTGCATGTGTGGACTAGTTCAACCATGCAGCAGTTCGCCTCTGAACACACTGCACGGAACAGGCAGGACTAGCCAAGGCACTCGATCGTGATAGACTTGGAAGATAAAAATTCTTCAGAGTACTTTTCCAACACTATATGAGAGCATGACTAAGAGATTGTTTTTAATAAACTGAGAACTACTGAGTTCAAACATGTCAGTTCCTACTGGAAATGAATCGATATTGCATCCACTGCTGATCCTCTGGAGGCACTTAATGGATAGAAATACTGGAAAATACTACGGTCGTTTATCTGGGCAGTGGTTGTAGTTGACCTTACTGGGAAATATAATTAGAGCATTCTAGGCAAATGGTGTGACTTCTCTTCTAGGAAGAGAATTAAAAAACTGTGCGAGTTACCCACTACAAAGGTCCTCGATCCTATCCAGCTTCAAACCACCTCACCTCAACATTAAACCACGACAAACCCAGCTTTCACTAACAACCTTCCATTCACTTTCTGCCTGAACGTGCCTCCTTGTATTTGAGAGCCCAGCAAAAACTCGGCTCCAAGTTTTCAGCAGCGCCAGAACAGCGTGAGCCCCTCAGTTACTACGGCGATGAATGAGATATTTATACCCAGGCGGGCGGGCTCGGAGCCGCGATGAGTCACCGGCGGGGCCGTGCGGGACGCGCAGCCCGCGGCCCCTGCGGCGGGGGAGCCGCCGGCTCTGCTCCTCCGCCCCGGAGGTGCCGGCGGGGACCCGGGGGCTCCGCGGGGGCTCCCGCTGTGTCCGGGAGTGCCCCCGGTGGGATCGGGGGGTCCCCGGCGGGGGCGGGAGCGGCACCGGCCGCCAGGGGGCGCCTCCGTCGCCGGCGCGCGCCCCCCGCGGCTGAAGAGGGGGGGGGGGAGAAGGTCCGTGCGCGCGCCCGGCTCCAACCGCCCCCCTCCCCTCAGCCCCTCACGGAGCGGGGGCGCGCGCGGTGCCCCCGGTGCCCGCTCCCCCCCACCCCAAACAAACAAATAAATAAATAAATATAAATAAATAAATAAATAAATAGGCAGCAAGCCCGCCTGCTCCCGCCCCCCCCCCCCCCGGGGCG